>BLBF01000019.1:39860542-39883486 GCA_015471245.1 Laticauda colubrina
AAACAAACAAACAAACAAACAAACAAACAAACAAACAAACAAACAAACAAATAGTCTCTCACTTTCTAGCCTGGCCTTAACCACCAGGCCAAACTGGGTTTGCTTAGATGAATCATAGATATATTGTAGTAGAAGAACCAAGGATCTTGTGAAAATTTATAGTAAATAACACATAAACTTTCATTCAATAGATTTGAATATAACAATAGAACACTTTCTACTGTCATAGAAAGTTTATATTTCCTATCTTTTAAGATGTTTATATATTTTAATACATAGTATTAAAAATATTGCAGCTATTTTTATTTCTACTGACAGTATATGAAATAGTGTATGGCAGCTTCTAGATGATTTTGGCTGTTTTTAAAAAGCTAAGCAAGTAATATTGGATGAAACACCAGCAGGAATACAAGGCTGCAGATGAGACTGAAAAGTTTTTAAAAAGATTCTGGAAAGAAAAAAATGGCAATTCATCAAGAAAACAATAGAAATATCTATGTATTCTGATGTATCCCTTATAGAGAGCTTTACCTTTATGAATGATATGCATTAAAATTATACAGCTGTTTTCTTCAGGAAATTATTACATTTCTTTCTACAATCATTTGTGCAATCATTGTAACAATAATAGAAGAACCAATATCATTATTTTTGTAGTAATGTGTAATATTGGAAGCTTACAAAGTAACAAAAAACACAAAAATGAGTTATATGGTATATAGAGGGGTGTCAAATTGGTGGTCCGCAGACCAGATGCATCACATACAAGCCATGCCCACCCCAGCTCTACAAAGGCAAAAATCCTGATACATCATGATGTCACATGACACAATTGAGTTTGACACCCGCAGTATATAAAATTCCTGTGTAAGGTATGTGTGTATGTATGAACTGTATGTGTGATGACCCGAGGTGTGGCACAAAGGCAACACAGACACATAAGTAAGAAAAGTCCCTTTAATACTTCCAACTTTGCCTCCAATGTCTAGTTACCTTCAGTTAGAGAAAAAACTCTCCCAAGAATAGTCTTTAAGTGGAGGAAATTCAGTCCAAAAACAAAGTACATATAAGCTGTAAATAAAAATCCATACAAACCATGCTGCAACAATTAACTGGACAGGACAGGATAAGGAATTGCAGACTTCAAAGGCCAACAAAACACACAAAGTTGGGAAGACGCCAGGAACCCAGATAAGCTTTGACAAAACAAAATAATACATGATTTGTTTCCAACAAGTTCTGTGTGCAAACTCCCTTTTTAAACACTGTGTTCCCAGCTGCAGCTAATGAAGGGAATCAGGGCCCTTTCCTCCCCTGTAAGCCATGCAACTCATGTTGCTCCCTTCTCCGTTCCTCCCTGTGTGCCCTAGGATAAAGAGGGGGGTGGGCCTGGCTCTTCCTCTGAATTCCCCCTGCCTTGCTCTACCTCTCCCCTGCTCTTCCCAGCCAGACTGGGCCCTTCCCCAGTTTCTTCAACAACCAAGGGAGCCACACTCCCACTCCTTGTCAGATGCCCAGACTCCCCTTGGAATCAGATTCCAACAGGGGCATGACAGTATGTATCTATTTATGTTATTTATATTTTGTTTACCTAGATCTTGACATCTTATAGCAAATGACAAAGACTTTATGGTTTTTTAATTTTAATTTTAAATAATTTGGATAATTGTGGTCCAGCTTTATAAAACAAGGTATCCACATATAAAAATACATGAGAATAAGCAACCAAAAAATCTATATCACACATTCAGAAATTGATCATTTCATATCTTATTTTCAGAAAAAACCATCAGTCTTAATTTGTAACAGTAACTTGACCTTTTTGAACTTATGTTTATGCAATATAATGCACTTTATCTTAATCCTGAGAAATCAGACGACTCTGGAATTATATTATATCTCTGCTTCATCAAGATAGTGGAAAATGACTTCGAATAACTTAGACTTAGAATAACTTTATTGTCACTTTAAATGTACACTAATCAGCATATTTTTGTTGCATACAGCTCTCAAAGGGTCACCACCTCCAATACACACTACATAAACATGAGCAATAAATAAATAACCATATAGCCTATGCCCACATATATTATATGACACAGAGAAACAACACAGTCTAGTTCGGATGTATCCATGTACATGGCAAGAAAAACAAATCTTGTGAGTTTACCAGTCAGTTGACACAGGCAACAAAAGCTGTTACAGAATCTGGTAGTCATGCTAGAAATACTCTAAAACCTCCTCCCAGAGGGGAGCAACAGAAACAGACCATAAAGTGGGTGTGTGGGGTCTCTAACAATGTTTGAGCTCTAAGCACATAGCGCTTATAAGCAATATTCTGAACTTCCTATAATCTTCTTAGCTGTCCTTACCACTCTCTGAATGGACTTTCTATCTGAGGCACTGCTGCCACCAAACCAAACAGTGATTTGTGTTTGTTAAAACACTTTAAAAAAAAACACGAACAAAAAAAAAGTGTTTGTTAAAACACTTTCAATTGTGGCTCTGTAAAAAATGGCCAGGACAGAAAGAGAAAGATGTGCTCTCCTCATCCAATACAGGAAATATCTGTTGCTTTATTTCTGGGAGATGTCTTTGAAATTTATATTTAAAAACTCTTATGTGGGAACAATTGACAAGATTATTTTGTGAACAGCTTTTTGTTGATCTAATAAGTATCCAGCATCATTATTCACACAGTCTGGGAATTACTGAGCAGCATCTGAAATGGTGACAGCTGCAAATTCCTATCCTAAGAAATATTATAATTTCATGTTCTACCTCCCAAATTTACAAGAAAAACTGTACAAAAATATGCACAATATATTGTCAGCCAATTGATTCCTAAAAACGAAAACAGTGGTTTCTTTAAATACTTCTACACAGTAAATCACAGTTTGATTAAGAATACATTTTACACTATCAAACCTGAGAATTGAAGATCTTTTGCTTAAAATGTAATATTAATCTAACTTTTTAAAAATATTATTTCTTCCAGTGTTCTCATAATGAACACATTATAAGATTAATTTGGCTAAATATTATTTAATGACAATTAAAATTTACTTTTTTGAAATACCTTGTGCTTCATTATTACTCTTTAACTTCAATCTGTTTTAATACACAAATATGCCCTTCAAACAGAAAAGGGAAATCTTTTTTAATGATAGCTATTTTAAAATAAATTGAACAATCCTTTGCGTTACTAAGAAATATGTTCTCTGGCACTTTATGATGGCTATTTTTGTGTCTCTCTGCAGTGCTCCCTTAGTACCTGCTCTTTAATTATCTTGCACTTTGTTCCAGGAAGGTATGCGGTGGCTGCTTGCCAATACTGGCTAAAAATTTCTTGTCATTACCATGTCTAACAGCATGTATGGAACGATATCCCAATTAGATCTGTATGCATTAGAAACCTGATATAGCAGCTGAATTTGCTCTAGAATGAGCTATAATAGGTAAGATTCCCAAGAATTTTTGATATATAAAGCACTGCTTGAATGACCTGAACTTTTTGATTCTTCTGTAATGCTCAAAACAAAAATTTTGTGTGATAATAGGATGGGATGGAGTGAGGCTGTGTGAGGTTGAGCACATAAACCATATGAATGTTGTTCTTTAGTACAAATCTAGCTAGAACTGGGATAAGAGTCTTTAGAATTACATCTTCCAAATGTCTGAAACACTTCTGCTCTGAAATATGAAGTGCATTTAACTGTATACCAATAATATTTTCCTGGAGATGACATGAAAAGAAGGCATCATTGAAAAGAAGGCATTATTGACAAACAGCCATGAATTGTTGCTGGTTTGGGGCTATAAACAGACCATGGCAAAGTTTAAGAAAATATTCTAAACATGAAATCCCAAATTAAATTAGCAAAATTTCTAAAAGGGATGAGCTAGAAAATCATATTTTTAAAAAATCCAAATATCATAAGCAACATATAGTTTACAAATACTGCAGAAACAGTTAATCAAGAACAGATAATTTCATATTGTTCTTGCCAAGTTTTCAGAAGCATATAATCAGGGTTAGGATTCTACCAGTTCACACCTATTTGCTTGAACCGGTTGTTAACATTCTAAGCAGTTCAGAGAACCGGAATAAATTACTGGCCTAATCCTGTAAGGAAGGCAGGAAGGAAACATTCTGGTGTTGCTTACAGAAACCACCTCTCCGTTTATCCTTATTACATTCTTGGCAGGACTAGACTCCTGTCTCAGGAACGTCTCTGGAGGTTTTTTCCCCTCCTTTGATGATACTTTGCTTGTGTGGAATGACCATTTTAAGTTATAATGGCACTGAAAAAAGTGACTTATGGCCATTTTTCACACTTACGACTTTTGCAGCATCCCCATAGTCATGAGAGGCCAGGCAAGGAGATGTGTGCCTCGATGTGAGTGATATTGAGTTGGCCATACCCAGCTGGTCACATGACCACCAAGCCATGACCACCAACTAAGCCACGCCCACAGAACCGGTTGTTAAAAAATTTGAATCCCACCCCTGTATATAATTGTCCATTACTATACGGAGAATGTGTCCTGGATTAATTAGGCTTCAAGGCTTATTTGTTGTCATACCTAAATGATGGACCATACTTATTCAAGTTAAAAGATAAAACACTTCAATAAAAGCATAAATTTATATAATGCCAGGCCACTGATGACAGGGATATTTCCCACCAGCAAATCTGTATGCATGTTGGTTCCAGGGGAAACTGTAAAAGATGGATAATTATTTGAATAATGCCACATTCACAGTAAATAACTTTCTCCTCTGGGAGTAACCCCTATTTTTCCATGTGATCTTTAATTCTAACCAAATCAGTGTGCAGCCTATTTAAACATCTCCAAATTGGGCCACAGTCTCAATCATCAAGGGGAGAGTATAAAAGCAGTCTTGAGGACCTCCAGCGGTTGGCTTCAAAAATTTTAGCAGAGAGTTGTCTGCCCAGTTGCTGGGTGGGTGTAGCCTAGTCAGCATCCTGTACCATGGCGGGGGCAGGTATTTTTGCCCTCCCCAGGCTCTGGAGGCTTTCCTTGAGCCTCCAGGAGGGCAAAAACAGCCTCCCTGGGCTCCGGAGGTCTCTGGAAGCTGGAAAAGGGCCCATTTCTGCCCTTCCCAAACTTCCAGGAGGCCCATTTTTCACCCTCCCCGGGCCTCCTCAGATTCTCTGCACTTACCTGCATCCAAAACAGGCCATTTGGGGATTCCTCAGAGGAGCAGGGCAGGGTGGATGGGACCAGCCAGGAGTGAGATTTGGGGATTTTCCAAACTGCACAGGATTTTAGCTAGGGGCTCTCCCAAACCCCTGAGAACCCCCAGCAGCCCACCCCTGAGGACATCTGCCATAAAGAGGGAAGTACTTCACTTTCTGTAATTTTGTGTGTTTGTATTTGGAATCTGCTGGAGTAGGAGACCAGAACAAGTTGAAAGGAATAGGAACCAAAAGAGTTTCTCTTCATATACATATTGATGGGAGCCATTAGGATTTTGTCACCATTTTCAAACTATAAGGATTCTTTTTGTGCAATATTTCTGATATTGATTAAAGTTTAACAGGCTATATATTCATGACTGGACAATTATTATTCCAATACCTAATTCTATTAAAAATATATACTTCCTTTATTTAAATCAGATGTATAAAAGAGTAAAAGAATCATATCTCCAGCACTATTCTCCAAATTCAGTTCAAGCTTTCCTAGATCTTCCATAATCTCATCTAATTTGTCCCTGGGTCACAAATCTTCTTTCTCTTTTATTTGTTCAATTATCAAATATACATGGTGCAATACAAGATATTGCCAAATATCACTTTTATAAAATGTATTTTGGATTTTCATTTGTGTATTGTAACACTGAATATGAGGAAGATAAATACAGACAGCATAGATTACTTTTATGTTTGCTAGCTTGTGTACTTCTCATTTGTGCAATGTAGGTATACAAAAGCCTTAGCTTATGAAAACATCTGCACTACAGTAAAATATTCCCTAATAAAATAACATGGATGAAATGTAAAAATTTGGATCAGTTTTCTGAAAAATTAGACATTTTGAGCTATCCTGTGAAAATATTCTTAGAATCAGATTATAGAATTAGAAAGTTGAAAGAAATACTAATTACACAGAGTTGAACCCTTTGCTCAGTGCATGAATCCAAATAAAAGTATCTCTGACAGATGGCTATTAACTCTCTGCTTAAACACATGTGAATAAGAGCTCATCATGTTTCTTAGCAATTGGCTCCACCACTGAACTGCTTCTACCAGGTATATTTTTTCTTAACATTCGGATATAATGTACTTTCCTGTAATTTAAAACCACTATTTCATTACCTATGTTCCGGAACAATAGAGAATACATTCTGTATTTCTTTTGTTCTAACATTCCATCTGGGTCTTCAAAAGTTTATTAAAATGGTCTTGTCTTCTTCTCAAAACTAGTCATACTCAGTTTCCTCATCCTCTCTTTGTGAGACTTATCTTTAAGCTCCTTGATCATCATCGGTGCCCTTTTTTGCATTTATTCCAGTGTCTCTTTTTTGAAATGTGTGTCCAGAATTGAAATGGCCATGAGCTATTCAGAATATGGTAGAATTATTACTTCCTGTGATTTAAAAATAGTACTTCAGTTGATGTACCCTAAAATGTCAGGAATCAAGTTACCTTACTGACTCATACTGTACTTAGTTTGCATTGACTCATACTAAGTAAATCAAATTTACTTCCACCTTCTTTTTACAAGTATTTCCATGAAGCCAGGTATTCCCAATGTTATACCTGGTGTTTTGATTTATTTTCCCTGACTAAATAAACCCTTCTTCTTCTAAGGGTTTATCAGCACTAAACAACTCTAGCCTCAGGTAACAGATAATCAGTGCAGGTGAGAAAAAACTTCTTTCCTCTTAGGGTATGGCATTTGTTTGCAATGTTGCTGATGGCAGAAGAAAAGCAGTAAAAAATGGATGAAAAATTACCACTCTTATTCTTTTACACCAATCCTGCAGGAAATTTCCAGATGAATGGATGGATGGATTTGCACAAACAGCTACCAGCTTAACAACCAAATTAGTCATCTTTAAGACCAGAAAGATTGTTCCCCTTTTCATTGAAACTGTTGCATATAAAATATAATAATCTTAGATCAGAGGAGTCAAAGTGGCAGCCCATGGGCCAGATGTGTCACTCGCTGGCTACGCCAACCAACAACAGCTCTGCAAAAGCAAAAAAGTCATGTGATGTGATTGAGTTTGACACCTGTGCCCTAGATCCTGTGACTTATTTTCTTCAACATTAACAGTGTGGGAATTTGAAGATTTCACTATATGTGGAAAACACTATTAGATTCAAAATTCCAATAAATAATTTTCTGCCAATGACACATCATAGGGTAACAAACAAACAAATAAATGAGTGAAACTCCACAAACTTGTGATGATCCACTTTTATCAGCTCTCATTTATCTGTTTTTGGTGTCCATTAGGCAGATTTCTGTTATATAATTTATGACATATAAATAGTATCTAGAAATGGGCTTTTGATAAAATAATTCAAGGATTCTTGAACAATAAATCCTAATCCTAGCACATGCAGCATGATGCTTTACTTTTTTATGTTATAAATAATGTATGCTGAATCTTATTATAAATCTATACAAAAATGTTCGTTATGTGTGGTTTTAAAATGATGCTATTGTGTGTAATTTTGTCCATAATAACAGCTATAAAAATGAGGGTGTTAATGGTGATACTTGTTTTTACTTAAATTTCTAATACTTGATTGTATTTAAACTTCATTTCTTTTTAGATCTAAATACCCATGCTGTCCAAGGAATATTCTTTCACTTGAGAGCCACTCAATAATGGCAATGCTAGTGATTCAATATCCTCTGAACTTTCTTGTGCGCATTCTCCATAATCATACTCAGGAAAAAATGCAGGATAGATCTGCCACCTTCCTATGAATCCACAACCAAGGAAATATTAAATAGAGACACCTTCAATATATAGTTTTATATATCATAGGTCAATGTTTGGCCGTATCAAAGGAAAGTTTAGTATAATTTGGTTGGCTTGGTTCTCCCTCCCTCCCCCTCTTTAGCAATGCAGTAAGGTCTATGAATGGTCTTTAATTACCAGCTTATCGGTTGTTTGGGAAATATTACAAACATCTATCATCAAATTTGCCAAACTCTTTTTAATTGTTATTTTATCTTTTCTATGTTAATATAATGGAGCACAATGGCTCAGCAGTTAAAAGCGCTGAGCTTGTCAACTAAAAAGCTGACAGCTCGGGTTTGAAAGCATGCAAATGCAAGTAGATAAATTGGCACCATTGGCAGGAAGGTAACGGCATTCCATGTATCTTGGCATACAATCATTCTGGTCACATGACTATGGAAATATATTTGGGCAATGCTGCTTCCTCAGCTAAAAGGAGAAATGAGCATCACCCTGTAGAGTCAGACACAACTTGACAGGGAAAACCTTTACTTTTAGATTACTCTGAGACAGTGAACCCTGTAGGCAAGATATGTTTGTCATTCTCTTTAAAAAAAAACCTGATTATTACATAATTTGTTATTTTTCATAATGGGGTAATTATTATGCAATACCATTAGCAGCAGAATAAATTTTCAAATGCAGACAAGAAAGACAACATTCAATATTCAATTACAACAAACTTCACACAAAACTCAATTTTTAAACTTTCATGTTTTTGTTGAAGAATGTTTGACAAGGCAAGCCACTGGTGTATAAAATGAGATCAAATCCCATTACCTACTAGCACTGAAGATGTTCCCTAGTTTGATAATGAAATGTATACAAGAAACAACCAAGCTTAGAGAGCACCAAGGACTCCACAATTCAACCCTGAGTTACAAATAGACTCTTCTATGCACAATAACCACTTCCAATATAATTTCATTTCTAAAACATGCCATAGATTTTAGAATTGGATCACAGAATTTAGAACAAACCTTTGATATTTTTTTGATGAGGTAATACATGAAATTATATTATATCATCAAAATATACACATTTTGTAACTCATTCTGGTTAGCAACAGCATTCCTTTAAGACCCTGTCACACTGCACCAACGGATGGAAAGAGGATGTAAAACTGAGAAAAACAATTGCCATCCGTTGGTTAACGCGATGCTTCCGTTCTGTACTCACTGCCTCTGTTTTGCTTCCTCTCTATCCGTCCAGCATCTGTCTATTGATGTTTCATCCACTCAGAGGGTTTTGAGCTGCTCAAAACTTTTGAGCGGAAAATGTATCCAATGCGTCCATTCTGCATCCACTAGGCATACGGGGGACATCCGTTCTGCATCCATTACGCATCCGCTATATCCGCTAGGCATCCGCTGCGCATCCGCACAACTCAATCTGCTCCAGCGGTAAACGGATGCAGGGAGGAAGCGGAATGGACGCGGAATGGATGCGCAGCGTTAGTAGCACGGATGGAGAAAGGATGAAAGTGGATGCAGCACTCAAAGAAAGCATTTAAAATGGAAAAAACGTTCACAGAGGGGACCTATCTCGGATATTAAGGATGTCTAGAGGATGCCTAGAGGATGCAAAGGGACACATAAGGGAAAACCTATATTGCCTATAAAAAGGGGGAGAAACTTACCTGCATTTCACTTTCAGACCAGCAGCCCTGCTGTGCAGACCTCTGCAGCCTTTATCTGACTCTTCCTCTTCCAGAGCATCCAGTCATCTCCACCATGGATCGTAACAAACTCCTTTTGGTAGCCACCATCCTTCTGCAACAGTGCGAAGCCATCTACAGACTCTGTGAACTCTACTACAGGAAGAAAAGGAGGTGGCCAAGAAGCGTCTGGGTCCAAAGATGGTTTGCCAGAAGAGCAGAGTACGGACTGTACAACAAGCTGATGGTGGAGCTCAGGAACGAAGACACTTGTGCATTCCAGAACTTCATGAGGATGCCTCCAGCCATGTTTGACAAAGTTGTGCAGCGGCTGACATCCAGGTTGACCAAGCAGAGCACCAACTTCCGCCCCAGCCCGGACCCTGGGCTCAAGGTGGCACTGACTCTGCACAACCTGGCCTCAGGGAACACCTACAGGAGCATGCAGTACGGATGGAGGGTGCCACACAACACCATCAGCATTGTGGTCAGAGAAGTGGTGCAGGCCAGCATCGAAGAATACCTGGAGGAGCTCCTCCAGTGCCCCTCCACTGAAGAAGGATGGAAGAAAGTTGCAGAGCAGTGGTTTCAGAAGTGGAACTTCCCCCACACCGTTGGAGCCATAGATGGCAAGCACGTGGCCTGCAAAGCTCCAGCCAACTCAGGGTCCACTTATCACAACTACAAGGGCTTCTTCAGCACCGTCCTCTTCGCCATGGTCGATGCTGACTACAAGTTCATGTACATCGATGCTTCAGGCAACGGCTCATGTTCAGATGCCCAGGTATACAACGCCAGTGACCTCAAGGAGGGGCTGGAACGCAACCTCATCATGGGCTTCCCAGATCCAGACCCCCTGCCCAACGACACGCAAGATGTGCCCTACTTCATCATGGGGGATGACGCCTTCTCCCTCAGAACCTACCTCATGAAGCCCTACACTTCCAGACTTCTCACCCGTGAAGAGAGGAACTTCAACTAAAGGCTGTCCAGGGCAAGACGGGTGGTGGAGAACGCCTTTGGCATCCTGGCCAATAGGTTCCAGGTACTTCTCAACACCATGAAGCATCGCCCACAGACCGTGAGGAGGATCGTGGAAGCTTGCTGCATCCTGCACAATCTCATGCGCACCCGCTACCCAGTCTTGCAGAACAGGCTTGTGGACCTCCAGCAAGGCAATAGGGACATGGAGCCTGGGGAATGGAGGCAAGGGCGAAACCTGATAGACACTGAGGATGTGCAAGGCCCCAACAGAGCCTCACATGAAGGGAAGAAGCAGCGCAACCTCCTGAAACACTGGTGCAACTCCCCAGCTGGAGTAGTGGAGTGGCAAGACAGGATGATAGATGATTAATGGATGCTTCCTTCAACCTGTCTCATCACACTGATGAGATTGGGCCATGTATGTTGGGTGGGCCTACAATGAACAGGGCATTTAATAAAGAGTTGTGTTTATGTTCAAATGTGTGGATCAGTGCTTACATTAGTATTGATAATGAAGGGCCATAGGTGTGGCACCTGGGAGGGTGGACCATACAATCCCACAATGCTTGCACTGGAAGTTTATCTATCCCACAGCTATTACCCATCCCAAAGGTATCCCTACCCATCCCACTGCTATCCTTACCCATCCCAAAGGTATCCCTGACCATCCCACTGCTATCCTTACCCATCCCACAAGCATGCAAAGGCTTAAACCATTTCTAAAAGTTTCCACCAAGACTTTATTGACATAAATAAATGAAGCAAGTGTGTGAAGCAAAGATAAACTTTTTTAATCACAAGCTGTAAAAGAAAAATGACCCAAGTCAAGTGTCCAAATAAAGACTACAGGTAGCCACCCAGGTAGTCAGGTAGTCTCTGCAGGTAGCCACCCAGAGACAGGTAGTCTCTGGCACTCCTCTTGGTCACTCGGAGGTGTGCCCAGTCTCAGGGGTGAAGGGTCCAGGTGTTGTGGAGGTGGCTGCTGCTGGAGTGCTGGTCTGAAGCACCACTGGGGTGCCTGGCCCCGAGAGGACAACAGGTGACGGTGTGTTGAGAAAGCTCTCGGACAGCTGGCTCAGACCCGTGATGTTGAGAGCTCCTTCCTCCATGCCATGTGGTGTCAGCCCCAGTACCGAGGACAGATGTACTGAGGCCGGGCTTGGCTGTGGGGTGGAGGAAGGAGCAGTGTAGTGGGGCTGTCTGGTCTGCAGCTGGGTGAGGACTGGTGTTGGTGGCATCTGTGACATGGGTGGCATCGGTGAAACCGGTGGCAACGGTGTTGCCCGATGACTCTGTGCCTGGATTGGGAAGGGCTGCTTCCTGTGCTGCTGGACCTCCTGGTAGCTGTAGCCCTGGTAGGTGAGGGCCTGTGGAAAGCCTTGGAATGGGAGGGACATCACCTGGGGTGGAGGAGCAGACCTGGACTGGGTGGGAGCAGGTGCCTCTGAGTCTGGAGGGTTGTGAAGCAGCTCGGTGATCCGGTCCTTCACCACCTGGTACTGGGGTTCCGCCATGTCCGTGAGGGTCTGGTTGACATAGGTGAGGAAGGGCTTGTGGTTGGAGGATGAGGAGTCAGTGCTGACCAGCTGAGAGAGGAGATCTATGCTGCTCCGGATGGTGTCCCTGATCTCCATCAGAACAGCGTGGCTCTGCCCCTCCTGTCTGGCTCTCTGCCTTTCTGTAGAGGTGGAGCTGTGGGTGGATGCGTGTAGGGCTGTGGTGGAAGTGCTGTCTCCTTTCTCCCACTGCACCAGGGAGTCCTCCATGCGCTCCACCATGGTTAAAACACCTGTCCGCAGGTTCTCCGCCATGGCATGCTCCACAGAAACCTGCCTGGAGACAGGAACTGACTCTTGGCCGGAAGAGGACTGGCTCTCAGCAGGCTGCCGGAGAGAGAGGGTCGTGAGAGGGGCTGCTGCTGCTGCTCCTCGGTGGCGGATCTCACCCTCCAGGAAGCTGCACCTGGCCATGATGTAGGTCTCTCTGTCCGTCAGCTTAACCGTGACCTGGCCAGATTTCTTGAGGTGCAGCTTCCCGTACCAGGTGTGCATGTGCTTCCACCAGCCAAGGAGCACCTCCGAAGTGTAGCCCATACTCTCCGCCTTCTCTTTCCAAGCAGCCTGCTTCCTTTTGGTGACCCTGTCCAGCTGGTGTCCCTTCCGCCACAGATAGTCATTCTCTCTCAGCCACTCCAGCACCTCATCCTCATGTTCCTCAATGGAGTATTGCCTCCTCTCCCATTCCCGCATATGCCTCTTCCTCCCTTTGGCAGGACCAGATGGGCCCTCATGAGAGGGGCTTCCAGGTTGTAGGGGCTGCTCCTCCACATCACCAGCAGCAGCAGTAGGATCATCATCATCATCATCATCAGCAGCAGCAGCAGCAGCACCACCAGTAGGATCATCATCATCATCTTCATCATCATCAGCAGCAGCAGCAGCACGAGCAGGACCAGGAGCACGAGCAGGACCAGGAGGAGGAGCAGGACCAGCAGGACGAGCAGGACGAGCAAGACCAGGAGCACGAGCAGTATGAGCAGGACGAACAAGTCCAGGAGCACGAGCAGGACGAGCAGAACCAGCAGGACGAGGAGCAGCTTCAGCAGAGTAAGCACCAGCAGAAGCACCACCGCCAGGAGCAGCCTCAGTAGAGTAAGCACCAGCAGAAGCACCACCGCCAGGAGCAGCCTCAGCAGAGTAAGCACCAGCAGAAGAACCACCGCTAGGAGAAACCTCAGCAGAGTAAGCACGAGCAGAAGCACCACCACCAGAAGCAGCAGCATCAGCTCCTCCAGAAGCAGAAGAAGCAGAAGCCCCAGCCGCAGAAGAGCGAGCCCATGCTACAGAAGCCCCAGCAGAAGCAGAGTGAGGGCCAGGGGGCAGGAGGGTGGCCCTTTCCCTCTTGCCAGGGCTGGCAGCAGATGGCTGAGGCTTTCTCTTTTTCCCCATGGTTGTGGGGTTGCTGGCTGGCAGAGATGCTGGCAGGGAGGCTTGCAGGAAGCCTGGCAGGAAGCCTGGCATGCAGGCAGGCAGGCACCAAGGCTGGCAGGCAGATAGGCACCAAGACTGGCAGGCAGCAAGGCTGGCAGGCAGGCAGGCAGGCAGCAAGGCTGGCAGGCAGGCATGCACCAAGGCTGGCAGGCAGCAAAGCTTATAGGGAGGCAGGCACCAAGGCTGGCAGGATGGCAGGCAGCAAGGCAGGCAGCAAGGCTGGCAGGATGGCAGGCAGCAAGGCAGGTAGGCAAGGCACTCAATGCATCAGGCAGCAGGTCTTTCCTCTGAATGCTGACCTGCTTCCGAGATGCTTCCCTTTATATCCGCGGGGCTGATGCAATAAATCCCCCCCGCATGCACAATTAACACAAGGCATCCACTAGGCTTCCGCTATGCATCCGCTAGGCTTCCTCTCTGTATCCGCTTCATCCGCTGTGTATCCGCTGTGCATCCGCCTTCATCCGCTCGGCGTCCGCTCTGCATCCGCTGTATCCGTTCCGCATCCACTTTGCTGAGGTCCCCCAGAAGCCTTGCGGATGTACCATCCACTCCCATCCGCTTCCATCCGCTAGGCTTCCGCTCTGCATCCGTTTTCCATCCGCCCTGCGTCCTCTCCCCGTCCATTCCTTTCCTTGTTATCCGCTCTGGTTATGCAAATTTTCGCCCCTTTTGAGAGCGGATAACAACAGATGGAACATTTTTCTCATCCGCTGTGTCCTTTTTACAAATGGGCAGTGTGGGCAGTGTGACAGGGCCTTTAACTTGAATTGGTTAATATTGGTATTAAATATATCTGTTGGAGCAAAGCATGTTAGACATTATGAGTAAGAATGCAGAGAATAATAGATGACAAGTTAGGAGTTAGAATAAAAAAAACAAAAGAGAGACAAAAGAGATGACAAAAATTCTTGAGATGTCTACAGAAGTCATATGCCATTTCTTTGAAAGCTGCTTTGTGAAGTATCAGATTTGTCTTGAATAAGGCCATGAGCAGAAAATTATGGTTGTTATATGGATCCTATCCTTAAAGTAGTCTGAGCAATATAACTGCTAGAAAAAAATAATAATAAAAGAAGGAAATAAAATCCCCTCTTTCAATATTTGATTCCAATTCTGACCTGAACAAAGGTAAAAAAAATTGAGAGATTTACGATTGACATCTGGAATCCCTACTCAGTCTAGATGCATGACCAAACGTGTTTTTTTGTTAACATAAAGTGCATAGCGAGCTGGTGACACAGCAAATGTAGAACATTAGTTATTTTACAAGCTTACAACTTGTTGACTGGATCTGAAAGAGAGACAGAAAGGGAAGACAGATACAGTGACAAAATATATGTCTTCTGCATAGTTCCTTCATATTTGTGTGTGCTTGCATGTGTGAGGCAGGATGGTGGAGGGAAAAAAATTGATAGCTGATTTAAGTAAAGAAGATTCCACATTTACTGCTCACTACTTGAATAATGTGTGAAACACTTAAAATCTTTTCCTCTTTATCAATTGAATTGGCAATTTCATCAGGGACAGAAGAATGAGCACTGGCCATGTAAGAATAATTACTGGATGCAGGGCAAGAGCACTTGTCTGAGGAGCAAATGAATCAAAGCCTATATTTCTACAGTTGAAATATCTCTTAATATTTTTCTTATACTGTAGCATTAAACAGGAACTTTTAATCATTATTTCAGTGTCAAGCATATTTATTTTTACATAAAAAATAAAGTTTGATGCACAAACTCTGTTGAGGGAAAATCTGTGATCTTGCAAGGCAGTTTTGAAATAGTAAGGAAAAAAAGATTGTCTGAACTGAGGTTTATTTTTTAATAATATTTTCAGATCAGGATGATGAAAAGAAACCCGGAAGTGCAATTCAAATGTCTCATCTGGAATTCACCATCCAACTCTCAAAGTTTTTTGTTTTAAATATGATTGATGAAGATGTAATTACTGTATATAGGGCCTGAAAGGTGATTCTGACTAATTTGGCACTTTATGTTCTGCTAAGTTGAACCCCGAAATAGATCTTTTAAAAATGCAATATTTTACTTTATCTTTAATTAATATTCAATATAGTTAATAATTACTCTCCATTTACATATTGAGAAGTTAGATTTCCCAAAGTAACTCAATAATTATATGTTGGTACTTTCCATTCTATCAATTATAAAACTGAACCAATCCTCATCTATGTATAGATCAGTTTATCTGTACATAGATGTGACATAACCTTGTTTGCAACATTATTTTCTTTGTAATGAGTAAAACCAAATAGGAAATATAGGGGAAAGTACTATATGTCAGAAGTCGACTACAGAAAAGTCCAAAAGAATTTTGAAAAAGTCGATATTTAAATTAATTAATTAAAATAAATTGGCCCTGAGTAGATTATTGATTTCAATATTGTCAATAAAACTTGCTTCTTTTTCATAATATCTTTTAAACACAGTCTATCGATATAGGCAGACATTTGTAACATTTATTTCTGATTCTATTGTTCAAAAATATTCTTCAATATAAGTAAATTTCCCCTCACACATATGTGCTAGTCATTTCCACCTCTAGGGGGCAGTGTTCATGTATGTTACAAAGCTGAAGAGCCATTGTTCCCCAAAGATGTCTCTGATCATGTGGCCAGCATGACAAAACACTGAAGATGCATGGAACCTTCCCATCAAAGTGGTCCCTATTTTTCTATTTGCATTTTTACATGCTTTTGAACTGCTAGGTTGGCAGAAGCTGGAGCAAGTAATGGGAGCTCGAACCGCTGAACTGCCGACCTTTCTGATCAACAAGCTCAGCATCTTAGCCACTGAGCCACCACATCCCTATCCTTCAATATATTCAGTATTAAAATATTTTGCTTCATTCTGTTTTGTTAAGTCAAATTTAAGTGTTCTCCTTTAATTGTACATTAATTTACTTGATCTCCTTTTAGTGTCCAACTTCAAAGTTTCATCCTGTCATACGTTTTTATTTTTTAAGAAAATTTGAAATGAAAGTATTTTCCCATGGGAAGAATTCTTATGATTAATTCCAAAACTTTATTCCAAATATATCTAGATCTTTAGTCCATTTGTTACTTTCCAAAATTAAAGTTCGAATAAATGTGAGAAAAATTATGTTCAACAAATGTATTTTAGTCCTGAAAAAAAAGAAACACTACAAATGAAACATGAATGAATAGCTGCATTACAGCAGCCCCATCAACATTTAATAATAGGATTCATGCCACAACATAATTCAAAGTAAAAAAAAATGTTACCTATATTATTGATGGGATACTGTTTCTCTAAAGTACTACTATATTGATCAATAATTTTCATGAAAATGTCTTACATGGGGAATGGCATTAATAAATAAATATTATATCTTGTCTGGTTTTCCAAATATGAATACATCAACCTCTTTACAAATATAAAACAGTTGAAAGATCTGGAAGTCATATCCTTATATTTTTATACTGTGTCACTTTTCTAACACACATCATTCCCACTTATGCTTCAACTATGCTTCTATTTGATCCCTTTAAAACTAATTTTACCTACTGAGATAGTAGAATTGATAAAGCAGATGGGTTAAGCTTGCTGGAAATGAAGTAATTAGCTTACTTTATTTACTTATTTACTTAGTAAATAAATAAAATAAAAAGATAAAATTGTCAGCCATTTCCATATTGCATTTTGTCTTCTGCTAAATCTTGTAAAAAATGAGGGGGGATCTTTCAGGATAATAAATAAACAATACTATGCCTGGCATTATTTTTTAAATATTTAGTCATGATGAAATTCTTGCTCTTTTGGGGGAGGAGCTGGCGTCGCAACAATACTGCATGCAATCTTGGAGGTCTGAAATTGCAGCTGATATCTTTGCCCCTGGATGGTCCAAACGGACCTAAACCGTCCCGAAGAGATGGTGATAGTGAAGGGTGCATCCTGTAGCTCCCAGGGATATCGCAAAGTCCCTGGTTGATCCAGGAGAAGCCCTTTTGCCAGCGGCAGAGAGGCAGCGACCAAAGCTGCTGAAGTTGGGACAGCTCCGAAGGAAAGAGGTTGAAAGAGAAAGTGCGCTGGTTTGGGAAAGCCTCAAAATTTTCTTTTTTTCTTTTCCTTTCTTCTTTGGGATTTTTTGTTTTTTGATATGCTTTTTTTTATTATTTTAAAATTCTCAGTTGGATTAAGGTGTTGAAGAACCTGAAGAATTACTTTTTTTTTTTAATTCTTTTTACTTTTTGCTCTTTTTAAACTTTTTTTTATTCTTCTCCTTCCTTTCTACCTAATTACTGATTGGATTAAGGTTAAGAAGAACCTGAACAATTTTTTTTCTCCTTTTCTTTTTATTATTATTGGGTTTTTCTCTCTACCATTCTTATTTTTCATTTTGGATTATAATTGGCTATTTCATAATTGGATTAGGGTTTAGAAGAATCTGAAGATCCCGAATTGTTTAAAATGAGTAGGAAGTTTATAGCTTCTGGCTCCTCAACTTCTACTTCTGCCTCCCCACCATCTGGAGGACAACGTTCAATTCAGACAATGTTAAAGCAAGATAAAGATCAAGAAAGAGTGACTCTACAGATGATTATGCAAGGAATCCAAGACCTTAAAATAAAATCAGACACCATTGAAAAGAGAATAGAAAACATTGAGCAAAGAACAGAGAAAACTGATGAAAAGGTGGAGAATATTCAACAAATGATGGTGAAGTATGATGAGAGATTCCAAAAAATTGAAGAAGAAGATAAACAAAGAGGCAAGAGGATTGGAGATGTCGATATCAGATTAACAGTGGTTGAACAAGATAAACATGGGATACTGAAATGGGAGATGGACAGATCAGAATTCTATCTCAGATTTCAAAACATAGAGGAAGAAAAAGGACAAAATCTAGCTGAGATAATGATAGAAATATTGGCTGAAGCTTTGGAAATAACAGAAGAGAAGATGATGGATGGAGTAGATGACGTATACCGAGTTTTTACAAGATATGCGATGAGAAATAACCTACCAAGAGAAGCTCATATCAGATTTACAAAAAAAGCCATTAAAACACAAATATTACAAGTGGTAAGAGAGAAAACATTGAAATACAAAGGCAAGGAGATTGTGGTTTTAAAGCAAATACCCAGAAGAGAGAGAGAGATGAGAAGACAAAACTGATTTTTTACTAAAATGCTATTGAAAAAAAGAGGTGAATTTGCTATTAATAAATGCTATTGAAAAAAAGAGGCTAATCCCAGAAGGATTAATGTTTACATGGCAAGAACAGAGATATAGAATTGATTCAATTGAGAAAGCAGTATTATTTTATGCAGAATTTTTTGGAAGGAGAGAGGAGGCAGAAAAAGAGATTTCACTAATTGAATTTCAAGACGACGAAATGGAGACTGAAAAAGAAGAAGGTGCAGTAGGTGGATCAGTGGAGACTAAAGAACAATGTGAACCAAGATCTACAAGAGCTGCCAAACCTAATTATAAAGCATAATTATGGTAGAGAAAAAACTGATTACAATGAATATAAATGGACTTAATTCAGTTGTTTAAAGAAGGAAATTTTTTCACAGATTAGAGAAACTAAAATTTGATATAATTTGTCTACAAGAAGTACATATTAAAAACCAATATGAACAATTGTTGATGCAGCCAAAATTAGGGAAAATATTTACTTCTTTGACTCAATGTAAGAAAAGAGGAGTGGCTTCATATATCAAAGAGACCATTTCAGCAAAATTGATTTATACTGATGAAGACGGAAGAGTATTAATGGTGGAAATAATGGACAATAATATGAAAACACTCTTGATTGCAATTTATGCTCCGAATGATAAACAAGAAGAATTTTCTAAAAAATTACACATGAAAATAATTGAACTGGGCTATGTCAATATAGTTATGATGGGAGATTTCAGTCGAATTTCAATGGCAATAAACTGCACTATATAACAACAACAAAGCAAAATAGGAAGACTCTCCCCAAATCCTTTTTTAACATGATAGATGAAATAAATTTAAAAGATATATGGAGAGAAAGGAATGTTAAAACCAAACAATACACTTTTTACTCAAATAGACATTTAACATGGTCCAGAATAGATATGATTTGGACTTCAACAGAATTAATATCTCATATTCAAGAAACAAATATCGAAACAAGTACTTGGGCAGACCACAATCCAATGACAATTAAATGGAAAGGACAAAAAAGAAGATCGAGATGGGTATTAAATAATACTATTCTAAAGGAGAAGGATTTTATACAGCGGATGGAGAAAGAATTAGTTTTTTTCTTTTGAGAAAATAAAAAAGAAGATACTTCAATCCAGAATGTATGGGACACAATGAAGGCATATGCTAGAGACTTGATAATAGACTACAGAAGTAAAAGGAACATAAGGAAAAGGCAAGCCACGGAAACTTTAGAAGATGAGTATAAAAGACTCAAAAAAGAACTACAGAAAACGCCACAGAAAAAAAACATTAAGCTAAAACTGGATACAATTAAACATAAAATGAGTTTAATACAGAAAGAAGAATTAGCACAGAAAATTAGAAGTGCTAAACAGAATTATTTTGAGGATGCAAAGAAACCAGGTAGATGGTTAGCATACAAATTGAGAAAGGAAAAAGAATCAAGGAAAATATCGCAGTTTACAGATGATCAAGGTCAAGTTTGCCATGGCAATAAAGAGAAGAAGAAATCATTCGAGATTTTTATGGGAAATTATATGAGCAAGAGAATATTGATGAGGAAAGAGTTAAACAGTATTTGCAGAATCCTAATCTACCTAAGATACCTAAAGAGACTGAAAAAATGTTAGAAAGCAATATAACCATGATGGAGTTAACTGAAGCACTTAAGAAATCAAATAATGGGAAGGCACCAGGCCCAGATGGACTTCTGGCAGAATTCTATAAAATATTACAAGAATCGCTGAACCTTCCATTGCTAGAAGTCATGAATGAAGTTATGCAAAAAATTAAGATACCTAAAACATGGTCAGAAGCCTATATTACACTTATTCCAAAAGAAGAGACTGATCCATTACAAATTAAGAATTATAAACCCATTTCTTTATTAAATGCAGATTATAAAATCTTCGCTTTAATATTGGCAGAAAGACTCAAAAAATATTTAAATAATTTTATTCATTCTGACCAAAATGGATTTCTGCCAAAGAGACAAATTAAAGATAATATGAGAGTAATATTGGACACTTTGGAATATTATGAGGCTCACCCCGGAAAACAAATGGCTTTGATATTTTTAGATGCACAAAAGGCATTTGATAATGTGAACTGGAGATTCATGTTATTTTTATTGGAACAGATGGGCTTTGCCAGAAAATTTATTCAAGCAATGCAAGCCATATATTATAAGCAAACGGCAAAGGTAATGATAGAGGGAGAATTAACAGACTCTATCAATATAAGAAAAGGTACAAGACAAGGTTGCCCACTATCACCTTTGCTATTCATATTAACTCAGGAAGTCTTAAATAGAAACATTAGAGATGAAAAGAGTATAAAAGGAATGAAAATTAAAAAGGAAGAATTTAAATTGCAAGCTTTTGTGGATGACTTTTATTTTAGTAGACCCTCTAGAAACAGCACCAAAACTATTGGAAAAGATAGAGGAATATGGCAAGGTGGCCGGCCTGAAAATAAACAAAGATAAGACAAAGATTTTGACAAAGAATATGCTACTAAGACAAAAAGAAGAATTGGCAGATGTATTGAAAATTCAAGTCACAAATAAGGTTAAGTACTTGGGGATACATTTGACAGCAAGATGTAGTACATTAAAAGAGAACAATTACATTAAACTTAAACCACAGATAGCACTAGACTTGATGAAATGGGAAAACCTACAAATATCATTAATAGGGAGAATTTCAACAATCAGAATGAATATTTTACCCAGAATTCTATATTTGTTTCAAACAATACCAATTAGGCTTGGAAAGGACTACTTTGAAGATTTAAACAAAATTGTGTTGAAATATATATGGCAAGGTAAGAAAGTGAGAATAAAGTTAAAACTCTTACAAGATGCTAGAATTAGAGGAGGATTTGGTCTGCCTAATTGGGAGTTGTACTACCAAGCTACAAACTTGACATGGGCTAAGGAATGGATAACATTAAGAAATATTAGATTGTTGATATTAGAAGGACATGATTTGTTGTTGGGGTGGCATGCCTTTTTATAGTATAAGGCAACTAAAACACAGGGCTATTTTAGAAGACATCACATACGGAAGTCTCTGTGGTTAAATTGGGAGAAGATTAAAAGACAATGTTATTTTAAAATTCCAGTCTGGTTATCAACTACTGAAGTATTTTCTTATTCTATAACATATAAGAAGGAACAAACAGTTAGATATGGGGAAATTTTGAATTTAAGTGGACTTAAATCGATGCAAAAACTAGAGGAACAAGGTATAAAGATGAATTGGTTTTCTTACATGCAAATACATTCAAGGTATGAAAAAGACTTTCAAACAGAAGGTTTCTATAATAAATTGACTGATTTAGATAAGATTTTGACAGGTACTGATGAAAGGGTGATTAAAAAATTGTATGGATATTTATTAGAAATTAAACTAGAAGAACAAGTTAAAGAAACTATGATTGCTTGGGGGAAGAATTTTGGATATGGGATTGATCTAGAGAAATGGCAAAAAATGTGGTCTCAAAATTATAAAATGATAATGTCAACAGCATTTAAAGAAAATTTGTATAAGATGTTTTACAGGTGGCATTTCCCCCTGACAAGAATAGCAAGAATTTTCAAGAATAAATCCGAAAGATGTTGGAAATGTCATCAGATACCTGGCTCATAATACCATATTTGGTGGACTTGTGCGGATGCAAAAAAATATTGGACTAAAATCCACACATGGTTGGAAAAAATGACTAAAAAGCATATAAATTTAAAACCAGAGATATTTTTATTGGGAATTCTACCTGATACATACAGCAAAGATTTAAAATATTTGATTGTAAATGTATTAAGAGCAGCTAGGATTGTATTTGCCAAAAATTGGAAAAATGAGAAAATACCATTGCAGGAGGAAATTATCAAGGAAATACTGGAATGTTGTGAAATGAGTAGATTGACATTTGAAATTAGAGAACAAGAGGATAAACAATTTTACAAAATTTGGGACCTTTTCTATCAATGGCTAGATAACAAAATATAGTAATAGAATATGTAGAATTATAGAAAATAATGAATATATAAAGATGTATTTCTTTTTTATTATTATTATTATTATTATTATTATTATTATTATTATTATTATT
>BLBF01000019.1:39883496-39897466 GCA_015471245.1 Laticauda colubrina
TTATTATTATTATTATTATTATTATTATTATTATTATTATTATTATTATATATAAAATGTTTTTAGGATAGATTTGGGAGGACTATATGAATTGTTATAAAATAAATTAAGTAAAGTATAGTTATCTCACAAAGTATAAATGAACAAAATTATTATCAAATGATTAATAATAATACTAGGATATTCAATTTCATGATAATATGAGTTATTATGTCATGTAACTGTAATTGAGACTATGAAATCGATGCATAAAAAAATTGTAAACCAACCGACACACTGTTTGTACACTTATGGAAGAAAGTTGGATGTTTTTATGTTTTGTTTGTTTTTGTTTGTCCTTAAAAATCAATAAAACTTAACCAAAAAAAAAAAAAAAAGAAAATTTTGCTTTTTTAATAAAACCATTCCTGTCCTAAAAGATGCAGAATTCTCTGTAGAGAATTCTACAGAGATTCTGGGCCTTTCCTGTCTAAATGGGAGAAGGTTTCAATCTACTGGGGCTGGATTTAAAAGTTAATGTGGATGAATCAATAGGATCATAAACAATAGAGTTTTCCCATGGACACTGTCTGCCTAACCTTCTCTTAGCCCAATTCAAGGTATTTTATAATGTTAATGCATTGTTGTTGTTTTATTATTGTAATTGTATGCTGTGCTGTTCCTGTTTTGCTTGTTTGTGATCCAACAAATTCCTGTTACTGAAGTGCATAACCAATTAATCAGCCAACAAAGGCTGATGGGCTAATGAGCACTTGCTATTTGCTGTTTGTTATTTGATTGGTTTTCCTCCAAAATTAAAGTAACACGGTTAAGCCCTCTTTTTCAATTACATATTCCATAATAGACGTAGTTACAATCATAGGAAGAGTGCCATGGTGGCCTAGTGGTGAAAAAGAATGGCATGGTGGTCTAATGGTGAAATTGCTTTCCATTTGGAAGGATAAGTCTTCAGTGATAGGTAGTGGCAGATGTTTCTCTGCTATGGTGCATAGAAAAAATATCTTCTGCAAACTTCATGTAGATGTCAGAAAGGTCATTTGGCCAGTAAACACTCAGCTCCAGGCAATCTTCTGACTGCATCCTAATAGGAACTATAGAATCATAAAAAACAAAAAAAGTAGTTACCATGATAGATGCAATATTTCCCCAAGGAGGAAAAACTAAAAATATAGAAAAGTTTGATTAATATCAATTCGCTGATACTTTTAAGAATCATGACATATCAGGCATAGAAATGCAGGTAAAAATTACTTATTCAACAATTAAAGGAGTCACAAATAGAAATGGTTTCCTTGGAGATTGAGCAGAAGTACTTAAAAGCAAGAGGAAGTTCTTTAAGAATGGGTTTCTGTCCAAATCATTTAATTATAGCTCTTTTTGTGGTGTAGAAGGGGGAAAATGGGAAATGTGAGAGAAAAACAAAGATAATTTCAGAGCAGGTCAGTGATTTTATGTTAATACATCTTTTTCATATAAAAGGACAACATGCACTAATGACAGCAGACAATAAAATCATCTAATTCATCAGCATAATTCTGTATTATAGAATTATATATTGCATGTATTCACATGTAAAACTACATAGTGCAAAGGACTTGATTTTCAATTAATGTGCTTTCTAGGACTGAATAAAGACATTATGGATGTCTTTTAAGAGCCACTCTATGTCACTCTTGCTAGAATTTATTTAGAATAGATTTGGAGTTTTGATAATATTGAGATATCCAGTAATTAACACCAAAATGCAATTTATCTGTTTATGATTTAGTATGAGATATAAACACCAGACATACTTGTTTGTAAACATGACTTACAACTTTGAATATTGTGTGAACCTAGAATGTTAGTTTAATTAAACTAAGATCTGCCTCATAAGAATTTTTTTGTTGTTGTTAATACGCTGGGTTGTAGATATGGGATTTTTTTTATATCAGTTACAGAGCTCAAAAGTCAAACTACATTTACAAAGCAATCCCCCATTTAAATATTTCTTATCTTGTAATCAGCTATTTTCTCCTGTCTGGACTTTTTTTTTACTGTTAATTTCTTTGTGTTTGTGGGAAGACAAGGAAGCAGTTGCATCAGGGAATCAGGAACTCCATTCCAAAGCACTCAAGAATTACATCCTTTACAAATCCTCAAACTATCAATCTATATTTGCAGGGGTCAGTTACAGAACTATGAAGGAGCAAGAGGAGGAAGTCACCAGATTCCAAGGCTAGGAAATTAAAGTTCAGGCAAATTTCTGAAGGGAGAAGAGGGAAATAACAGAACAAGAAATATTTCTTGCTGATGGGAAATCTCTTAATTTGTCTAGGATGGCAGAAAATTTGAAAAGAGGGAAAAAAGTAAACAAAACAAAATAAGACTTAACCAATTATTCCTAGTTTGAACTGGATTAGGACAAGATACACTGGTACTCTTTCTAGAGTGATTTTATTCAATTCTGAATCAACATATTGTGGCTTTCTTACATTAAATAAATTGATAAAAAGAATATCATCTAGCATTATTCATGTTTTGTTCGGAAAACACACGAGGTAGACCGGGTTCCAACAACAAATACTTTATTCTTAAACTAGTTAGTAAATAGGAACACTTGGCTGAAGCTGAGGCCAGCCTTTTATACAGGCTGGCTTGCCTGCTTGCAGCCAATGGCAGTTGTTTAGATTTGCCGCCTTTTAGCAGCTCTTTGGATTGGTTCCTAGTGAACCAATCCAATGTTCATTTTATTGACCAATCAGGTTTGTAGATTTGGAGTCACCCACTTTACATATAGAACAATTCACACAGGAGCAGGATCTGTCTTTTGAATTGATGAATCCCATATTGCATGATTAAATGCAACATCCAGGTTATGCCTGAATTTTGATGAAGATATCTATAGATCTACAAAAATCTGACCAACTGGGTTGTTGCATGAATCTGACATTGGTTTGGTCAGTTCAGGTCAGTACTACCCTGATGGATGGGCAGTATCTAGCAATACTAGAGGAGCAGACTCACCGCCACATTGATCAAAGGACACATTTTGGTAAAACACATCAGGAGACATAATGTATTCTTTTTCTATACAATCTAAAAATAACAAATAATTTGTTGTGAGACATGATATCTTCCTTTCAAACATAGGAAGGGATTGGCAGAAATTGTTTAGCTACTTGACAATCCATGCCCTTGCACCTGTTGCCAGGATTAAGCTGTCTATAATGATTCTGGCCAAAATGAAACAGTGCAACATAGTGGCAACTGTAAAATGTAGGGAAACAAACAATAATGACTATTCAACTCAAATCAATTAAATATTGCAGAAATATCTTGTAAACAGAAATATAGTATTAACTTTTCTTTCCTTTCTTCCATCTATCCATTCACCCATTCATCCATCCATGCATCCATGCCACAATACATTTGAGTACTAGGTAGGCAAATATAAAAAGAGTAATACATTAAAATATGTAACATTTCCCTTTTTTCACTCAATAGTTTTACAAATATCTTGCGATGTTACTAGGATTGTTTACATTGTCTTCAATTACTACCCTTTCATCAGTATTTCTGAGGCAAGTAACTATGAAGCTGTAGGGAATTAAAGAGATGACTTTGCAGAAATTAGACAGAGATAATGGGAAAAACGTGTTAAGCTAGAAAACTGAGATTATTCATGAAATCACTAAAGTATAAGAGGGAGGAGAAAACTCAGACATTTAAAGCCCCTGTCACACAGCACCAAGGGATGGAAAGAGGATGTAAAACGGAGAGAAACACTTGCCATCCGTTGGTTAACGCGATGCATCCGTTCTATACTCACTGCGTCCATTTTTCATCCTCTCTATCTTTCCAGCATCCATCTACTGACATTTCATCCACTCAAAAAGTTTTGAGCTGCACAAAACTTTTTGAGTGGAAAATGTATCCAATGCGTCCATTAGACATCCGCTATGCATACGGGGAACATCCGTTAGACGTCCATCATCATCCGTTACACGTCTGCTATATCCGCTAGGCATCCGCTGCGCATCCGCGCAACTCATATCCGCTCCAGCGGAAAACGGACACAGGGCGGAAGCGAAACGGACATGGAACGGACACGCAGCGTTAGTAGCATGGACAGAGAAAGGATGAAAGTGGATGCAGCTCGCTACAAACTATTAAAATGGAAAAAACATTATCGTATAGGGGATGGATCTTGGATATTTAGGATGTATGCAGGATGCCTAGAGGATGCAAAAGGACACCTAGCGGAAAACCTATATTTCCTAAAAAAAGGGAGAGAAATCACCTGGACCTCACTTTCAGTCAAGCAGCCCTGCTATGCAGACCTCTTCAGCCTTCATCTGGCTCTTGCTCTTCCACAGCATCCACTCATCTCCACCATGGATCATCACACACTCCTTTCGGTAGCCACCATCATTCTACAACAGTGCAAAGCCATCTACAGGCTCTTTCACCTGTTCTATGCGAAGAAAAGGAGGTGTCCAAGAAGTGTCTGGGTCCGAAGATGGATCGCGAGAAGAGCAGAGTACGGACTGTATAACAAGCTGATGGTGGAGCTGAGGAACGAAGACCTTCGTGCATTCCAGAACTTCATGAGGATGCCGCCAGCCATGTTTGACGAAGTTGTGGAGAGGCTGAGACTCAGGTTGACCAAGCAGAGCACCAACTTCCAGCCCAGCCTGGACCCTGGACTCAAGGTGGCACTGACTCTGTGCCACCTGGCCTCCGGGCCCAAATACAGGAGAATGCAGTAGGGCTGGAGGGTGCCACACAACACCATCAGCACTGTGGTCAGAGAAGTGGTGCAGGCCATCATCGAAGAATACCTGAAGGAGCTCCTCCAGTGCCCCCCCACTGAAAAAGGCTGGAAGAAAGTTGCAGAGCAGTGGTATCAGAGGTGGAACTTCCCCCATACCGTTGGAGCCATAGATGGCAAGCACGTGGCCTGCAAAGCTCCAGCCAACTCAGAATCCACTTATCACAACTACAAGGGCTTCTTCAGCATCATCCTCTTTGCCATGGTCAATGCTGACTACAAGTTCATGTACATCGATGCTTCAGGCAATGGGTCAGCTTCAGATGCCCAGGTATACAACGCCGGTCAGCTCAAGGAGGGGCTGGAACGCAAACTCATCATGGGCTTCCCAGATCCAGACCCCCTGCCCAACGACACACAAGATGTGCCCTACTTCATCGTGGGGGATGACGCCTTCTCCCTCAGAACCTACCTCATGAAGTCCTACACTTCCAGGTGCCTCACCCATGAAGAGAGGATCTGCAACTACAGGCTGTTCAGGGCAAGACGGGTGGTGGAGAATGCCTTTGGCATCCTAGCCAACAGGTTCCAGGTACTTCCCACCACCATGCAGCATCGCCAACAGACGGTGAGGAACATTGTGGAAGCTTGCTGCATCCTGCACAATCTCATGCGCACCCACTACCCAGTCTTGCAGAACAAGCTCATGGACCTCCAACAAGGCAATGGGGACATGGAGCCTGGGGAATGGAGGCAAGGGCGAAACCTGATAGACACTATGGATGTGCAAGGCCCCAACAGAGCTTCACGTGAAGGGAAGAAGCAGCGCAACCTCCTGAAACACTGGTGCAACTCCCCAGCTGGAGCAGTGGAGTGGGAAGACAGGATGGTAAATGTTTAATGGATGCTTCCTCCAGCCTGTCTCACCACACTGATGAGATTGTGCCATGTATGTTGAGTGGCCCTACAATGAAGAGCGCATTTAATAAAGAGTTGTGTTTATGTTGAAATGTGTGGATCAATGATTACATTGTTATTGATAATAAAGGGCCATAGGTGTGGCACATGGGAGGGTGGACCATACAATCCCACTCTGCTTGCACTGGAGGTTTATCTATCCCACAGCTATTACCCATTCCACAGGTATCCCTGCCCATCCCACAGGTATCCCTGCCCATCCCACTGCTATCCTTACCCATCCCACAAGCATGCAAAAGCTTAAACCATTTCTAAAAGTTTCCACCAAGACTTTATTGACTCAAAGAACTGAAGCAAGTGTGGGAAGCAAAGATAATCTTTATTAATAACAAGCTGTAAAAACAAAATGACCCAAGTGTCCCAAGCAAAGATAAAGTCAACAGGTAGCAACCCAGTCTCTGGCACTCTTCTCAGTCACTCTGAGGCGTGCCCATAGTCTCAGGGGTGAAGGGTCCAGGTGCTGTGGAGGTGGCTGCTGCTGGAGTGCTGGTCTGAGGCGCCATTGGGGTGCCTCCCTGAGAAGAAAACAGGGGATGGTGTGTGGAGGAAGCTCTCAGAGAGCTGGCTCAGTCCAGTGATGTTGAGAGCCCCTTCCTCCATGACATGGGGTGTCAGTCCCAAGACCGATGGCAGATGTTCTGAGGCTGGGCTTGGCTGTGGGGTGGAGGAAGGAGGAGTGTAGTGGGGCTGTCTGGTCTGCAGGCGAGCGAGGTGAGGCGTGGGTGGCATCTATGGTGTCGGTGGCATCGGTGGCATCAGTGGCATCGGTGGCGTCGGTGGTGTACGATGAACCCGTGCCTGGACTGGGAAGGGCTGCCTGTGCTGCTGGAACTCCTGGTAGCCGTAGCCTTGGTAGGTGAGAGCCTGTGGAAAGCCTTGGAAGGGCTGTGACATCACCTGGGGTGGAGGAGCAGACCTGGACTGGGTGGGAGCAGGTTCACCTGGGCCTGGAGGGTGGTGCAGAAGACCGGTGATCCTCTCCTTTATCACCTGGTACTGTGATTTGGACATGTCTATGAGGGTCTGGTTGACGTAGGTGAGGAAGGGCTTGCGTTGGAGGATGGGACGTCAGTGTGTACCAGCTGAGAGAGGAGATCTACGCTGCTTTTGATGGTGTCCCTGATCTCTAGCAGGACAGTGTGGCTCTGCCCCTCGAGTCTGGCTCTCTGCCTGCTTTCTGTGGAGGTGGAGCTAGGGGTGGATGTGGGTTGGTCTCTGGTGGAAGTGCCCTCTCCTTGCTCCCACTGCATCAGGGGGTCCTCCACGCACTCCGTCACGGGGAGTGCAGCTGTCAGGGGGGGTCTCCATCGTGGGACGCTCCACAGATACCTGCCTGGACACAGGAGCTGACTCTTGGCCAGAAGAGGACTGGCTCTCTGTGGGCTGCCTGAGAGAGAGGGTTGTGAGAGGGGCAGCTCCTCGGTGGCAGATCTCACCCTCCAAGAAGCTGCACTTGGCCATCACGTAGGTCTCCCGGTCCATCGACCGTGACCTGGCCAGATTTCTTGAGATGCAGCTTCCCGTACCAGGTGTGCTTGTGCTTCCACCAGCCGAGAAGGACCTCCGAAGTGTAGCCCAGGCTCTCCGCCTTCTGTCTCCAAGCAGCCTGCTTCCTTTTGGTGTCTTGATAGAGCCTGTGTCCCTTCCGCCATAGATACTCGTTCTCCCTCAGCCATTCCAGCACCTCATCCTCATGTTCCTCTTCGATGGACTATTGCCTCCTCTCTCATTCACGCATATGCCTCTTCCTCCCTCTGGCAGGGCCATCTGGCCCCTCATTAGAGGGGCTTCGAGGTTCTAGGGGCTGCTCCATCACACCACCACCAGCAGCAGCAGCAGCAACAACAGTAGCAGCAAAAGCAGGACCAGCAGCACCAGCAGCACCAGGATCAGCAGCAGCAGAGTAAGCACCAGCAGCACCAGCAGGACTAGCAGGACCAGCAGGACCAGCAGCAGCGCCAGCAGAGTAAGCACCAGCAGAAGCACCAGCACCAGGAGCAGCGCCGGCAGTAGCCCCAGCACCAGAAGAGTCAGCCCAAGCAGCAGAAGCCCCAGCAGAAGCAGAGTCAGGGCCAGGGGGTGGGATGGTGGCCCTGTCCTTCTTGCTAGGGCTGGCACTAGATGGCACAGGCTTCCTCTTCTTCCCCATGGTTGTTGGCTGGCTGGAGCTGTGTCTGGCAGCAGGTCTTTCCTCTGAATGGTGACCTGCTTGCAAGCTGCTTCCCTTTATACCCGCGGGGCTGATGCAATGCATCCTCCCCGCATGCGCAGTGAACGCTTTGCGTCCACTAGGCATCCACTAGGCATCTGCTAGGCTTCCGTGATGCATCCGCTTCATCCGTTTGGCATCCGTTCTGCATCCGTTTCTTCCGTTGCGCGTCCACTTCGCTGTGCTCCCCTGGAAGCCCTGCGGATGTGCCATCTGCTTCCATCCGCTTCTATCCTCTAGGCTTCCTTGGAGCATCCACTTAACATCCTGGCTACATCCTCCCCCAATCCGTTCCTTTCCATTGTTGTCCGCTCTACTTATGCAAATTCGGGGCACTTTTGAGAGCGGATAACAACGGATGGAAAATTTTCTTGTCCGCTGTGTCCTTTTTACATATGTTTTGCATCCGTCGGCATATGTGACAGGCCCTTAAGATTCTGTTGGTTTAACCTACAGCAGCAAAAGTCCTGGTGTGACTTATTCTAGAGAAATTATGATTGAACTAAATTTTTGATTATAGTTAAAGAAATAACTATGTTATTATTTAAGCAAAATAAAGAAGAAAGTATTTTCTACAAGAGGAAGCAAATTCTAAAATGACTCAAAGATACACTGTTAGCTCCAGGAAAGATCCAGATTTGCAGGACTTAATAGTTCCAGTTTCAAGCAAATGGAGATGAATATGTGTGACTATAAAAGAGAAATAGCGTAAAATATATGTACTCCTATTCTGTTACACTTAATTTGAAAGTGATTTCAAGTTAGTGCATATAATTCCAATTGGGGACAAATTAATTACGGGTTGAGTTACTCTCTTGGTTGATAATGTACATATTTCAAAAGCTGTTTTGAACAGAGTGCAGAAAATGAATGGAAAAGTTACATCAATAATGTAGATATGATAGTACTAATAAGAGCTATAAGACTACATTTGCACTTTGCTGTCATTGATAACTGAGCCAGGATTTTATTTGCAAATTCAGATCATGGTGTGCAAAAGCAATCATGCATGGAGGATTCCTTGTAAATACTTGTAGCTTTCCTTTCTTCAGCACCGTTTCTAGTTTCCCTACATAAATAGAAATTCTTAATCCTGTTTTCAGAGGAATGATACATTAATTTATCCAAAACCCTGACATAAAAATAAAAGAATTGAATTAAATAATATTAGGAATATAGCTTTTTAAAATACATTTTCAAAAGGTAAATTTTCTTCTAATCATTTACTATTTATTGATAGAATTGAAAGAATCCACTTAAGCATCAAATCTAACTGTTTAGTCCAGGAATCCAAATTAAAACAACTCTTTTAGTAGACTGCCTCCTCAACACAACCTTCAGTAATAATAGCACTTATACTTTATAGCCCTCTCTAAGCTGTTTACAGAGTCACCGTATTGCCCCCAACAATCTGGATCCCCATTTTACTGACCTCAAAGAATGAAAGGCTGTGTCAACCTTGAGCGGTTAGGGTTAAGGTTCCACTTTCATATCGTCTTATCATTGGAAAGTTTTTGCCAGCAATCCACAAGAATCTACCTTCTATTAAATTGCAATCATACCATGCACTAAATGATAATAAAGAACACATGTGTTTTTGTATATGAGAGACTCCATTTTATATCCATTTTCCCCATCAGTCAACTTTTTTCAAAACTAGCCATTCCTAGTTCTGTTCTTTTAAAAATGGTTCAGTTATCATCATCACCACTAACATAGTTTCTCTTTGAATCTGTTCCAATTTTCTGAATCTTTCTTTAGAAGTACAATTGGACACAATACCTAAGGTACAGTCTGACCAAAGTAGAATATAGTGTAATTATCGATATTAATTCCCATTAGTTGAAAATCAGTTGGAAATTTGGCAATCAGACAAAACAGACATCAATAAACACATATAGATAAAGCAAATTTACACACCAGAGGTGGTATTCAGCAGATTCTGACCAGTTCTGGAGAACCGGTAGCGGAAATTTTGAGTAGTTCAGAGAACTGGCAAATGCCACCTCTGACTGGAGATTTTACAGTATCCTTCCCCTGTCATGCCCACCAAGCCTCTCCCACAGAACCGGTAGTAAAAAAAAAATTGAATCCTACCACTGTTACACACCATTCAAATAGACATAATAAAATAAATTTAAATAAAATAAAATAAATAAATAGACATAATAAAATAAAAAAGGTAAGAAAGAAACAAAGAAAACCAGAATACATGTTCTCCATCAACCGGAGGAGATGGGTAAATCCTAACTAACACTGGCAAGGCAAGATACTATATATAAATGGAGATAACCACATGCTCACCAGCACTGATGATGTTATCTAGTTGAGCAATGAAACTTTTGCAAGTAAACAACTATGCTCAGAGAACTTCAAAGAATCCATAATTCAACCCTGAGTTACATATAATCTATTCTCTTCTATTAAAAGTCCTTCTCTTTTCTTGAAAAATGTGTTCTCTTCTATGGTACAGTCATTTTGTAACTCTTCATTCAGTTTGTTTCACTAGGCAAACCAAATATATCAAAAGAAGGTATATCCCTTTCTGATACCAACTTACAAAAGTAGGGGAAGCAATGGTGAACAATGTGACATAACTATTGGTGGCTACTAATACCCATCAGCAGGAGAAAAGTAAGCATCTTTGAATTTTCTTCCCAAATCAACAAACTCTCTCAACAGTGATCATTATGAGCTAAACTTTTGATATACCTTGCATATGCATAAACATGATTTATGCATTCATAGCATGGCTTGGCTAATTAAAGTACACCTTTTGCTTATTACATTTTATGGACTCCATTACTGTAATGCAGGCAGCTTCAGGCAGCAGGAGACAGAAAATCATCTCTGGGGGGAAAAAATGAGACACATGTGTCCTTTAGTTCATTCTTGCAGAATGCTGAATGGTAGCAGATGACATTTTGCAAAACAGAGTAAATTGTGAGAGAGCTACCATAAAAATGAAATTTATAGTCCTAAATAAATCTAAAAAAATATCTTGGATAGAATGAATAAGTATATGTGCAAAAACTTATATTAAAGTTGGGGGGGGGGTTGTTCACTAATCTTAGACCCTTACCATTTCATATTTTAATCAACTTACTTTTAATATTATTCCTAGAAAAGTAATTACATCACTTTGTTAAGGTTCTATGTAAAACAATAACATACATATGTTTTACATACATATGTAAAACAATAACAATAAATTACTAAAAAAAGTAAAAATTACAAAAAGAAACAAAAATATGCTCATAGCATAAGCTTTTTTATTCTAGTTTGAAGGTATCTGTTAACTGTATCTCATTCCAATTTAGTTGTAATTGTATATATCTAATATCTAGTTTTTCATGGACCTTGGCATTTTTATAGCATGTCATTTCCAGGTGACAGAAAAAAATATGACTTTAGTGGCACTGAAGAATTTCATTTGCCAATGTTATCAGGGAGATATTAAGATTATCTGTGGATTCAATCAGTTGTGAGAAATTTGTAATAACTTGTCAACTCTTAGGTTAATATGTTTTACACATGATAATCCTCAAAGTCCTTGAGTAAAATCTCTTTTTTTCACCATTAATCTGTATCTGTGGTACAAAATAGGCCACTGTCTTTAGAAGAGCAATGTCCAAAATAGCAAAGAATGAAAGTAGAAATAGTCCTATATGTATTTAAAAAAAAAATAAAGTAAAATATTTAGAGCTCATTTTTAACAAGAGACTGAATGCCTTTTATGCTTTCCTAATAATTTTTGTTCAAGTAATATCCATCAAACATTCTGAGCTTGGGAAGAAGCACAAACATAATTGTCCTCTTAGCTCTCTGATTTCTATACTTGCAAGTCAATGTCCAAATTACAACCTAAATTGAACTAAATTCATATATTTATATAGTTTCCTCAAATTTACTGTTTGCAAAGTATTAATTTATTTATATTTCTTTATCAAATGTCTATACCATCTAACTCACCTAAGTGACTCTTAAGTAATATGGGTCTCAATCAGGCTTTTTCTACTGCATATATGTAATAAATATTATATATACACATACATATAAATATATCCACTGATAAAATTAGGTCAGTTTCTGATTTGAAGGTCAATAAATTGGAGATCGGACTAGTTAATATTCCGTCTCATAAGTAGTCCATATGGAAGCACCACTTAATTGGATATAGGAAAGAAGATGCTTTTTTATGATACAATAATCTCATATTTTTCTCAATTAATCAGGTTATAGCCATCTAGCTGGATGATGAAAACAAACCATTTACATGGAATACCTATTTGTAGTATGGCTTTAACATGTGGGTTTTTTTAACCATTTCTCTTATTTTAAAAAGCAGCAATCTTTTCCTATATTTTTGAAGTCCTAAATTAAGAAACTCTAGGAAAGAATCTGTGACAAATACTTTTAATGATTTAAAGAATCTTGGATCAAAAATATCCTTTCCCAAGTGGTGACCTAAGAATGCAGACTTGGTGTGTCTCACCACAGGCCAGCTGAAACATACCTTACAATATCACGTTATTCCAGATCACTGATATTGACTAAAAATAGAGAATAATGTAGTTTCTCTCTTTTTCCTGAAGCGATATCTTGCATGGTTAGTAAAAGTGACAAAAGAATTTAGCTCAGATTGTAGCTTGAATATCAACTGTTCCATATCAAATGTCATAGCAATTAACATTTTCTATTAGTTAAAACTATATATCTTATACTAATAAATTGGCCAAGCATTAATGATAGTTCATGTTTCAGATACATGCTAAAGATATGAAACTGATGGAAGAAGACATGGATAATTGCCATACCTTATCTTGGATTTTGCTCTATGGGGACAAAATCCATTTGCCCTCATTGTAGTGTGAATGATGGAACAATTGTAATTGAAAAAGATTATGCCAAAAAAGGATTTACACAAGAGCCTTTACATTCTTTAAACCAGTGGTCACCAACTGGTGGGCCGCAGCACTGATGGGCTGCAAGAAAATTTAGGTGGTCCGCAAAGAAATGTCACCCCCCAGAGCACCCCCCAAAGCTATTAATCCAGTCTGTGCAGGAACACAAGGCTGCACTGCCCACATGGCTCGCAGGAACCTTCCCCACCCACTCACTCCTTACCTAGAAAACTTGCCTGCTAAGTTGCTATTTTCCCTTTTTTTTTCCTGACCATCAGCTGTTCTGCTATGCCGAGAGATTTAGATTAGCTAGAAAGCAGGAAACGGTTGGATTTCTTGCTTTCTATCTAATCTTTAGAGCCGAACCTCCCTTAGGACTGAAAGTTCTATTATTCAGTTGTAGACTAAGATAGCTGATGGCAGAAACACAGATCTCTAAGTGAATCTATGATTCTCTGAGCAACTCAATCTGCCTACCTGCTTTACCTGATTTTGGGTAAAAGTTGCTGGTTTTTTTATAAAAAATTCAATATTTATATAAGTGGTGTGTTGTGAGTTAATTTTGTGAGTTTGCTTAACTAGCAAATTTTATGAGTTTGTTTGCAAGCAAATTTTATGTGACAGACTCAGATAGCCAATGGCAGAAACACAGATCTCTAAGTGAATCTGTGAGCAACCCAATTTACCTGCCTGCTTTGCCTGATTTTGGGTAAAATTTGCTGATTTTTTTAATTAAAAAATTCAATATTTACGCACATGGTGTATTGTGAATTAATTTTGTGAGTTTCCTTGCAAGCAAATTTTATGTGACAGACTCAGATAGCCAATGGCAGAAACACATTCTCTAAGTGAATCTGTGATTCTGTGAGCAATCCAATCTGCCTGCCTGCTTTGCCTGATTTTGGGTAAAAGTTGCTCTTTTTTAATAAAAAAAATTCAATATTAACATAAATATTTACATTTACATATAAGCCATGCCTAGCTAGTCACATGACCACCAAGCCACACCCACAAATTAAGTCACACCCAAGAACCGGTTAAGAAATTTGAATCCCACCCCTGCCTCTGTGTGTTTCTGCGTGTGTGTGTGTGTGTGTGTGTGTGTGTGTGTGTGTGTGTGTGTGTG
>BLBF01000019.1:39897476-39930782 GCA_015471245.1 Laticauda colubrina
TGTGTGTGTGTGTGTGTGTGTGTGTGTGTGTGTGTGTGTGTGTGTGTATGAGAGAGAGAGAGAGATTAGATCAGATCTATCTATCTCTCTTTCTCCCACCAACATCAGCAAGCCACCATCAGTCAAAATTCATATGAGTGGTCCCCAGGATTTAAAATTATGAGTTTGGTGATCCCTGAGGTCCAAAAATTTGGTGACCCCTGCTTTAAACCTAACCAATTAGCTTGCTGCTATGTAGACTTCAACTTATTTTAAGAAATAAAGAATAAAATAATATAGTAGGCATTCTTAGTTATGTTGAGGATGTGAAGGAATACATAGTAAATGCTCAAAAGCTTGAAGATCCTGGGATACAGCACTATAGTTATTTGGAAGATTTATGATTTTTATCTTAAAGAAAATGCTGATAAGCTTTAAATATATTTTAAAAATACCTTTCTCATAAACTGTCCTGGAATTTTTTTTGTCCAGAAAATGATTCATTAATGTCCGTGACTATAAAATTCAAAGTTCTTGTTGTACAGTAACTTTTATTACAGTGAGAAATGGCAGAAATGTTTTTTCTATTCAACCATACATTTTTTTCTATATGGCCTGGAGAGATCAAATTGATTCTTAGCTATGGATACTCAGGGGTGTGATTCAGACAGTCACTCTTTCTCAGTCCAACCTGCTTCAGAAAGTGGCTATTATGAGGATTAAATGAATAGCTGACTTTTCTGACTGGAGAAAAGGTGTGATATAACAGTAACAATATGAAAAAGAAGAAACATTCATTTGGATTAGAGAAAAAGACATAACTTATATTTAACTTAAAATGTTCATGAATTTTTTATTACAATATACAGAGAAGGGTAGGTAGCTCAGATGGGCTATTTTAAAGACTACTGTAAATATTTGAGAGCATCCAAGCAACCATGTTTTGTAGACTACTGACTTTTCTATTCTGATCTCTTATCTAACCTGGTACCACTGCAGATGATGCTTATTATGTCTCATAAATTATATATAAAGATGTTTATTGTCCCAAATTCTACAGGTGGCTAATGTTGACATATCTGAACAGAAGCTGGGATAGTAATCCATTCTGAATTGGAAATAAGCAAGCTACTAATTCCTTTAGAATAGTAATAAAATCACACCATCTTCTTGAAGTCCAGCTTATCTTTTGATTAATTACTCTTCTTTCAAATGACCGCTCAGATAAAACATGGAAATATTGCCCTTGTTGAATTATCCCTCTTTGTCCATTTATGACCAAGAAAAAGATCTCTTTGAATACCTAAAGGGCATTTATGCCCATCTATGTGTTATGAGAAATAATTCACTATAGATCCAGCTAAACAGTATTCTGGCTGACCTTGTAACCAACCAAAATTTAATTACAAGACTTCTACTGCCACTAAAACTATTTTCTTATATAATTTATCTTCAGTATACCAGTACTGAAATTAAATAAGATTCTAAGTGATCTGTTTTCTTGTCTTCAGATATTGAGCTCAACTTGCATTGGGATCAATTCAATTAATAAACTCACAATAATTATCCCATTGCCTCTTTTTTAAAAGTTACAGAATTGGAAAATTACAGGGAAGGGACTATATAGTGCATAGTTCATTATTAATTCTGTATGACCAAGATTTCTAAGAATCTGGCAGAAACCTAAAATATACTAATTTGAGGGAAAACTGAGATTATGGAACAAAGCACTCCTAAATTGTCTTAAAGAGAATTGACAATGGAGAAACATCAACTGTATCTGTATCTGTTAAGATTATCTACAGTTTTATCCATTTCATTTGCTGGAGTGGTTGCAATGAGATGTTGAAGTTGAGGTAATAAAGTACATTTATTAAATTAATAAATATATTCCTAGAAACTAATTTTGGATCAAACAGATCAGTATTGAGTTTAAAACTGAATTGCCAACAGAAACCTTGGATACTATTTGAGAAATTGTCTCCTCTGTTACTAATAGAATACACTATCTTCTATAGTAGAAGTAGATTATTTCTATTCCTGGTAAATTATATGAATACAAGAAAGTACATAGCCCTGTTATGACCTCCCCCCCATAAAATGTTGTGAATTGAGAGATATGACTGAACAGTGAAAGGGTGCCTTGTAAATTTTGCCGTATAGACAAAGAAATTAGAGATATCTTTATATTGGAAGAGTCATCATATGCCATACATAAATCAGTAGACATAATCTTTTAACAAACAAGCTTACAAAACAGGTTTTTGTCATCACTAGGCAAAGGTTCACTGATATCTTTAATGAAAACTAGTATTGATTTGCAGTTTTATGGGAAAATATATGGGAAAGTAGATAATCTAGAAGAAAGATAAATTTCAAAATAGGATATATGGAATATAATTCTGTATTTTATTTGGAAAGTGGGAACAAAATAGGAAAGATGAAATGGAATAACTTTTCAAAGTTGAGCATCTCAACTTTTTTTGGACCTCATAGCCCCATCCCTATGACCACCCATGTGGAAATCTGTAAAACTATTTGCTTCAGTGGCACTTCCAAAGGAAGTGTTTTCCATGTATCTCCATACTCAGATGTTGTGAGGAGGATCTCAAAATCTCTGCTATGCGCCCCTCCAGATGCTTCACACAATTTATTTATTACATAGCTCTATTTTCATTCTATGTGAAATTAATAATATATTTATTTAAATTAGATTAGTGAATATTATAGATATTCACTATCTATATTCACGATATTCACTATCTATATTCACTATCTATATCGATATTCACACACTAGCTGTGTGCTCATATATTATTTCAATCTTGTTGGGAAACTTTTATGAAACCAGTCTATCTAATTGCAGTAATTATTAGTATACATTTGAACTTTTACATAAAGTAGTGTTATGTGATTCCAAATGAGAACAGTTCAAAGAGTTCTTAAAAAAGGACGCTAAAGTTATAATGTATTGCATTATACACTTGATTCTTATCAGTATTGCAGACAATATGTTATAAATCTGTGAAGTTTCTTCCATTCAATCATGTTTGATTCTTGGAGACATTTTTGGCAAGCTTTTACAGAAGTGGTTTGCCATTACCTCCTTCTCAGGGCTGAGAGTCAGCCAGCTGTCTTTGTAGCTCAAGTGGGACTAGAACTCACAGGCTCCCCATTTCTAACTTAACATCTGAACTACTACATCAAACTGACTCTTACTCTTTATTTAAATCTGCTAAATTTATGCTATGAAAACTTGACAACATTCTTTTCCATTACATCTTCTGAACTGAAGAAGCTTCTTCGATGAGAAGCAAAACATCTTTAAGGAAAAAGAAAGTCCAGCTGCCTTTTTAAAAAACCACCTTTGGGACAACCATGACCGGGATGACTGAGAATATCCATAAGCATAATATTTTCCACATCTCCAAACTTGGGATTGTACAAGGTGCATGTGTGTATCTCAGTTGAAAGGATAACATAAAATTACCCATTAACATTTTGTATTCATTTTGCACATATGATACTTTATCTTGTCAACCATCTCCCTTTACCATGCAGTAAAATATTAATGTTATGAAGTCTTTCAAAACAGCCATGTATATGAAGCAAAATCAGCTCTGTTAATTTAATCTGCTTTCCTAAATGTTAACAGCAGTGTAAAAAGGGATGCTCTCATCCTTGTAATCAGTTGCACAGTGCACAGGGGCAGCAGTCTCTGGTGCCTCATCTGTGAACTAATCTTTCATTTCATAGCAGATCTTTCCATATCAAACAACACAAATGACTTAATTTGCATGACAGGATTTGTAACGGGGCAAATCTAGTGTCAAAGTTGATTAAAGATTACACCGGAGAACTATCATAATCAGGACTCTAATGAGCCTAAATAGTACATGTGAAATCTCCCCTCTTTGCCATTCCAGTCATGTATTAAAAGGGAATGCATTTCTTTTCATCGCTGAGCAGGTCCTTGGGTTTGAACATTACACCCTGCGTTGAGCTAAAGTCATGTCGGTCTAGTTGCAGAGAGAGAGAAAAGGAAATAATAAAGCAAACATCACTTCACAAATGACATTGCTTAGTATAAGCCAACGTTTGAAGCCTTTAATTCTTCTAATCTGCAAAATAGTCGATGCTAATGGGTTTTTGCCTTTGTGAAAGCTGATGCACAGAAAGAAAAACTTTAATGAGCTGCCTGGGTTGTATGCTTACAGATACCTGTCAAATGTCTGTCATCTTAGCTATCGTTGAGGCATTATAAAGAAAGTAAGAAGGAAAGAACGACAGTATTTGTACAAGCATTTTCATGCTAAAATGGCACAGTTTTCTTCCTGTCATAATTTCATTGTACCCGAAAGTCAGAAAAAAGCTTAACCCTTTCATTTTGCACATCTTGTACAACAAACTGTCTATGCTACTAAGCAGTTTTCAAGGGAGCACCTTTGTGTGTGTTTCGGCTTTTTGGTAAACAGCATCTAAATTGGTTTCAGGTACAAGCTGCTAGTTGCTGTATCCTGGAGAGATCAATAGTTTATTGCACATAACAAAACCATAATATAAAAAGTCTATTGTTGGAATATATTTTGACTTATAGATGTTTACTTTACATCCTAACAATGTTCAAATGTGACAAGGTCAGCAAATGCCCCCCTCAGCTTCTCAGCTTCTCTTTTAAGGAAAGGAAATAAGAAACATAATGGCATCTGGGAAGCTAAGCCTTGTTGCGAGACTAGGCTAGCCTAAATTGAAATATCATCTCAGAAGCAGGTAGTGGCAAACCCCTTCCATATTATTGCCAAGAAAATGTTGACGCCAAGAATTGAGTTCTGGAAAGACCTTTTGACATTGGTAGTTGATCACTCTGTCATTACTCAGCTATTAAAATGGTTTTTCAGAGCTGAAGCAAGATGTTAGGAAGATAATGTGCAGAATGTGTTTTCCCTCCCATCTTTTGGACTTTTTTTTAAAAAGTAAGCAACAGTTTTTTGAAGTTCTGATTGCATTTTTTATATTGCGTTCCTCAACTTTTATCCATTACATAACCACTAATAATTTTATTTATTGCTTCTTCCATTTTAAGCAGCCTTTCTGTAAATGTCCTTTACATGTAATTTTTTTTGGGGGAAGGGCAGTATGTCAAAATAGATGCCATATAATAACAAAACATAAGGACAAGGTGACAATCACCCCTTGAAATGAGAAATATGTCCTTAACTATTATATTACTCTGATCTTGAGAAAACAAAAGTTGATTACTCTTTATTCATTCTATTCAAATAAATATTATTTTCTCCATTACAATCCTTCCTCTAATTTTTTCCTCCACAACTTGAGGTGCATTGAGTTTAGAGATACTGACTAGTCTCTTTTTAAGAACATTATAGTCTATGAGTTGTATGCAAGAGAAGGAGGCTTTCAGTAGTTACTTTTGGCTATTAAATACTAATCCCATTTCAGGACCTCTATTTAAGATGTGGCTGTTGAACATTTTTTAGCAGATAGGAAGCATCGTTGTTATTGAAGCCAAAGCAGTAGCAGGCAAAATGATAAGAATGAGATTTCCATGGTGGTAAAGTTTTAAGGAAAAAGTAAGAAGAGCATCACTGGACAAATATGACTTCTTTTTACACTACACTGGTTTTTCCACAGAAAAGCAACAGAGAATGACTTCATTGTTGTTCAAAGATTTAGCAATGTAGAGTCAGGATTTTCTGGTGGAAGCAACAAAGCAATAGAAGAAATGTACTTTCCATTATGCAGGAGTCCCCAACCCTTGGTCCACAGATTGGTACCAGTCCATGGCCCATTGAGAACCAGGCCACGCAAGCAGCAGGCAAGCACATGAGCGCATAAAACTCCATTTGTGCAAGTAGTTGACACTTGCACAAAACCATCCCCTGCCACTGCCGCCACCACCACCACCACCAGTCTGCAGAGCTGGAAAGGTTGGGGACTACTGCTCTATTGGATTCTCCCACCATGGTCTCTAGGTGGTTTGGATTATATTCGTTATCATTCCTGTCTTCAGATTGTTGGGACTGATTCAACAGATCTGAAGAATAATAAACTGGAAAAAGATGTCCTATTTACACATTAATCCTTCTCAACTAGGTTAGCTCAAAGTTCATGACATGATGTAATACCTCTTCTCACTTTAACCATGTGTGGAAAAGATCCCAACTTCATATGTCAAAAACAGACTTCAGAATCATTCCTTACTTCCATTTCTGTGAATTAAGGTAATAAATTATAATCTGAGCTTCCTGGCTGTTTAATAGAACTTTCACACTTAATCCTAAAAATTGAATGCTAAGCAATAAATGTTCCCAATATGAATAACAATATATATCTGAAGTGTATGTGTGTGTGAGAGAGAGAGATGTGGGATCTCATCCCTTTCAAAGTATAAATAATTCATTCAATGTCTTTGCACAATTGTTCTTTTAACAATGGCAATTATGATTTTAAAAGGTTATATGGCATGTTGAAAAATACTCCTTTGTGGCTTCCCCTGTGGCAGCTTATGTACAATTTTCCACAGACTCTAGCCTTTGCCATTGCCTTCTCTGGCTCACTCTTTCCCTTCCTCAGTGCCTTTTCCTCTGAAGGCTACCTCTGTGACCTAACTGCTACACCTCTGATCCTCCACACCCCAGAAGCTGTCACAGGTCTCCCTCCTTCCCAGGAGTTGAACACACAATAGAGAATAGGCCCTCGCTGTGAGGTTCAGCAGCCATTAACCCCTACCAGCTGTTCCTGCAGGGAGCCTTCTGTGGCTGAATGCCCTTTCTCTGGGGAGGCCCTCATTTCCACTAATCTAACTATTGTTGGCTTGGAATGCTGACAGGAGAAAAGAAATTTTTCTTGTGTTCATGCAAGTGTGTGTATCCATGTGTAAGTGAAGGAAGAGTGAAGGCTAATTTCTATAGTAGGCATGAATGGAGGGGATGGGAAAAATACTAGTTAAAATGTGTTTACTTGCTTAAAAGGCTCTGTCAATTTAAATAATTTCAGTACCATGCTCCCCCCCCCCCACTTCTGGTTAAGGGGAAGAAAATTAGTTACTCTTAATTTTTTTTCCCATGAAAGCCACTAAAAGATCCTCATATTGCCTGTAACTTTTCAGCAATGTGTTACTCCACTTTATTTTGCTGCTAAGAATGATTAATCTTACAGCTTGGGAAAAGTGAGGAGAGTGAGCTGTATTTGGGGGAAGCCGTCTTTTCAAAAGCTAAATGTGTGTAAGTGTATTCTGAAGTATTTAATTTACTGAATAAGTGTCATTGTTGGAGAACTTCTTCATTTTACCTGTTTGTGGAAAATATGACGTGATTGTCATACTTTATAAACAGGTAGGGAATCATTTTATATAGTGCTTAAAATGATATTAAAAAGTCAATTTCCCTTTAAATCATTTATAGTTTCTGTATAAAAATAATAAATCTTCATGTTATTTATAAATAAATGTTATTTTTAGAATTTTTTAATAGATTGGGAATACCTGTATATAAGTTTTCAAAACTTTATATATAATTTTCAAAGCTAAGAAAATAGTGAACTGGCAAACAGAATAAAAATGTTAATACATTAAAATAGCTTGAGCTTTATAAATTTTGGGGGATTTTTGAAAGAAAATTGCTGTTATGCATATTAGGAATTATCTGTACAGAAATTTGTTTTTTCAATAACTAGGGCAAATGACATATAACGCAACAATGTATCTATTCCCATGCCTAGATTGCAAGAATTATGCATTGTGGAAATAGCAAGATAAGCCTGTTAATTTATTTGTTATAAAAATATCCCATGTTTTCTCCAAGAGCTCCCATCATTTTATGTGGGGATCTCCTTCAATTTATTCCACAACACCAAGCCTGTGAGGTGAGTTTGAAATACATTTTGCCCACAGCTTCTTTTCTTTCTATTGCACCAAATCATCGAATCAATATAAAATAATAATTAAGCCAATAGAGTTTGATTTTTCTCAATTTTAAAGGCCAACAAGTAAACCACTTGTAATAGGATGTGAGAATAACCTTGGGAAATAGAAGGAACAGCTCCAGCCTAGACAGAGGTCTGATAATAGAAATCTGAGTCCAAAAGAAGAATACAGATGGAGAAAATGTCTTAGAAAGGAACCTTCACTAGTTCTCAGAAAGATAAAAGCAGGAGAGAGAGGAAGTTTCAGATTTGCACGATTCTATTATATCTTGCAATAAGTCCTTGTTAGTACTCAAGGTTTTGTTTTCCTATCTCAAAAGGCTGACATAGGGAAGAGTTTTTCCTTAGATCAGTCAGCACACGGTTTGTTGAAACAAAAACATTTTAAAAAAGAAATTCTAATAGAAATGACAAATTTTAACAATGCCATCAAAAAAGAAAATGAATGGGGAAATCTTAGCTTACTATTTTTTTACCTCTGTTTTTGGACTTCCCTTGACATCAGTAGGAAATGTAATATCAAGTTTAGTATTACTCATTGCTTTAGATCTCCTTTGTCTATAACTGATAAACATCCCATCATTTTAATTTTTAGTGACATTGAAAGATGAAAATTGAGCTGTTTGAACAAATCAAGATACTTATTCCTTCCTCCTTCTTATAAGACAACCAAACCTCACATCTATTTTCTAGGATTCTACAGCTGTCCAAAAATGATGAGGAAAATATTAGTGTAAGTATAGTACATACTAATAAAAACAAAGTAGTTGCACTCTGCAACTCTTTAAAGAAGCTGAATGTTTTCTGAATATCCCATGTTTCTCCTGTCTAGCTGGAAATTAAGTCTGAAGCACTGCACGTTAATTACTTCTTTTCAAATGGGTAAAATATTTAAAACCCAAATTCTATTTTCTAGAATTTGAATGGTTGTACTATGTATCATATTAGGCATATCAGCAACGACTAGAATGGTTAACACAATGAACAAGTAAATGAGTGCCCAAATTATGTTCCAGAAAACTCTGATTCTACTGGACCATTGTAGAATGGAGATTGTTGTTTCTTATCAGAATCTAAACAATAACAATATAAGATTATCCACTATTAATAATTTGGTTATATGTGAAACATACTAAGTAAAAACTAGGATAAACTCATCACTTCCAGTTAGAAATGTAGAACTGTCTGTCTGTGCTTCAGGAATTCTCATGACTTTGTAGGGATTTTAACTGAATTTTAACAACATAAGAGTAGGCAGGGGCATTGTTGAGAACCTCAAACAGTATAGGGAAGCAGTAATAAAACTACTCATCTCAAAAAGGGTTATCAATTTTTTTGGACAAGTGAGCACATTGGAAATTTTGAAAACATGCAATTGCTATGAATCACAATGTTATCATAGGGGGTATTATAATAAGCAACTATATTCAAAATTGCAAACAGAGTACTAGATTTGCCAACCATCATTCTACTTTCTGGGATTTTTGTGAAACTAAGAAGCATCACTAAAAGTATAGATTTTTGCAAGATATTAGCTTCCAATTCCTTTTGTTAAATTAAAATATATTTTTTTAAATAAAAAAGTAGTACAGGAAGAATAACAGACATCAAAGAATATCCTGTTGTGCATATTGTCAACCCCATGTCTTAAATTAATTCATATCTGTGACAGTTGTGGTGCAATATTCTAGTCATATCTCAGTGAAAGTAGTTTTGTATTCATAAGGTTCCAAAATGCAACATTTTTATTAGATGATTTCTAGAATAATTTATTTAACTGATTGTTCAATCTATATCCATTTTTCCTTCAAGACATCAAGGCAACATAGTTATTTCCCTCCTTTGATATTTTTATACAATGAAAACAGACAGAAAACAATAGACCAAAAATAATCAAATGAATTTCAGTAATTTCCATAATGGAGAATGAGTTTAAATCACAATGCCTCATGGGTAATTTTGCAACTTTCTTCCATTTAGAACTTTTTCACATTTTTACTGTAGATGATAGAAGTTTTACTTAAGTTTGCTGAGGAAACAAACTTTTCTATGCTTTTATTACAGTCATTTTAACAAAAAGAAACAATTCCATTTTGGTGTATTTGTAATTATACTTTTCCAAGGATATCATCAGCAGTTAGAGCAATAGAAGAAAGTTTCCAAATGAGCAGTGAATCAATAATCAGTTGCACATGCTAAGAATCTCTTTAGAGCTACTGGAAGGATTGTTAATCAGGACATTTTAAGAGAATGAAGACAGATAAATCCTTAAATTTGCAGTGACACAAAGCTATGTACCAGGTAAAGATTTACAAAATTAAATTTGTACTAACTGTAAGTTGCTGAATCAAATCAGTAGTTGATAACTTCATGTACACTAAGTATTCAACAGCTGCTACTTTGCAGTATCATTTTATATAAGAACTGTTTGGTGCCATTTTTAGCCTATGGACAAAAAATTGAAGACAAAATTTGACAGTTTAAAAGGAATTACTAACAGGTATACTCATAAAAGAAAAGCATTCAATAATATAACTTAGCAAAAATGATTGAATAGGAATAGCAAGAAAGATTGTAAATCTGAACTAAATCAAAATACTATGTAATATATCTGAATACTATATATTTATTTTTTTCTTTTATGTACTCTATATTCCTCCAGCATTGCCAAAGTGCAGCATTGAAGGTGGCTTACAATATTAATAAAAAATATGTAATGCGCTGAAAGAAATTTAAGAGTTTACAAAACAGATGAAGTATACCTGGAAGTTAGCTTTTTTTAATATTCTGTGGTAGGGTACCAGATTCTAGTTGCTTGTTTACCTAGTTATGTAGCCAATCAGGAGCCATAGTCAAGATGAAAATTCTGTGTCAATTATAGTAAAGATCTAGTTTATATTAGGTTGTACACCTAATTTGAAGAGAAACTGGTAGCTTTAACAATATCTTGCATTTGTTCATATAATCTCATTTTTGTTTAAAAATTAAATTTTAAATGTTGAAAGCCTCCTGGAATCATCTATGTAAGATTTGGATGGTTATATAAATGAACACACACACACACACACAGAGAGAGAGAGAGAGAGAGAGAGAGAGAGAGAGAGAGAGAGAGAGAGAGGGAGAGGGAGAGGGAGAGGGAGAGGGAGAGAGAGAGAGAGATATTAGGTCTAGGACATGTCAAATTTTTCAACTTTCAATTTCCAAAATTAGGGATACTCAAAAATTGTGACATGCCTTAGGGATTGTAAATATATTTTGGTAACTTTAATATAATTTAGATGTGCTTGGTAAGTGACTACATATATATAACTTTTTAAAATTTTGTTTATTTCATCATACATAACTTAAATACATTAATAAATAAGCAAATAAATAAAATGTTATCTAATACTGCTCTAAGGATTCAAGAGTGATTCAAGAGTTATGATTCAAGAGTGATTTCTTATCATGGTTACCACAAATCTGAAGATAGGTGAGAGGAGTAAAGAGAGATTAAGCACCATATAAGTATTTAGTCTGATTTCAAGTGACAATGTCTTTGAAATGCATTTTTTTCTCCTCAAAGTTTGCTTGTGACAAATTTCAAAGTAATTATTATGAGTAAAATCCTAAATACAACAATTCTGCTTTCAATTCATCAATTTAAACTGAATTTAAGCAGGCCATGCAAATAGTTATTGTTTAACAAATTCACATGTGCATAAATTTTCCTTTTAAAAATATATTGAATAGGTAGAACAATGATTATAAAGTACAAAATGTCCCCTGAAGCTGTAATCTTTAACTAGGAATAAACTCACTGAATTAACTGTATTGGATTCAGAGTTGATAGTAAGAATATCACTGTTAAAATCAGTGAAATTAAGTTAAACAATAATTGCTTGGGTTGATATATCTCAATAAGATTTACTTCAATAAACATTCATATGAATGTATTAAAGGACATTGCATGGATAGATATTGGAGATAAACTTCATTTCATAACAATATCTAAGATTTCTTCTGAGAAGTAGAATCCATGTTCAATATTTTCATGAGAATTCTTTCTAAATATTATAATTTATACATTGTATTTTATACATAGTTATTGAAAAATTAATGCAATCCAATTGCATTAATTATGCAATCCAAAAATTGGAAAACAATTGTGTTAGGATTAAATTGTAACAGTTCTGAAAGGTACCCATCAATTAATATTGGAAAATTATATTTTTAATGCTATAAAATTTGTATATAAGTTTTCTGTAATATATCTGGACTATGTTATCGCATATAAATTATTGGAATTTTAATGTACATTTTTAAAGGTGCCTTAATCCCATTCCAAAAGTGTATTGGGAGGAGGGGAGATGCATAAAGAAAAAATATTTGCAAAAAGACTTTTAAAAACATAGTTTAACCTGTAACGTGTTTTCTTCTACATTTCTGGTTAATATTGCTAGAGCATAGACCTGACAGCATTAACAATCTCTCCATTTACTGAACAATAGCATAGCCAGATGCTGCTGGTCATAATTTATTCTTTTACATTGATGCTTGCACACATAGACATACACTTTCAGTGTAAATTCATTTCAATTTGCACTCATGAGGGTGGGAAAAAAACCTATTAAATACATCATTATCGTATTGGAGAAAGCAAAATGGTACATCACTTCTGTATATAATAAATTATGTGCAGAAGAATTAGTAGTACTTTCCTTTTCCTCATGTTGTATACTCTTAAAAATATATCTTATTCACAAAGACAAAAAGGCGGGGGGGGTGCAGTTTCCAAAGAAATCTAAGTTTCCCAACTCAATACATTCTTTTGTGTTTCTTATATAAATTGAAAATTGAAAAGTGTTAACTTTTCTTTCATTAAGCAAAGACGGGGGGAAAGGAGAATGTCAGAGAAAAAGCTTCAAGAACCTGGAATACTTATTGTCTTACATTGGTAATTCCGCTGTAATATTCTTGTTCTTTCACCCACACCTTATTTGCTAATATACAATGTTTACTGCAAGTTCAGTTGTCTGAAGCTTCACTAGATTTTGCTTAGACTTCATTGCACAACCAATAATTGTAATACATAGAAAGTAAGAAAGAAAGAGAAAGGAAAGAAGGAAGGAAGGGAAGATGGGAGGGAAAAGGGAAGGAAGGAAATTCTTTCTTTCTTTTCTTCCTTCTTTCCATTCAGTAGGATTAGAGATCTTTACAGAATCGTTTAAAGAAAAAGGAGGAAAAATGAGAGATTTAAAAAGCACATTTAAAAAGCACATACACGGTTGACATTGTTGTGACAGCCAGTAGTATCAGCGGCAGTCAATTATCTTCACAAATGCCTCGTGTGCTAATGAGTCTCACAAAAATCACCAGACTTTTCTGGCAAAGAGAAAAGATCAGTTTCATTGCTTGCAGAACGAATTCAGTGTACAAAAGTGAAGGCTCCACCATCACTGCCTCTTTTACTGCTCCTTTTGTAAAGCCTTTTGATGTGCACTGAAGAGCTCCGTCTGTGTTTGGGACTCTTCATCTGCAGTTCATTGCCTGTCATTAACATACATATCCATATGAAAAGTTTGGTAAGTCACTAACAGCTGTCCAGAATAGAGTTTGGGGGAAGGGCTGGAGAAAGAACCTATCCTTTCTCAAATTGCTGACAATGCTATTTAGCTCTTTTTGGCAATAATATACCTAACTTTTTAAAGCCGCTTTTCACTCAGAGAGCCACTAGGCATAATGCTACATTCAAATAGGTTGTGGTTTTCAGTTTAAAGCAGTCACTGCTGCATTCAGAGGGGGCCGTAGTGGCTGAGACCAAAAGAAACTCCACCATTCATTGCAAAACAGAAATACTTTCCAAGCATAGCTTTTCACTGTTGCAAATAACCTTAGTGATTCACCTCAATGGGGAGAGAAAGACTGTAGCAGATGCTCTTGAAGGTTATTTTATGCTAAATTCTTGCTCAGAATTATCAGACCTCAGGGTTCACCGTCAGTGACTGCTAGAAACAAAAGGCATGTCACTTCACTTCTGATAAAAAGTTCGGCTGATAGTGATTTGCAAATGTATGCAAAAGATCTTCTGAAAGAAACAAGTTGTTTTCCAAGCTCAACAGCAACTGAACACCTCTCCAGATTAAACTGGTGTGTGTGTGTGTGTGTGTGTCACACCATACAGTTGCATCTATCAACTAAAGAACTTTCAATCTCAGTATTTGTACTCCAAGATATATTCTAAATCATACTAACATTATATAGGCATCAAAAAATCTTGATAAAGAATGTTTCAGGATATTGTCTCCTATTTGTCTCCTATTTGAAAATAGCAAATGTTTGAATGGAAGCTTTTAAGCAATGGAATTAAAAACATTTGTTGTAAAATTGTAATTTTAAACATTTTGTAATCATATTGTAATAAAATTTTATTTTTCCATTTTGTGCATGTGTTTTAACCTGAAGCCAAAGAGAGGTTTCCCATTGAATTTAAGGGAATTGAGATGGCTTGTGTAGAATATGGGCTAGGGGTGGGGGTATTGGTTAGGTTTTTTCCTTGTCTCCCAAATAATGCTTTGATTGATACATGCTTTTCCACCCAACCCTCCCTGTAGTATGGAGTTCATGACCCTTGAGTGATAATTTACAATACTATGAATCCAAGGTTTTCCAGGTCTTAGTTGCAAAATTACGGTGGGTAAATCTGTGTCAATTGTCAAGGGCTTGACATACTTTTACAAGCATTTTTATCAGAAGCAAAGTGCCCAGCAGGCTACCAACCCACCAATTCTGGAAAGGTTTTATTCTTGTACTGATCCTCCCACTATGCAAAAACAGCTTAAGCTGTATAAAAACGAAGACCTTAATCTCACTTGTTGCTGCTTTCTTTTCTTTTCACAAAGTTCCCAACCTCTTTCAGAGCTGCATCTCCCATATCTTTTGCTAAGAAAAAAAAAAAAAAAAAAAAAAACACCCACTCACAAAAAATATCCCTTTTCATTCTGCCTATTTTGATCTGAAAATTAAATCTTATATCTTATGCATCCTGTTTATTGTCTTGAAGGAATCTGAGCATTCATTCAAAGGAGGCCAGAATGACTTCTTAAACACATTCCCTCTTTGCTGCAATTAAACAAAGTGGAGCTGTGATTAGTCCACCACAGGGGGGAAAGAAAAAGGCACCCTTGAATCAAAATGGGGAGACCTGACTGCGCATTATTGTCTCACAATGCTGGAGTTTGTTGCTGAAACCTGCTTATCGTCTTGCAAGACAAACCATGGGAACTTCAGTCAGGTGGAAACTTACTCTCTTCTTTCAGCTGAAGCAGCTTTAAGTACCCTAAGAACAGCTGAAGATCCTGAAGTTCTTCCCAATAACTGAGACATTTAGGATAATCTTTATGAGAGTTTTCCACATTCACTTCTGTTGTTTTTTTTTATTGACAAGAGAAGAGAGTTAATGATGAGCTTTTGCCTGCTGTTGTTGCTGCCCCTTCTCTCCCACTCACCCCCCCCCTCTCTTGTAAGCCAAAAGCGGCTGTTTAAGTGAAGTCCCACCTCCCTCTAGCTCTTGGGAAACCACTCAGACCAAACACTTGCTTGACTGTGTGTGTATGACACATAATGAAAACAATTTTACGCTGCAGAGGGAAGTCTCCGGTAATTACTGATGTAACAGCCACCTGCAGAAGCCAGCCTCTAGTTGGCGGCTTCATGAATATTTGATGCTGTGATGTTATGTGTTGAATGGCAAAGGCAGGTGAGGGGGATGGAATGAGGGACACTGTTGGAGACTTGTCTCACGGGGCTGTTTCTCCACAGTGGCCCATGGTGTTAACACCACTGAGGATTTTGACCCTGCCCAGGACTCCAGTAGAGCAGCTGAAGCTGAGCTGAGCTGATGTGACAAGTCCTGGGGGGCACCCTTTCAAATCCCTTGTATGCCAATTTTACACATGAGGTCCAGCTCAAAGAGCCCTGGCATTGGGCTTGTCCAATTTAATTTGAGAAGCTAAGTGGCGGATCAGGATTAAATGAGAATGGTGTAATGGAGAAAGCTTGTTCTCACTCTTTAAGCCATCAAGGTTAGAAGTGAGTGTGTGCATGTGCACACAAGCACACACACACATAGGCACACATGCAGAATGTTGTCTGAAAAATTACTATCACCTCTTCTTTTAACATAACACTTGAATTTATTATGCTGGGCATGGAAGACTTTCGTCACTGCCTGCCCTTTTTGATAGTTGCCATCATATTTTTAGCTGTTTGGATTATTTATTTTCATTCTTAGGCATATCATTGCAATATATGTAAGAAAAGTTAAAGCAATGGTTTTATGGAGAATACAGTACATTACTGTTTACCCCAATTAAATATTAAGTGCTGTAAAAGGGACAACACTTCATGTTTTATTATAATTTGCTTCCAAATTAAATAAAAGATTTCAGAGTTGTCCCTTTTACAGCACTTAATATTTATACTTTATGTATGATGCCTTCTACTCCTCACTTCTTGATTACCTGGAAAAGAAAGCACTCTAGACTTTTAGAGTCACAACTACCTTTAAAGTCACTATGCTTAGCAATGCTGAGGCATGTAAAAGGTAAAAATATTGTTTTATGAACATACATTTCATATTACTACTTCTACTCAGAAAAAAATGATTTAATTATATGCTGCCTACTTTTAATACTGTTGAAAGATTGTCAAAATGCCTTTCCTTTGAGGATTCGATTTTTCCGCTGGGAGAGCTCCGGCGCAAGGATACGGACAACTGCTTGAAAGCTGGATCTTTTTTATTTTTCAGGAAGGTGAGAGACAGCAAGAAGTCTGCATTCTTGGGCTAGCCACCTTCATATGGTAAACCCCTGATTTTTATACCCTTTTCTCCATTTGTGTGTGAGTGCTTATGTTTGTATTTCTTAATGTTTTAAATCCTGTCAGGGGTTGTCTTTATTTCTGCTGGAGGTTAAACTCTGTGGGGTGCGGAAGGCAAACTTCGCGGGGTGGTTTGATTGTATTATCAGTTTCGTCTTAATCTCGGTCAGGTCTTTGGTCCGAGCCATTTCAGCCCAGCAGTACCAATAGGGTATTTGGCTAGGCTTAATGAGTGTCCTAAGTGCTTTCTGGGTTTTATAATCTAAAGTACCGCTATCAAGCCAAATTTGTCTTCCCGTATCATCTTGCAAAAAAGCCCACTTTTTGCAAATTCTTTTTGCATCTTTTTTATTCATTCCAGGCAGGACAGGCACTTGCCTTTCATCCCAAGCCTCAAGTAATTTATCCAAGGGGGTCTCTTCCATTGCCCTCGAGCTACAACTTCCCATATTCCCTACCTGATGTGGGGATTACTTTGGTTTACTGGGCTACAGCCTTCAGTTTTCAGACAAAAAAGGTCTGGAAAGGAATCCGGTTTCCCTACACACAGAGTATGCCCCCCTTTCTCTTAGGGAAACTCTGCCGTCAGTTTTAAGACCCCCTAAAAAACAGGGATCTTGGAAGACTGCCCCCTAGCAACACTGGTACAGGCCCCTCCCCACACTCCGCCATCAGTTTTCAGATCTCCCTTAAAGGTGGGGATCTGGAAGGACCTATTCTGCTTTTTAGACAAACTATTTCCAATTCTGTTTGCCAGCAGCCAGTACAGGTCCCTTCAAAATGCACAGGGCTTTGCTTGCAGGATGCACCGGGACTATTTTTCTGCTTTTTTATTTATTTCCTAACACCAGTTCCTTTTGCAGCCTGCTCAGTTTTTCGAACATCCTTCAGAAGGACTCACACTCCGTGATCACTCCTTGTGTTCCCAAATCCAGCTGGTCACGGCTCGTATCTGATCTAGCAGCTGGCTGGAGTGTAGATGGCAGTCACGGAGGAGCTGAGGTCCCACTGTTTCCACAGAGAAAACCCACAATCACACACCAAATCCACTCACGCTTCCACTCCTCTCCCTAGTAAGATTATAAATTTGAAGCAGTACTCACCTGCTTTCAAGCAGCTGTTGAGCGGAAAAGCCCAAGGATTCCCTTTACTACCCTTATATCTTCCGGGCTGGGTCCATGGATGTTGTCCCTGGACAAAGAAGGTCCATGTCAGCTGGGAGTGGATCCGTGGGCCCAGTCCGGTGGCAGGGTTGGCTGGAAAATCTTCGTGGTCGCCAATTGTTGAAAGGTTGTCAAAATGCCTTTCCTTTGAGGATTCGATTTTCCCGCTGGGAGAGCTCTGGTGCAAGGATATGGACAACTGCTTAAAAGCTGGATCTTTTTTTTTTTTTCAGGAAGGTGAGAGATAGCAAGAAGTCTGCATTCTTGGGCTAGCCACCTTCATATGGTAAGCCCCTGATTTTTATACCCTTTTCTCACCTTGTGTGTGAGTGCTTGTGCTTGCTTCTTAATGTTTTAAATCCTGTCAGGGGTTGTCTTTATTTCTGCTGGAGGTTAAACTCTGTGGGGTGCGGAAGGCAAACTTTGCAGGGTGGTTTGATTGTATTATCGGTTTCATCTTAATCTCTTTTAGCTTAATGGTTTCTTATATTTGTTTTGTGGCAATCTCCTGTTTGCTTCCTTTGTAATATATTTTGTGTCTTTTGTCTGTTTGTTTTTGCTGATTTGGCATGTCTTGTGTTTGTAAGGGTTTTCTTTTCTTGTTTCCCTAGTTTTCTTAATTATTTGGGCTTTTGTCTAAGGGGCTTCTTTAATACCTTTTATTTGATTCCTTTTCCTATGCAAGTTTGTTTTATGGCTGTCCTGATGTTCCCTTTGAGCTTTTCCTGCTTGGGTGACCCCACTGTCCTCGTGAAGTTTCCTTTCCACAATACAATATTTAAATCTTCCCACCTTGGCATTTCTAGCATTTCTTTTGTGTTCAATTTTCTGCCTTATCAAACAGTTGGACCTGTAGTACAGCTTATGGATTCATTTTTGTCCAACAAGAGGAAACTCAAAAGACTGGTACTGATTTGCAAATAATTGGTCTTTTGATCAGTCTACAGAGAGCAACTAGAATACGAGCACAATAGAAAATTCATAGAAAGCATTATATTTCTCAGAAACAATGGCTCTTGGAAATTTTAAACCAGACACCCCAAGATTCTTACCAGTTCATCTTTAAAGCTGAAAATTGTACCAGACTATTTGTACTAGACTGATTTATCACCCCTACTTTTGAGAATTTTTTAAAAGATCCTATTGAGCAGGTGAATGCACTATAAGAGCATCCCAAAGTAGCTAATGATCAAAACAGGCTGAGATGATTTGTTGCAATTACCTATTCATTTGAGTTCAATTGCCCATGTTCAGGTCTATGAGTTCCACTTTATATAAGGCATCATAACTATACTGATATTATACAGCATGACAGGTTTGTATGAATAATATCATTTTTAAGTTTCCCAAGCTGAGAAATTTAAAGCACTTCTACACCACCACTGGTTTTCTTCAGTCCTTGAAATGGTCTGAAACCAAGATAAAACTTCCTTCAATTTTTCTGTCCTTAAAGCATTGAAATCAACCTGGGATCATAATAATTCAATAAGTGCCCTCCAGCCCACCAATAGGAGAACACAAACATGTCAGTGCCACACTGAATTACTGTCCTCTTCCTAAATAGCTGTCCCTTGTTACACCATTTGCATGAAGTTGAATATATGTTCATCAGATCTCATCTACTGTAACCCAGGGATATCTTAAAAAGCATCTGAATTGATAATGTTACCATAGTAGCAATTTTGCAGCCAAGTACTTTTTCTCAAATCTCCAATTGTAGTGGCATGTTTCTTTTCTCTTGATGGTAACAGCATTATATGTATAACTCAAATTTAGTATCTCTTCCATTTCTGTAAAAGCTCTTTGATATAAAAGGCCTTTATACTAATATTTTAGTACAAAAAAGAATATTAAATCCTACTGTATATAAATACTGCTCTATTCAAAAGCTCAAAAAACATTGCTGGTTGTCAGTTCTATAGAATATTCCAGAAAAGTAATGCAAATTGTTCTTGGTTATGATCATTCAATCAATGACTATTGAAAGCTATAATGGTACTGAACAAATTGTATTTATGATGAATCATCCTAGTTTTGGCCTTCACAGCATCAATGCAGTCACACAATTATGACCTGCACGCTTGGTACCTGGCTCATAATTTTGACATTGTTGTGAACTCCAGTCACAGGATCTCAATTTCTGAAATTCCTTGCCAGCTTTCTGAAGGCAAAATCAATGAGAAAGCTGGCAGGAAATTATAAACTGTAGGCATTTGAGGTCCATTCCTATATGGTCTTCACTCAGTGATGGAAATCAGGACTATTGGCATTCTGTTCTCATTAGCCATCATAACTGCACCTATGATTAAAGTTACAAGTTCTGAAAAAAATTCTCAACAATTCCAGAGGATGTCCTGGAGAAAAAAAATAGTGTGAGTCATACAGCCCCTAAAACCACTTCCAAATTTTGGATTAAGAGGACACTCTCTGCTTTTAATCAAAGATGATCATGGGCAATAGTGGTTTTTTCTTCATTTTTCTCTCAAAATTTTCTTCAAAAATAAATGTTAGATAGACATAAATGGAAGCCACTGTAATAAACAGCTGATCTTAATACAGCATAAAAATAGTGTTTCTTCTTTAATTAGATACATATAATTAATCAAAAAACAAATGTGACTAATTATCACAAGCCTGCAAACAAACAAAAATATCCAGATAGTATTGACTGATTGAAGCTACAATATAAGGACTCAGTGTCACTATCAATATCCACAGTAACTATTATCTGAACTGCCTGCCCTTTGAAGCTAAATATCATATGGATATAAAAATGAGTTCATTATTACACCAACATTTTTAATTAAATTAGCAGCATAATCAATGCTTTTATATGCTTGAATCTAAAAGGGATAATATTTGAATGATGTTTAATCCTAGGACACCACAATTATTTCCCTTCTCAGGGTAAATATGGATCATCACCTGTATGATGAAAAGAATCTAAATCTGTATTTTTGTTATCTACGGAAGAGTACATAAATGTGGTAGTGGAGAGTGGCCATTAAATTTGCATTTAATAACTATTGTCAATGTATTTGCTGATGTTTCATAAAATATTTTATAGTTTCAGAATATGTTCTTATAATTTTCAGGCTTAGACAGAAACAAACACCATCTTATAGTTTGTTTTATAAATATAGTGTAGTTTTTCTCAATCTTGACAACTTATATTGCTAAAAATCATTGCAGATCTATTAGACATTCAGATTGCTGGAATGTGCTTGTATTCTTTGGAATAGGGTTTGGGACAAGTATAAGGAAGAAAACTATGTTTTGCTGGCAGAGCTGTTAGTATGTCTCTTCTTGCCCATGTGAGATAGAAGCACCCTTCAAATCAGCCAGCAATTGGTCATTTGGAAGACTGCTTTTACACTGATCACACAAGAGATAACTGGGTTTAAGTGGCATTTAAGGCCCAGAATGATTCATGGGTGCTTCTTTGCCCATCACATCGTTAAATTGTAGAATTCAATTCCATAAGATGAGGTAATGGCAATGGTTTAGATTGTTTTAAAAGGAGAGTGTATAGATTTTGGTAGAGAAAGTTACTGATAGCTCCAATGCTATGTTCTGAAATCATAGGCAGTATCCTGCTTTCAACACCAGCAGCCAGGAAGCCATGGTTGAGGAGGGTTCTCGTTCTCTTGTTCATATTTGTGACTTGCTGATTTTTGTGCATGCACTAGGCCCATTGATCCAGGTAGGACTGAATAACAGAATATTAGAGTTGAGAGGAACCTAGGAAGTCTTCTAATCCAATACCTTGCACGAGAAAGAAATCCTATGCTATTTCAGAAAAATTAGTGAACCAGAGGAATGCTGTGAATATAATTTACTTGGACTTCAGCAAGGCATTGGATAAAGTAGGCCATAACCTATTATTTAATAAGATAGAAAAAATGTGGATTAGACAGCATCACCATCAGATGGATTCATAACTGGCTGATCAACCACACTCAATGTGCAGTCTTCAATGGAAATGCATCTACATGGAGAGAAGTATGAAATGGGGTACTCTAAGGTTCTGTTTTAGGCCCAGTACTCTTCAACATCTACATCAATTATTTGGAAAAGGGGACAGATGGGGAACTCATCAAATTTGCAGATGACACCATACTGGCAGGAATAGCTAACACTCCAGAAGATAAGCTTTAAGATACAGAAGGATCTTGACAGACTTGAATATCGGGCACTATGTAACAAAATAAAATTTAATGGTGAAAAAAAGTAAAGTTCTACATTCAGGCAAGAAAAACAAAATCCACAAGCACAATATATGTGGTACCTCACTCAATAGTAGTAACTGTGAGGGAAATCTTGGAGTCCTAGTATAGGACTCATTTAAATATGAGCCAACAGTGTGCTGCAGCTGCCAAAAATCCAGCCTAGTTCTAGGCTGCATAAACAGAGGGATAGAATCAAGTTAAGCATTAATACCACTTTATAATTTCTTGGAAAAGCCACATTTGAAATACTGCATCCATAATTACCGTAATTAGCTTCCACCCATTGCTTCTTGTCCTGCCTTCTAGTGCTTTGGAGAACAGATTGATCCCCTCTTCTTTGTGGCAGTTAGATATTTGAACAATGCTATCATGTCACCCTCTAGCCCTTCTTTTCATTAAATTACACAAACCCAATTCTTGCAACTGTTCTTTATATATTTAACTTCCAGTTCCCTGATCATCTTTGTTGCTCTTCTTGATGATGCATAAGAACTCTTTTAAAAAATTTATTAAAGTAAAAAATTAACTAGGTTATTGGAGGCAGCATTTACAATGCAAAATGATCCTATTGCTCCATATTTGTTCTAGCAAGCTCTCTTTTTTATTTGAAAATACATTTGGGAAGCAACAGCTGGACTTCTAAACACTAGGTTTTCCCAGAGTAATAGAATAAAATCTCTGGCTTCCTTTCCAGCATATGTTGGCTGCCTTATCATCACCTATAATACAAAATAAGCTGACAATTTATTTTATTGATGGTACCTTAAAGGATGTCTCTATGGGGTACTTAACAAATGTGCAATTGGTCCAAATGCAGGCAATAATATCAAGGACACTGACAGAGGTGAATTATTTCTCATATTTGAGAATTCAGAATTGTTTGATTTTCCTCTCTGTGGCTCTGAGAGTCCAGAGAAAGCTGGTAGACTCAAGTCCTCAGCCTATTGGACTAAGTCTGCACATTAATTGAAGCTCCACCCTGCGCTGTGGCCACGTCCCAGTTTTCAACTCAGTCAACCAAGGACAGAGGTAAATTCTGGGGCTGCACTTCATATTGGAAGTGGAGGCCTTTTTTTTCCATATAAAGAGTCTGAAACAGTGAGAAAGAGGAAAAATCAGAGACTGGAAAGCTGCAGCTAAGAAAGAGGGTTTTTAAAACTCCCAGTCTTGGTGGGAGTGCTTAGGGCAGCTGCCCTAGTGCCTTAAGCCATGACCACATGGGAGCGGTTAGAGTGGCTTCCAGCAATTGGCCCTGTAAGGGCCTCAGCTGTCCAACATGGCAGCACAGCAGCAGCATGGATGATCGGCCTGTTTGGAACCAACTGCAAATGGGTAGTGCAGTAGCAAGTGGCAGAGCAGGTGATCAGCCCAATAAGGAGTGCTTCACAGCAGCACAGCAGCACAGCAGAAGGCCACTTGATCAGGCAGTCAGCCCAATCCCCGCTGGGTGGTACAACCATGTGGCAGCAGCTGGGGCGGAAGAGAGTGGACAATAGAAACTCAGCTGGTGGCATAGTACTGACCAGATTGCCAGTGCTGGGTGAGCAGTTACATGTGGGCACCAATAGATCTGTATGCAGTCCTTTCCTTGATTGTGGTGACAGGCAGGGCATGGCTCCAGCCCAGCAATAAGCATCTCCAGGCCTGTTTCGCTGGTTCAGAGGTAAGAGGAACTACTTATTCTGGATGACGCCTAAAAGGCAAGGTAAGCAGTTAAATGTGAAAGTAATGCTTCATCCCCTCCCTCACCAGGAACCAACCTTTCCCTCTGACAGTTCTATAGCCCCTAATCCATCCAGTTAGGCTGATGAATAAAAAACCAGGAAGATGGCCATTGCCTCTCTCCATTTAGGGGCAGGCAAAAGAAAAAGGCTCCTGAACCTAAAAAGCCTTCTCAGACAGAAGAGTAGGATACCTTAAGAAGAAAGAAAGCTCTAGAAAAACAGGTTGAGAAAAGCCACTGTGAGGCTGGGGGAGGAGCCTCAGATCACCACCCCCAGATGAGTCAGTTCTTCTGCTCAGCCTCCAGTTTTACAGATTGAGTCTGGGCCTACTATTTCTATGTGTAGGCCTCGGTTCCAGGCCTGGTCCCATGATGGCTCATCTGCATCTGCTGAACCTCAGCTTCTAGAAGGAGCCAAGAATTATGAATGGGATCCTCACACGACCTTCCAGGATGATTTTTGGGAACTTCCTTCTAAGAGACCTAGACCAGGAGTGGAGGCAACTTTTACGTCCATGGCTGCAGGCCCAAGTGATCCTGAGGGGGCAGATCAAGAAGTGCCTGCCCACATGGAGGCAATTATCTCAAAAGCTATTAGGCAGGGAATTGTGGAAGGCCTTTAAGCAATGAAAAGACCTGAATCTGTGGTGTCTGGATATTCAGATCTGGAGTCTTCCATACATTCTAGAAATAGACAATCCTTGAGGGACAGGGCTTCTCCTGACCCATCCATCCATACCCTCCCATCTAGAGCACCAGAGGAAGAGAAGAGAGAATCTGATTTTTCTGAGGATGAAAACATGGCCCCTGAGAGACCTGCCTTCTCTGGTCTCTTTGAATCCCATAATTTCTTATTGTTCAAGGCTAGGAAGATGGCTCAGTTATAGTCAGAGGCTGATGTTTGGGATGTAGAGAATGATACAACTGCTCCTCCAGACCAATTCTTTGCTGAGCCAAATATATGCCCTGAAATGGTTCCAGCTTCAAGATTGTTTTAAAATGTGATTAAAAAACAGCTGGACTCTCCTAGCACAGTGGTTATATTGTCGGCTAATGAACGCCGCTATTTCAATATGGGCCCTGAACTTAATAGTTTGTTGCAGGTGCCATCAGTGGATAATCCAGTTGCAGCCTTGCTATCTTCTTCATTGAACCCTACAGATCCAGAGAAAGCATTGAAGGCAGAGAATAAAAGAATTGAATAGTCCCTCCAGTGTACACGCCAGGCAGCTGTCTGGGTGGTTAAAGCTGCATCAGCTGCCTAATTCTTCATTAGGGCCTCCTTATGCTGGCTTCATCAACTACTGGATAGAATTTCTGCAATGGATGTCTGGGTCCATCAGGACATCCACAAGCTAGGAGCAGCAGCTGAATTTACTGCGGATACCAACTTAAATAGCACCAGATTTGCAACCAGAGCCATTGCCACTTCTGTAACTGCTCATAGAATAATCTGGCTAAAAAACTGACAGGCCGACAGCCAGTGAAAATGGAAGATGACATCTGCCCCTATCAAGGGGATAAAGTCAATATTCAGAGCAGAGGGTAGTATCAGGGCTCAAGGGCCACAGAGGCAGGCCTTTAATCACCAGAAACTCCCACAGGAAAGAGTAGCCAGAGATAGGCCTCAATTCTCAGGCAAGTGACCCTTTCATGAAGGACAAAGTTGTTTCTTCCATCGCTCCTATTAATTGTGGTAGAAGTTCTCCCACTGGGACAGATTATCTAGTTTTGTTGCCCAAAGAGAAGCTACAACATCCAACACTTAGGTCCTAAATAATATCAGACATGGCCTTTTCTTAGAATTCAGGTCACAACCCCCCAGGTTCTATGTGCCTTGCCCTGTATCCAGGGAGGCATTCCATAGAAAACTCAGGGAACAAGCTATGCAACACCTGCTGGATATTCAAGCCATCCAGACAGTTCCATTGAGTTAGCAGGGTAAGGGATTCTACTCCCCTCTGTTATTCCAAAAGCCTTGGGGTGAAAGAGAGCTATTCTTGATCTCAAAAGGCTCAATAAAGTTTTGTGTTACAAGCATTCAGGATGCATTCGCTACAATCTATTCTGGAGAGCTGTGGTGATTCACCTGCAGCAGATGCAGATGGCTGAGGTCTCAAAGAGCAAGGACTCAGATGAGGGGCCTGTGTGTGATGCAGGGATGGGCCAGGACCATCAGGGAGTGGAATGCTGCCTTCTGACATTGGGAGGCTGGCAGCAGTGATGAAGACGTCCCCAAGGAGCCTGTGCCCAGTATGTGTGTGCAGGGCTGCTCGAAGGAAAGAGCAGTTGCAGCAGCATGGGCAACTCAGGAGTAAGGCTGCAAGGTAATGGCCCTTCGCTTAAGAGATAAAAGTCAACTGAAAAACTTGAGTTCTTTGCAGGAAGCAAAGAAGATTTTGCACTCAAGCCTTGTGAACGTTTGGAGTATCCTGGTTGGTGTTTGGAGACTTTTTATGTTTGAAATATTTCTTAGTAAATTTATCTTGTATTCTTGGCAGCCTTGCACAACCTTGGCAAGGCTTATTCTTGAGACAGTTTGAAAAAGCCTTTTAATCGTGAAGGAATGGAATTCATAAATAATCATTAAAAGGTTTTGCTGTTATCGCTGTTTCATGTTTGTTTCCTTGTAACAAGGTTTGGATCAGAACAAGAGTGTCAGGGAGGGTGACTTCCTCACCTCAAGTGATCTGACAGAAGCTTACCTGCATATCAGGATTTGCAAGGAGCACAGAGGTTTTCTACGCTTCAGCTACACTGGGAAGACCATGCCTTTGGTCTATCTTTGGCCCCAAGAGTATTCACTAAGATTCTGGTTGCTTTGGCAGCTCACTTAAGAACCATCCCAGTAAGGGTGCAGTGTTGCCTGAATGATATCTTAATTCAATCATACTCACAGGACTGGGCCTTGAAGGATCTCCAGGTGAGTTTCCCTTTTGCAAGACAATTGTTTCTCAATTAACCACAAAGAAGAGTTATTTCACACCAACCAGATGTTTATTACATTTTAGAGCAAACATTAACACTGTGTCTCATAAGGTGCTCCTTTCACAGGAGTGCAAGGATAGTCTTCAAAAATCTGTGGGCAGATAAGACTCCTTTGGCACTTCTCTCCCAACTCTTGGGCAAGATGGTTTCTTGCATATCCATATGCCTTGGGCTCGGTTGCATTCTAGAAAGTTACAGTGGTTCCTCTTGCCCTACCAAAAGGCAAGCAAGAGCCATTCGGCATTTAAAGTCATAGTCCCCAGGTCAGTCAAGTTTAGTTTAGTTTAGTTTATTGACATTGCACCTCATACAACAAAATTAAACACCATCTTCAGTGCACATCATGACCATGACCATGAAAATAAATACACACACATCCTTCACCCTCCACACATTGAAGCATAAACCCCCAACACTACACCAACACTGCGCTATATAGCAGAATTCAAAAGAGCTACTGCCCTGGGATACAAGCTGTTTTTCAGCCTATTTCTCCTTGTTTTTATTATTCTGTACTGTCTGCCAGGTGGCAATAGTTCAAAAAAAGGGTGCTCAGGAGGAGATGGATCTTTGAGAATGTTTTGAACTTTCTTAAGGCAGTGGGAGCTATAAAGCCCTTCCAAAGAGGGGAGAGGGCAACCGATGATCTTCTGGGCAATGACATTAACCCTCTGGAGTGCTTTCCTATCTGCCACTGTGCAATTGGCAAATCATATAGAGGTGCAGTATGTTAAAATGCTCTCTATGGTGCAGTGGTAGAAGGTCATCAGCGGTTTTTCACTCAGTTGTTTTCTGAGAAGTCTCAGGTAATATAATCACTGCTGGGCCTTTTTGACCAGGGCTGCAATGTGGGCACCCCAGGTCAGGTCCTCTTTTAGGGTAACACCCAGAAACTTAAAACTGGCCACTTGCTCCACTCATCTCCATTGATAAGCAAGGGTTAGATATCTGGTCTGTTCCTCCTATAATCCACTATAAGCTCCTTGGTCTTATTAGTGTTGAGGACCAAGTTATTGTCTCCACACTATGAAAGCAACCAGTCCACCTCATCTCGGTAGGCAGACTCATCCCCCCTGGAGATAAGTCCCACCACTGTTGTCATTGCTATGGTAGTCTTCCCAGGCAATAAATGCAGGTCACTTATTCAAAGAATCGCCTCGCCCAGACATCACCACTGATGCCAGTCTCTTCAGCTGGGGGGTTTATCTGCAGTCACAATTGGCTCAAGGCCAGTGGTCTGTTTTGGAGAAAGGAAAAAATATCAATTGGTTAGAGTTAAGAGCGGTAAGATGGGTTCTCAAGAAATTCAGAAGCACTATACAGAATGCACATTAGTGGTGGGATTCAAACAAATTTACTACCAGTTCTGTGGGCATAGCTTGGTGCGCATCATGTGGCTTGGTGAGCATTACTTGGTGGGTGTGGCAGGGGGAGGATATTGTAAAATCTCCATTTTCTCCCCATTCTTGAGGGAAGGTTACCACTGGTTCTCCGAACTACTCAAAATTTCCACTACTGGTTCTCTACTGGTCAGAACCTGCTGAATACCACCTCTGATGCATATGTCCTGATTTTGATGGATAATGTCACCACTAAGGAACATTTATCAGACAGGGTGGTACCAGATCCAGGGCTTTAATATTGGAAGCAGAATGTCTGGGTCTTTGGGCAGAGAGGAATCTTTTAATGTCTTATCCATCAGAGCAGAACATATTTCTGGGGTAGAAAATGTGCAAGCTGATTGGCTTAGCAGGGCCAGAATTGACCCACTCAGAGTGGAGTATTCCCTCTCTTTTATTTCAGGAGCTGACATGACAATTCGGACTACCGGTGGTGGATCTGTTCGCATCTCCAAACAATGCCAGACTCCCCAGGTTTTTCACCAGGTTTGTGACACAAGGGATGGAAGGAACCAATACCCTCAGGAGCAGGTGGCTGCAAGGTCTCCTGTATGCCTTCCCTCCTCTTCTGCTTCTACCAGCAGTCATCAGAAAAGTACTGGAGGAGGAGGAGGAGGAGGTGGTCATACTTTTGGCTCCTTACTGGCCCAGATGTCCCTGGTTTGCGGACCTTGTGTATCTCTCAATCACCCAGCCATGGAGGATCCCTCCTCACAAGGTTTCATTACACCAAGGGGAAATAACTGATCTAGAGCCTCTGTAGTTCCAACTGACCATATGGCAGTTGAGCCAAGCACTCTGAGGAAACAAAACATATCAGAAAAAGTTATCCACACCATACTAGCGGCTGGAAGAGCCTCCATTAATCGCATTTATGAGGCCACATGGAGGGTTTTCTATCAGTAGTGCAGCAAGATTGGGATTACTCCCACTTCTGCTCAGTAGCCAACATGTTGGATTTTCTCCAGGAAGGGCTTGGCCAAGCGCTTCAGCTAATACCCTACGTAGACAGATGGCCACCCTCTTCTCTGTCTTCTATAATCATAGGAAGGGGTTGTTGTCTCTTAGCCAAACTATTCATCGGTTCCTGAAAGGAGCTTTAAACATTAGACCACCAGTGGTCCATAGGTTCCCCACTTGGGATCTCTATAAAGTGTTAAAGGCGTTAATGAGTGATCCATCTGAGCCTTTCAGATCCATCAATTTGCATCTATTATCACTTATGGTAGCCTTTCTAGTAGGCTATTCTATTCTATTTCGGCTAGAAGAATCTCTGAGATGGCTGCTCTTTCAGATCTGTGCATTTTCCACTCAGATAGGGTTGTTCTGAGATTAGACCCCTCTTTCATCCTCAAGATCAATTTGAGGTTTCATTGAGCCCAAGAACTTATATTGCCAAATTTCTGCCCAAATCCTATGCATAATTTGGATTGGGCGTGGCATATTCTGGATGTTTGCAGAGTATTGAAAATATACATCCAGAGAACATGTCTAATCTGTAAGACAGAGGCACTTTTTGTGTCCTTCCAGCTGGGTACATTATGTTTAGAGGTGACTCTGTCTACAATGGGTAGATGGATTCGGGCTTGCATATCTAAGGCCTATCGAAGTAGGTCTCTTTCTGTGCCTTAAGGGGTGATGGTTCACTGTACCAGAAGTGTGGCAACGATGGCAGCATGGGCCACTCAAGCACCCATTGAAGAGATCTGTCAAGTGGCTTCATGGTCATTACCATCACCATTTATCCGACATTAACGATTGACTGCCTTTGCATTGGCTGATACAGCCATTGGCAGGAGGGTTCTACAGAGCATTCATATGCGCCAATGTGAGTCAAGCCCTCCCAGGAACAGTCCAGCTTTGGTATGTCCCACTATCTTGGGACTCTCGAAGCCACAGAGGAAAATGAACAATGGCTTATCTGAATGTTCTTTCTCCTGTGGCATAGAGAGTCCAGCCCCACCCTTATTCATCTGGTCTGGGTGTGAGGTGGGGGGAGCAAAAATGTATCTTCTTTTTATCTTGAAACTACAGAGTCATGTACAGTCTGTCAAGTGCTTTGTTGAAAGCTGGGGCGTGACCATGGGCAGGGCAGAGCTTCAATTAACATGCAGACTTAGTCCAATAGGCTGAGGACTTGAACCTACCTACTCTCTCTAGACTCTCTATGCCACAGGAGAAAAGGAACATTCAGATAAGGCAATGTTCAATCACTGTGAAAAACATAAAAACAAAACAACGTAAAATCAGAAGTCTTGACAAAGGTAAAATTAGAACTGTGCTGTATATATATAGATTTTCAAAAGTATTAGCCAAATCTGGGTCAGCAAAATTAACTGAAAGATTTTTCTGAACTTCTCCAGATGAAAAAGAAATTGACCAACACTTTTTCAAAAGTTGGATACCTCCTAAATAAGACAATACCATTATTATTTAATCTAAATGGGGCTTCAAAGGATTAAAGTCTGAGATTAAAGGATTAAAGTCTGAGAGGAGATGAAAGGTAGAACAGCAAAGGAATATGGAATGAAATAAATGTCTGTGGGTATGCCACCTTTCTACTCGAAGTCTATTTTCCAAAATGTTGCTTTCTGCATAAGACAAATTGGATGGTGGCTCATTATTGACCTTGCTAATATTGTGACTACTGTTTTCTCACTTCATTTTTCAAAACTCTCCTTCAGTATTTTCAGTCTAATAATGTTTGCACTTTATAGGCTTTTTTCCCCCATCTACTTAAAATTGTTAGATTCCTCTAGTGTCCAGACTTTAAATCATAAAATTATTTATGTCTTACAAGAACCAAAGCAGATCTATTTCCCACTGGAAGCTATTTGTTTTTTCTAATTAATTCCAAAATCTTATTATAAAAATTTGAATATTCCAAATTTATTTGGACCCTTAGTCTATTTATAACTTCCTAAAATCAAAATCATATGTTACTTTTTGCTTTTTGTTTCAGATTCTTTAAAATCTTAAGTATACCTGACATTTTCAATTTGTCTTTCCTGAAGTCTGTAATAGTTTAGAAGTGATTAATGAGCAATTCCTGAAAGTGGTTAGGAAGTGAGGTTGATGAACTAAAAAGGTAATGACCATAACTGTGAGTATAATGGCTATTCCTGTCCTCTTCCAGCACTCAGAGCAATGGGAGTCTGCTGTCTGGCAGTCTCCTTGTGTGGGGCAGTTGTTCAAAGCACATATGGGTGATCTTCTGTCCTCTCCTTATCTGTACCGATTTTGAAGAGCTGACCTATTCACTGATTCTTTATTCTTCACTCCATTTTCTCAGAGCTGTCATCATTCCACCATTCCTCTCACACACAAAATTCCCCATCATATTTCTCACATATAAAACAGATTTTCTAATATAAATAGTTTCAGTAACTTACCATGATCCCCATGGAAAGAAATAATAACTTTCTACTCCCTAAAAGGTAATACCCCACTATATATTCATTTTTAATGCAGGTGGTTTATTAGCTAATGATTATTTTGAAATGAGACAATTTAAAGCCACCTTTCTTGTTTTTCTTTTTTCTTCTATTGGCCAAATATGATTGGACACAAGGAATTTGTCTTGGTGCATATGGTCTCAGTGTACATAAAAGAAAAGATACATTCATCAAGAGTCAAGAATCATAAGATACAACCTTTAATAATAGTAATAGGGTACAATAAGCAATCAAATCATACTAGGAAACAGTCAATAAAAATCTTTAAGATACAAGCAACAAGGTTATAGTCATACAGTCATAAGTGGGAGGAGATGGGTGAAAGGAAAGATGGGAGAATTAATTGTAATAGTAATGCAGACTTAAATAGTTTGATAGTGTTGAAGGAATTATTTGTTTAGCAGAATGATTGCATTTGGGAAAACTGTCCTTTTGTCTAGTTGTTCCAGTGTGCAATGCTCTGTAGCATTGTTTTGAAGGTAGGAGTTGAAACAGTTTATGTCCAAGATGTGAGGGCTCAGTAAATATTTTCACAGCCTTCTTTTTGTCTTGTGCAGTATACAAGTCCTCAATGGAAGGCAAGTTGGTAGTAATTGTTTTTTCTGCAGTCCTAATTACTCTCTGGAGTCTGTGTCTGTCTTGTTGGGTTGCAGAACCAAACCAGACAGTTATACAGGTGCTGATAACAGACTCAATGATTCCTGTGTAGAACTGTATCTATTAGCAGCTCCTTGAGCAGTTTGAGCTTTCTGAGTTGGCGCAGAAAGAAAATTCTTTGTTGTGCTTTTTTGATGATGTTTTTGATATTAGGTGTCCATTTTAGGACTTGTGATATGACAGAACCTAGAAATTTGTTTTTTTTTTAATATAAATTTTATTTGGGCTTTCACAAAAACATAATACAAATAAAACATCTTTTTTTGAGAATAGCATGATCCCGGGTTATCACTTCTCTATACAGACACAAACTCAATTTCATATTCATCTTTGTGTTCTATTCCATATATTATAACTATTTTAACATTTTCTCCATAATTTTTCCCCTCCCTTGGTTTTCTCTTTTTAATTACCTCATATCTAAATTCAATTATATATCATTTTCTAAGTTTCATTGTCTTCTAATGATCATATTTATACTTTTGTCTGTCCTATACTTTTGTCATATTGTCTTTTCTCATTAAACAAATTTTCCCCTGTAGATACTAATTGGAGTATGACACCTTTATATCTTTTAATTTTATCCATTCAACTTCAATTTATCCTTTTAAAATTATAACATTCAATATAGTACATAACTTCCAGTAGAATTCTGCTTGGTACATTCTTAAAATACACACTATTTTCTTAAAATAAATATATTATTTATATATATATATATATGTATGTATGTATGTATGTATGTATGTATATATATATATATGTGTATGTATGTTTTTTTAGGCTTTCGCGGGTACTTACATGTGTGCTGTTTAGCTTCCTTCGGGTATTATCCCACGTCATTGTAGTTCTGTTAAAGTTGTAGCAACGTTTCAGCAGAATCTCATCTGCCATCCTCAGGCTTCTGTA
>BLBF01000019.1:39935782-39948434 GCA_015471245.1 Laticauda colubrina
GTTGTTATCCGCTCTCAAAAGTGCCCCGAATTTGCATAACCAGAGCGGACAACAACAGAAAGGAATGGATGGGGGGAGGATGTAGAGGGGATGGAAAGCGGATGCTCCATGGAAGCCTAGCGGATGGAAGCGGATGAGAGTGGATGGCACATCCGCGGGGCTTCCGGGGGAGCACAGCAAAGTGGACACGCAGCGGAAGGAGCGGATGCAGAGGGGATGCCGAGCGGATGAAGCGGATGCAGAGCGGAAGCCTAGCGGATGCACAGCGTTCACTGTGCATGCAGGGAGAATGCATTGCGTCAGCCCTGCGGATATAAAGGGAAGCAGCTCGCAAGCAGGTCACCATTCAGAGGAAAGACCTGCTGCCAGACACAGCTCCAGCCAGCCAACCAGCCAGCCAGCAAGCCAACAACCCAACAACCATGGGGAAGAAGAGAAAGCCTCTGCCATCTGCTGCCAGCCCTGGCAAGAGGGACAGGGCCACCATCCCACCCCCTGGCCCTGACTCTGCTTCTGCTGGGGCTTCTGCTGCTGCGGCTGACTCTTCTGGTGCTGGAGCTTCTGCTGGCGCTGCTCCTGGTGCTGGGGCTTCTGCTGGTGCTTACTCTGCTGGTGCTGATGATTCTGCTGGTGCTTACTCTGCTGGAGCTGCTCCTGGTGCTGGTGCTTCTGCTGGTGCTTACTCTGCTGGTGCTGCTCCTGGTCCTGTTGGTCCTACTGGTGCTCCTGGTTCTGCTGGTGCTGCTGGTGCTTACTCTGCTGCTGCTGATCCTGGTCTTGTTGGTCCTGCTGGTGCTGCTGGTGCTTACTCTGCTGCTGCTGCTCCTGGTCCCGCTGGTGCTGCTTTTGCTGCTACTGGTGTGGAGGATCAGCACCTACAACCTCGAAGCCCCTCTAATGAGGGCCCAAATGGCCCTGCCAGAGGGAGGAAGAGGCAGACGCATGAAGGGGAGAGGAGGCAATACTTAATCGAAGAGGAACATGAGGAGGAGGTGCTGGAATGACTGAGGGGGAATGAGTATCTATGGCGGAAGGGACACAGGCTCTATCGAGACACCAAAAGGAAACAGGCTGCTTGGAGAAGGCGGAGAGCCTGGGCTACACTTCGGAGGTGCTCCTCGGCTGGTGGAAGCACATGCACACCTGGTACGGGAAGCTGCACCTCAAGAAATCTGGCCAGGCCGTGGTCAAGCTGACGGACCGAGAGACCTACGTGATGGCCAAGTGCAGCTTCTTGGAGGGTGAGGTCCACCAAGAGGAGCAGGTATCTGTAGAGCGTGCCATGACGGAGAACCGCCCGACAGCTGCACTACCCATGGTGGAGCACATGGAGGACCCCCTGACGCAGTGGGAGAAAGGAGAGGGCACTTCCAGCACAGGCCAACCCACATCCACCCCCAGCTCCATTTCCACAGAAAGGCAGAGAGCCAGACCGGAGGGGCAGAGCCACACTGTCCTGCTGGAGATCAGGGATACCATCAGAAGCAGCGTAGATCTCCTCTCTCAGCTGGTACACACTGACGTCCCATCCTCCAACTGCAAGACCTTCTTCACCTATGTCAACCAGACCCTCATGAACATGTCGGAATCACAGTACCAGGTGATAAAGGACAGGATCACCGGTCTTCTTCACAACCCTCCAGACCAAGCTGAACCTGCTCCCACCCAGTCCAGGCCTGCTCCTCCACCCCAGGTGATGTCACTGCCCTTCCAAGGCTTTCCACAGGCCCTCCCCTACCAAGGCTATGGCTACCAGGAGCTCCAGCAGCACAGGCAGCCCTTCCCAGTCCAGGCACAGGTACATCGGACACCACTGGTGCCACTGATGCCACCGATGCCACCCACGCTGATGCCAGCCAAGCCTCAGATGCCACCCATGCCTCACCTCACTCAGCTGCAGACCAGATATCCCCACTACACTGCTCCTTCCTCCACCCCACAGCCAAACCCGGCCTCAGAACATCTGTCATCGGTATTGGGGCTGACACCCCATGTCCTGGAGGAAGGGGCTCTCAACATCACAGGACTGAGCCAGTTCTCTGAGAGCTTCCTCCACACACTGTCCCCTGTGGTCTTCTCGGGTCCAGGCACCCCAATGACGCCTCAACCAGCACTCCAGCAGCAGCCACCTCCACAGCACCTGGACCCTTCACCCTTGAGACTGGGCACGCCTCAGAGTGACCGAGAAGAGTGCCAGAGACTGAGTGGCTACCTGTTGACTTTATCTTTGCTTTGGACACTTGACTTGGGTCATTTTTCTTTTACAGCTTGTTATTAATAAAGATTATCTTTGCTTCACACACTTGCTTCATTTATTTTATTAAATAAAGTCTTGGTGGAAATTTTTAGAAATGGTTTAAGCCTTTGCATGCTTGTGGGATGGGTAAGGATAGCAGTGGGATGGGCAGGGATACCTTTGGGATGGGTAATAGCTGTGGGATGGGCAGGGATACCTTTGGGATGGATAATAGCTGTGGGATGGGCAGGGATACCTGTGGGATGGGTAATAGCTGTGGGATAGATAAGCCTCCAGTGCAAGCAGAGTGGGACTGTATGGTCCACCCTCCCAGGTGCCACACACCTTTGGCCCTTTATTATCAGTAACAATGTAATCATTGATCCACACATTTCAACATAAACACAACTATTTATTAAATGCCCTGTTCATTGTGGGACTACTCAACATACATGGCCCAATCTCATCAGTGTGATGAGACAGGCTGAAGGAAGCATCCATTAATCATCTATCATCCTGCCTTGCCACTCCACTGCTCCAGCTGGGGAGTTGAACCAGTGTCTCAGGAGGTTGCGCTGCTTCTTCCCTTCACATGAAGCTCTGTTGGGGCCTTGCACATCCTCAGTGTCTTTCAGGTTTCGTCCTTGCCTCCATTCCCCAGGCTCCATGTCCCCATTGCCTTGTTGGAGATCCATGAGCTTGTTCTGCAAGACTGGGTAGCGGGTGCGCATGAGATTGTGCAGGATGCAGCAAGCTTCCACGATCCTCCTCAGGGTCTGTGGGTGATGCTGCATGGTGGTGAGAAGTACCTGGAACCTGTTGGCCAGGATGCCAAAGGCGTTCTCCACCACCCGCCTTGCCCTGGACAGCCTGTAGTTGAAGATCCTCTCTTCACGGGTGAGGCATCTGGAGGTGTAGGGCTTCATGAGGTAAGTTCTGAGGGAGGAGGCGTCATCCCCCACGATGAAGTAGGGCACATCTTGTGTGTCATTGGGCAGGGGGTCTGGATCTAGGAAGCCCATGATGAGGTTGCATTCCAGCCCCTCCTTGATGTGACTGGCATTGTATACCTGGGCATCTGAAGATGACCTGTTGCCTGAAGCATCGATGTACATGAACTTGTTGTCAGCATCGACCATGGCAAAGAGGATGATGCTGAAGAAGCCCTTGTAGTTGAAATAAGTGGACCCTGACTTGGCTGGAGCTTTGCAGGCCACGTGCTTGCCCTCTATGGCTCCAACGGTGTGTGGGAAGTTCCACTTCTGATACCACTGCTCTGCAACTTTCTTCCAGCCTTCTTCAGTGGAGGGGCACTGGAAGAGCTCCTCCAGGTATTCTTCGATGATGGCCTGCACCACTTCTCTGACCACAATGCTGATGGTGTTGTGTGGCACCCTCCAGCCGTACTGCATGCTCCTGTACGTGGTCCCTGAGGCCAGGTGGTGCAGAGTCAGTGCCACCTTGAGCCCAGGGTCCAGGCTGGGCTGGAAGTTGATGCTCTGCTTGGTCAACCTGGGTCTCAGCCACTCCACAACTTCGTCAAACATGGCTGGAGGCATCCTCATGAAGTTCTGGAATGCATGAGGGTCTTCGTTCCTCAGCTCCACCATCAGCTTGTTGTACAGTCCATGTTCTGCTCTTCTGGCAATCCATCTTCGGACCCAGACACTTCTTGGCCACCTCCTTTTCTTCGCATAGAACAGGTGAAAGAGCCTGTAGATGGCTTCGCACTGTTGTAGAACGATGGTGGCTACCAAAAGGAGTGTGTGATGATCCATGGTGGAGATTACTGGATGCTGTGGAAGAGCCAGAGCAAGGCTGAAGAGGTCTGCACCCCAGGGCTGCTGGACTGAAAGTGAGATCCAGGTGAGTTCCTCCCCCTTTTTATAGGAAATATAGGTTTTCTGCAGGATGTCCTTTTGCATCCTCTGGACATCCTGCAGACATCCAAAATATCCAAGATAGATCCCCTCTGCGAACGTTTTTTCTGTTTTAGTGCTTTGTATGCGAGCTGCATCCACTTTCATCCTTTCTACGTCCGTGCTACTAACACTTTGTGTCCATTCCGCGTCTGTTTTGCTTTCTCCCTGTGTCCATTTTCCGCTGAAGCGGATGCAAGTTGTGCGGATGTGCAGCGGATGCCTAGCGGATATAGCGGACGCATAACGGATGACGACAGATGTAGAACGGATGTTCCCAGTATGCGTTGAGGGTGCAGAAAAGACGCGTTGGATACATTTTCCACTCAAAAAGTTTTGTGCAGCTGAAAACGTTTTGAGCGGATGAAATGTCAATAGACGGATGCTGGACGGATAGAGAGGATGAAAAACGGAGGCAGTGATTACAGAACGGAAGCATCGCATTAACCAATGGATGGCAAGTGTTCCTCTCCGTTTTACATCCTCTTTCCTTCCGTTGGTGCTGTGTGACAGGGGCTTTAGAATGTATCTTTTAGGAATCTTGTTAAGGTTTCACTATTTGTTCCTTTTAGTTCCAGGCAGTCTCTTCCATTTTTCCAGATCCCACCCTTTTATTCTTTCCTTTTCTCTCCTTTCCTGCTTTTAAAGGTTTTTGAGTATCCAAAAGTCTTTATTATCCCTTTGATATTTTATTTTCAGCTGAAATGCCTATTGATGTCAAAATGGATTTTTGTCAATTTCTTACTTAAATTTCTTTGCTGTTCAGTATCAGGAGGGGAAGGGGGAAAAAGCCAAATTCTTTCTGTTCCCTCTCTCCTTCACTGCTTCAAAGTCTTCTTTGGGAACAATGTTATTTTTTATAATTCAAATTCCAGGATACCTTACGTTGTTGCTTTTTCAATTCAACCCGGTCAACCAAAACTTTCTCTTCTTATCTTCCTCCTGCACATTCTTTTCTGGTCAAGTTCTTTTTTGAGGTGGCACTTCTGACCACCACTGCAACCGCCTTCGGGAAAGGGAGAACCTAGAAATTTGAAGGCCTCTACTGTTGATACTGTATTGTCTAGTATTGTAAGAGGTGGTAATATGGTAAGATTTCTCCTAAAGTTTACCACCATTTCCAGGTTTTGAGTGTGTTCAGTTCCAGATTGTTCCAGTCACACCACAAGGCAAGTTGTACAACCTCCTGTCTGTATGCAGATTTGTCAATGTCTCAAATAAGACCACTGTTGTATCATCTCAGTTTGTCTCAGTTTAATATATATATTAAAAAAAACCCTTCATAGTCTACTGTACCAAAGGATGTAAATCAAATGAGGGATAAGTTTGTAGACATCTCAGAAAATTGGAAATAACCCCCCTACAACTTCGGAAAAAAGAAGAAAACATGACATCATGAAAAAGTAAATAGAAAAATCTGTGAAAATGCTGATGTGCTTTTGCTTAAAAATATAATTGATGTTGTCTAGACATTAATTGTTTCACAACTAAGGCACGTGTTATTAAACTATTAGGCAAGCCACTGACATAGTAAAAGACAAGTTATCCGATCTGTTAGCTGCCCTCATTTTCCCTACAAACGGAACCCCCAAATCAAGTAAAAACACGTTTAATCTTAAATAGACAAAATGAAGAGAAAAAGAAGGAAAAGGGGAAGAAGTAAATTAATCTTCTTGTTGTGAATAACCACAGAGAAAATGTGCAGGAGTTATTATTTGTTCCAACAATCCAAGATAGATGAGCAACCTGCAGGTAAAGCTCTGATGAAGGACATACAAAAAAGACAATGGCTTTCCATTTTTAAGTTAATCAGCACTCAAGTGATATATTTTTGAAAAATAAGGAAACAGATTAATCAGGAACTAAAGAGAGGAAGAAGACAAGCATTTTATTTCCATCACGTGGAGATGAAATATACATAACATAATAAAAGGTTGCTGTCAACTCTCTGCAGGAAGAGCACCTGGAAGATTAAAGCTGTGGACACAACATTAACAAAGTACAGACCACACTGAATTAATGAGCATGGGAGATAGACATTCAGTAGAGTCTTAATTTATTTTCCTTTTCAAGCTCATCCTTTAAGAAAATGACAGTGTCTTCTTATCGATTTTACACTCAGAGATCAATCAGAATTGCCCTGACTCAGACAGAATTTACAACGGTCTGTGACACTGCCTGGAGCACCTGGACCTAAACAGCCATTGCAAGGAAGTAATAGATCATGTTTGTATGTAGAGCCTGACATGCTTAAAAATAAGCTAATCTGTGATGGAATTTCCTTCTTTTTGACAAGTTGCTCTGCCCAACTCTTTAGCCTTTTGTTATGAATTTCTACCTTAGTTTCCTATTAATTATAATCTAGGTAGAGGATTCATGCATTTAAGCCTTTGGGGAGGTCATCTGCTCCACAGTTTTAAATAAAATATAAAATAAAATATCACTCCTACTTAAACAATGGGAAATGTCACTTTGACGCACTCCATAAAAAACCAAGAAGTATTCCATCAAGAGCTATGATCAATTCTGACATGCCAACAATATTAGAGTTAAATGATGGCCCCTGCACATTCCTAAACAGCCATTGGTAGAAATTGCTATATCCAGAATATGTTTTGCAAGTAACTAACTGTTTTAAATGGAATAATTATTAAAGACACTGACTGTGATGCTCAGGCAATTGTTGATAAGCTCAGTTGTTTCACACTATCATTTATCTTATAACGAGATTGCTCTGATGCTGAGTTTATACACCAGGGAATGGAATACACATCCTTTGCATTAAAAAGATGAAGTTCCTGCTTCCTATGCAACTTTTCCTTTTCAATGGATATGATTGCCTGGCTAATGGATTCTTTTTGGATTTAAAATAAATCAAATGAAAAAGTTAGAAGCATGTATCTGCTCACCATGAAGCAATGAAAAGAGATGGTGATGATAACAATGACTCTATTGAGCCGGTCTTTATGAACCTCTTATTCATTGCCCTAAACCATTCTGCTGTCCTTGGATGTGACAGATTTTCCATTCTGCAGTACTAAAGTAAAGTTCATGATCTGTGTTTAATTGTGCATATAAGGAAGAAGTGTATGTATGTTGACTATCTTCTTCCTATAGACATAAAGGAAATCCTACCACTACTTTAAATAGTCTTCAATATACCATAATACATTTCTTAATCCAAAAATGTTTGCTTGATCTTCAGGACTACAAAAATTATAAGGGCCTAGTGGCAGGGAGATATAAAAGTTAGATTCCTAACAGAATCCAAACAAAAGAATTATATTTAAATGTATGTTTATTGGTAAATTATTATCAATATGGCATGGAACATAATTCCTGAATATAGATGCAACAATAGTAGAGGCTGTATTTCTTATAATCTTTGGAATCTCAATCAGATGGAGTGTACCACATGGCAATCATAGAATAAAATGGTCTTTGAAGTAGCAAATTTGTAGCAATGCATTTTGGATGAATTGACACAAAAATAGTAACAATGAATGCTAAATGGCATCAGATTTAAATTTACTGACTTACCTATGCTAGGCCTGTACTAATTGAGCTGACTGACTCTTTGGGCATTATTAATTTATTGATTGTTGATTGATTAGAAATGCTTATATATTTCAATTAAAAATGGATCAAAATGGATAAGACTACAGAGGGAGGAATACAGTCCAGCTTTATGCTTACTAGAGTATGATTGTGGCTTGATTCATACTCATAATTAGTGCAGCAGGTATATCATCTAAAGCCAATAAAAGCCAATACTCCTGATCATAGATGCTATTGTATCAGCTCCATCAACATGTTAAAAATATAACTGAAAATGGAATTTCCTCCAGGCTCCTAACTAATGAACAATGTTCAGGCATTATAAAAGTGCCAGTTCAACAAGTACTCTAGATAAACTGCAACAGTCATTTTGCTCAAATGATATTTAGTTATTTAGTTCCACAGACTGGCAGCAGCAGTGGTGTTGGTGGCAGAGGGAAAAGATGGTTTCGTGCATACAACCTATCTCCTGTACATGCAAAATTGAAGCTTCACACACTTGCCTGCCATTTGCATGGCCCAACATTTCCCCATCCTAAGCCTAACTTTTTCTTTTTATGAGTACATGCATGTGGCTTTTACAGGATCAAACCTTGTGTGGAAAAAAAATACAAAAAATTAATTTGACCTATGAATAGCAAAGAGGTAAAAATCAAATGGCTTGCTCATAAGTTCTTAAAATAGCTGAATACGATTAGTATTTGTACCTTACTTGGATTCTGTTTTAAGTTCTTCCCAATATCTGCTCGTTTGCTGCTGTCAATACATTATTTCGTTCCTATATCAGAAGTGTGAATATAATTCATTTTCATTACATAATATATGGTTTCCCCTGAAATATTAGATGTCTAACCAGCTGATCCTCCCTTGCTTTTTTGAAACTGCTCAATAAAATCCTAAATAAATCTACTTAGAAAAGATGGGATTTATTCCCAATTAAACATATAGGAATATAGCAGTGGTGGGATTCAATTTTTTTACTAGCGGTTCTGTGGGCATGGCAGGGGAAGGATACTGTAAAATCTCCAGTCAGAGGTGGTATTTACCAGTTCTCCAAACTACTCAAAATTTCCGCTACCAGTTCTCCAGAACTTGTCAGAACCTGCTGAGTACCACCTCTGGAATATAGGATAACACTTCAATTGATTACTGCTTATCTTATAGAAAATATCCAACATCCTTACAGAAGTACAAAGAAATATCTTAAGTAATATGACTGAACTCACTGAAGTTGTATTTTCTTAATGCTGTTGTCCATTATTTTCTTTTACAACTAAGCTTATGAATAGCATTAACAGCAAAGACAGCACAGATAAAAAGGTATGACTGAACAAATAACTGAAAATATATTTATATTGATTGTCCTGATGTCTAAAGCTAAGCAGTTACGAATTATTATACTTATTGTTTAGAATAAAACTAAGCTATGAAATCTGAAACCTGGAAATCATCTGATTCACCATTTCAATATGGCAAAAGAAAATTCAGTTCTGTTAGGAATAATAATTTTAGAGATATGTTGAATAGCTGAATGAAAAGATGCTTTCTACACGTTTCTTCATATTGTACACACATTGATCAAATTCCCTTTTGTTCCTAAGCAACCAAATTTCTGCAGCAAAATTGCATAAGACTCCTTCCCTCTTCTATTCTTACAGTCAATATAGGGACAAGCAAATAAATAGCCTTTAAAAATGTTTCCTTCTATACCAATCTGAAGTATCTAGAGAAAAGTAAGAGTCATTAAACTTACTGAGTTCAGTATTCGGAATAGTATTTCCAGGCTTAAATACTAAGTTTTCAGTTGGTCTTGATTGTCAGTTATAATTCTTTATTAATATGATAGTTTATTCAATCATCAGAAATGAATACACAGGTTGCTTTGAAAACCAACTTAGGTACCTCCTACAAGAAAATGAACCTCTTTTTGTCCTTTTATCTTTTTGGGAAGGGTGGGGGGTGTTTTAACAGATTAAAATAATGATTATTGCAAGTTTAGATGTACAAAATAGAACTGAAAGTAATATAATAATAGTAAGGTTACAATAATTATCAGTACTTAGAAACATACCAGGGCTTACATAAGTGTTCCCAATCTGCCAGCTGCCTTGCAGATCCCCTGGGTGGGGAGGATAGGGAATGAGTGAAATAATAGATAAATACGTAAATAAGATTTTTAATTCATTCGTGCTTGGGTTTCTATTTCTCCTTGAGCAGATTGAAAGGTTTATAAAAAATACTGTGAAAAAAGAAGCATTTGGCAAATAAAAAACATATAATATAGCATTTCTGTTTTGTCTCTTACTGTTTCATTGACTAAGCTGCAAGCAGCTTTGAATTACTGATTGTTGAGATGAATGGTTATAATTTTGTTATTTGTTAGAAGGTCGCTTTTCAAGTACTGATTTAAAAATATATACTTTTGTTCCAATACAATGCATATAGACATTCACTTTAGTTTATGAGCATTCTATTGTAATTTGCTAATCGGATCAACTGCACATCTCATCTATATGCTTTCCAACTTCTGTATAAAAGCAGGGGTTATGCAGTATCTCTTGCATAGAAATGCAAACAATTGTGGTGCCTATCAGAATGAAAATAAAGTAGCAATATAATTACATACCAGAAACTGACATGCTGTAAGAAATATTGCAGCACACTAATGATGCCATAACATTAAATGGATAAAAATGGGAAAGTAATTACATTTATATATATTACATATTAAGATGAAATTTTAATGACTATGTACTATGATATGACTAAAAAAGTGCAGACAGCATAGTTCAATTTAATCTGGAGTTTGAACAAAATAGAGCTATGTCAGCTTGGGCCAATAGAAACTCTTAAAAATGTGAGGTTTGATTATGGGCATTCTTCCAAAATGGTTGATATGTGTAGGTGCATATTCACAAGACAGCTACAATGAGAGTATGCACAACAAGGTAGCTTCTCAAGATGTTTTCTACTAATCTAGATAGTCTATGTTTTTATTTTTACGTTCAGGTTCAGAAGGGAATCCAGCACAGGGCTGGAACTAACATTTTAAGTTTCTCAAACTATTTCACCATAATTGCAATCAGACCTCTCCATAGCATCACTAGAAGTGATATAAATTTTATTTAAGGCAAAAAATGCTGTAGTATAGTCACAAAAAATAAGATGCAACAAAAAATGTTGTTTCTAGCCAGTGTTACTGTGAAGTACTAAATTACCAATGGACAACCACAATCACAGTCTAAAAATCAGGGATAAATATTCATAGATTAATCTAGTCAAATCATAACCTATTGTTTTCTTTTTTCTTACAGGATTGGGTATTGTGGATTAGTCACATTCATCTTTATTTTTCTTTATATTCTATGTATAGGGTAGAGAATCAAGGAGAAAAATCGATTCAGTTTTAATAATTAATTCAGTTTTTATTAAATCAGTAATACTTACACAATTTAGGGAAAGTAAACAAGATTGGTTAGGCAGGATATTTGGAATGAGATGGTCCAATTGGAGAAAACTCCAACTGCGATGGACTGAGGGAACAATTCAATAAATTGCTCACAAACATACACCAAATTTTTTTTTGCATCAAAGTTGATGTTATTTCTGTTATAGAGGTGTTACTAAAATATGTCAGTGTGATTAGTGTTTACTAGCACTCCTAAGCTTTATTACTAATATTTCTAGTTCTAATATCCTGTTCTCCCTTTTGCTTGATGATGATCCCAGTCCTGCAGGCTCCTATCTTCTTAGGCAGATTTTTTGAAACAATTGTATCAATGGCCAACATCATGCCCTACCTGAGAAGTTTTGCCTCTTGAGAAGGACAAAAGTTTCCCTTAATCCAGCATTTTCTATATGGAAGGTAATCGAACTGGAACCTAAATCCTATTTCAGTATGGATAGGGTATCCTTGTTTACTGCTGATAGGCATGATAGATAGATGATAGGTTATAAGGCAATGATGTGACTCGCTCACACATCTCTGCCCAATGTTATAACCTGAGTCACCTGCTTTATTTTTTCTACGGTTCTGACCATAGTAAATGAGTGTTCATGACACTGTTTGTGTGACATGCACATTTTCTGCTTATATCAAAACTATCCCTCTAAATGGTACCTACAGTACATGATCTTTATGCTTATGTAACCTGGTAAATGGAATTCACTCTCCAAAATAATGCAGGGTATATGTCAAATGACTCTAGTCTTTAGTTACCTTTGCCTGGAGAATATTATGTACCCTGTTGCATGGAAACATTGTCACTGATAACAAAACCTAGTGTTATCTCGAAAGGACTAAATGATTTGAAAAATCTAATCAAAGAGAATTTAATTAAATCATTCAAATGGAAGGCCAAAAATAATAGTTTTTCTTCTTTACCCCTCATTTTATTTGATGCAATAGGATTCCAGTCTCTTGGGGGTATAATAATGTGTTCAGTTGCTATGTCCCCTGTTTTATTACAGTATGACTTTAGTTTTGTTTCTACAGGTTTTTTTCATTGCCATTTATAAGAAATATTATAATCATGTATACTTAGACAACACTAAAATTCTTCTAGAGATAGTCACTATATATGCTACAAAGAAAAGAATGAACAATAACAACCAACTATTTGCTCTTTCACAATATCAGATCTTTTCAAATGTTCAAAAATGAATAAATCCTCATTGCTGAAATCAAAGTTCTAATAATGATATATGATCATTTAGTTTTATAATATGTGGTCCTTTCATTATTTCCTATATTTTGTAACATATAGTTGCCACAATTCAAACATGACATATTCAAATTTCCCATTTTATGTTGTCCATGCTCTTTCAGCATATATGACATTTAGGAAATCTGATGATCTCAGATGTTTATTTAATCACTTTTTTAAAAATACTTTATTTATTTATTTATTTATTTATTTATTTATTTATTTATTTATTT
>BLBF01000019.1:39950944-39967926 GCA_015471245.1 Laticauda colubrina
TCAGCTTCCTTCGGGTATTATCCCACATCATTGTAGTGCTTTTAAAGTTGTAGCAACGTTTCAGCAGAATCTCATCTGCCATCATCAGGCTTCTGTATAGAGTTTGTATGTGGGTCAGGGTCTCACAGCCGTTGGTTTTAAATTTGAGGCTATTATTGTGGCAAAATGTTTTTTTCTACATCCTGATTGGTTGGGAGTCTTGGTCTGTGTTTATTGGACTTGGAGTTTGTTTGATTGGTGTTTCTGGTTTCTTCTGTCTGTTTTGTGGCTTTGATTGGCTGGCAACACTCTGTTCCTGCACTGGAGGCTTTCAGTGCACCCTGGGTTCGTGTGAAAAGATGGCTGTTATCTATTAGGAAGCTAGGTCTCGTCTGGGTGCCTGGTGGGGGTGTGTTTGAGCTGGAGGTATCAGAGGGAGTCTGTTTGTGCCCAGGTGTTTGCCTGGCTTGTGGTGTGGAGATCTTTCTATTTGAGAGTGCAGGCTTCCAAATGATTGACAGTCTGGTGGAATCATCTCTTCTATTCATGCTTTCAGGTCTTTTTTCAATCTCTATGGCTTCTCTGATGATTCTGTGGCTGGGGTTTTCTATAGTGGCTAGGGTTTTAGTGCCACTGAAGTTGATGCTGTGTCCTGTGGCTTTCATGTGTTGGACTAGTGAGGAGGTGTGTTCCAGCTTTTTTACTGCATTTTTGTGTTCATCTAGGCGGGTACTTATTCTTCTATTGGTCTGTCCAATGTATGTGGCCGGGCATGATGCACAGGGAACTTCGTATATGCCTTGGTTTTCCAAGTCAATTTTGTCTTTGGGGTTTTTAAGGATGTCTGCTATTTTTTTGTCTGTTTTGAAGGCGGTCTTGATGTGATGCCTTTGTAGTATCTTACTGATTTTGTCTGTAGTACCTCTTATGTAGGGCAGGACAGCTGTTCCATAGGTCTGTTGATCTTCTAGGTCTCTGTTATGTCTTGGTGTGTTTTTGTGGATCAAGCTGGTGATTTTGTTTTTTTTTTGTTTTTTACTTCAGTCAGGGTGCATAGTTCAGTCTTTATATGTGTCTTGTCTGCCAGGCGTTTGGTTCTGGTGATTAGTGTTTTGGCCACGGAATGTATCTGTGCTGGGTGGTAGTGGGATTGGGCGTTGAGGTAGCATGTGTGTTTTCTTCTGGTATATGGTGTGTCCCAGTGTGCCATCTGTTCTTTTGTAGATTAGTACATCTAGGAATGGTAGTTGTTTGTTTATTTCCGTTTCCATGGTGAACTTCATTTTGGGGTATTTGCTGTTTAGGTGTGTTAGGAAATTGTTTAGGTTTTCTTTTCCATGGGGCCAAATCACAAATGTGTCATCGATGTATCTTAGCCATAGTTTGGGTTTGTGGGTGGCATTAGCCAGGGCTCTGGATTCGAATTCTTCCATGAACAGGTTTGCAATGACAGGTGACAGTGGTGATCCCTTAGGGGCTCCTTCAATTTGCTTGTATCTTTGTCATTTGTATATGAAATATGTGTTGGTTAGGCAGTGTTCTGTTAGTTCCATGAGGTCTTTAGCTGGTTGGTATTTATTTTTGATGATTTCAAGAGTTTCTTTTATTGGGACTTGAGTGAATAGTAAAACCACGTCGAAACTTACAAGCAGATCTTGTTCCACGTGTAGATCTTTGATCATTTCTAAGAAGTGGTATGAGTTTTGTACATATGAAGCTGCGGTTTCAGCATGGGGCTGTAGTTGTTTTGCTAAGTATTCAGCTAAGTTTTGTAATGGTGCTCCTATGGAGCTGACTATGGGTCTGAGAGGTATGCCTTCTTTGTGTATTTTTGGGAGGCCGTATAATTTGGGGCATCGAGAAGATTTTTCTCTTAGGATGATCGTCTGTTGGATTTCTTTGCTTATTGAAAAAAAACCTGAAAGCATGAATAGAAGAGATGATTCCAGCAGACTGTTAATCATTTGGAAACCTGCACTCTCAAATAGAAAGATCTCCATGCCACAAAACAGACAAACACCTGAGCACAGACAGACTCCCTCTGATGCCTCCAACTCAAACACCCCCCCACCAGGCACCCAGGTTAAACCTAGCTTGCTGATGATTAGCAGCCGTCCTTTCACACGAAGCCAAACTGCACTGAAAGCCTCCAACACAAGAACAGAGTGTTGCCAGCCAGTCAAAGCCACAAAACAGACAGAAGAAACCAGAAACACCAATCAATCAAACTCCAAGTCCAGTGAACACAGACCCAGGCTCCTAGCCAATCAGAATGGATCAGCTTCAAATTTGAAACCAAAAGCTGTGAGACACACATCCATACAGAAGCCTGATGATGGCAGATGGGATTCTGCTGAAACGTTGCTACAACTTTAACAACACTACAATGACGTGTGATAATACCCGAGGGAAGCTAAACAGCACACATGTAAGTACCCGCGAAAGCTTAAAAAAACAAATATATGTGTGTGTGTGTGTGTGTGTGTGTGTGTAGATATATGGATCTTTGGTTATTCAGTTTTTCTCCCACGTAGAATTGGAAGTATCTAGGCAACGTTTCAATGAAGTCTCATTCATTATCTTCAGGCTTGTTTCTTCAGCTCTGTGGTTCTCAGAGTCATGTGAGCTTGCAGCTGCTTCTTCCTTTTAACTGCTAGTGGGGATGTGACTTGATTGGGTGGGGGTTTGGCTGTGTTCTGATTGGTAGGGGGGTTGGCTGTGTTCTGATTGGCTGGGGGTGTGTTCTGCTTAGGTGGGGGCTTGGTTGTGCTCAGGTTAGTCTTAGTTGCTGGGGGATTTGAGCTGGTGAGCTGTGATCTTGTTGTTTGGCTTCGTGTTCGTGGTCGTGCCACATCTTCATGGTGGGTGTCAGTTTGCTTCTTGTATGGGTCAGAGGGGTTTGAAGCGGGTAGTGCTGCAGCTGCAGTATGGCTTCTGGTTTGTGGTCGTGTCTCCTCTTCTGTGTGGGTGTGAATCTTTTTTCTGCGTGTAAGTGTGGTGGTAGCATCTTGTGTGGCATTTGTGGGTGTGGGTCTGGTGTCATTCTTCATGTTAGGTACTCGTTTATTAATGAGGGCAGGTTTCCAAATGGTTGGTAGGCGGGAGGTATCATCTCGTTTATTCATGCTGTGTGGGCGTTTTTCTATCTCTATGGCTTCTCTGATTATTCTGTTGTTGAAGTGTTCGGTTTTGGCGATTCTTCTGGTATTTTTAAAGTCAATTTCATGTCCTGTGGCTTTGAGGTGTTGGACCAGGGTAGAGGTCAGTTCTTCTTTTTTGATTGATTTTTTGAACACAAGAACTCAACTCATACTGCAGCTGCACCACTACCCGCTTCTCGGTGTGTTCGGGTCTTTTTCCCATATAAGATTAAAAGTATCTTGGTGACATTTTGGCAAAGTCCCACTTGCCATCCTCAGGCTGGTGCTTTCAGCTTCATGCTAGCCCCCACCACCAGTATTTATAGAGAGACGGCAGCTCCGATCACACACTGCTTGTACTGGCACAAAGCCGAAAGCACCAGCCTGAGGATGGCGAGTGGGATATCGCTGAAATGTCACCAAGATACTCTTAATCTTACACGGGGAAAGACCCGAACACACCTCGACCTACATAATTGTACCTGTAAAATCTACGAAAACAAATATGTATGTATGTGTATATATACAGTATATATATATATATATATTCCACCTTCACTATTTTTACAAATAAGGTAGCAAACATATCCCATACAACTTCCTCCTCCTATTTCCCATATCAACAAATCTGCAAGGGGAGTGGGCTGAGGTAGTATAACTGGCCCAAAGGCACACAGCTGAATTTCATGGCTAAGCTAGAACTAGAAGTCACCATGCCCATTAGGCTAGGAAGCCACACATATAATTTGCATTTAATAGGCTTCTTCTGTCTTAATCCTATGATTCTTCATTCTACAAATGTGTAAATGCTGGATACAATTACACTGTCACTAATGCTTTAAAGATTACCAAAAAAATATATGATATAAAAAGTCTTGTATGCTTATAATTCTAGTTTCTCAGACACAATGGATCAGCCCTAAGTCAAACAATCTATGACAATTGGGACTGATAATATTAATTCAAAGCTAAAATGGCACGTTGGAATCTTTGTGGTAGAGTTTTCTATCATGAATATATCCCTCACAAAAATGAAATAGTAATTGCTTATCCAATCTGTTGTGTAATCATCTGCTGGAGTTTATGGGAATTGTAATTCCATCAAATCTGGAGAGCATCCAGCAAAGCAACTTTGGCATGGAACCTTGTTTTTATAACAAAGGACATCAGAAGAAGTGGCTCAGATGAAATACAACAGGATGAACACACTGCTTCATTCAGAAAGATCTTGCCAAAAGAATCAGTTAACATTCATATGTTTTTCACTATTTTTTAAAAAAGTCAAAATGATTTTTTTTTATTGCTGGCTGCTAAACTAATATTAGCAAAAAGCTGAGAGTGTAATCTTGCATAATTTCCTCATTGTTAAAAAGGTAACATTTTATTTATGATATGTTATGATGCTTTATTTATATCACATATATTTTCCATGAGCTAAAAGCAGCCAATAAGAATGGGCAAAGCTTTTCCAACTAAAAGCATTTTGAGTTCAAAAAGACTCTGAAATCAAACACTGTTTTTTCAGTCAAAGACTGAAACGTTGAGCATTTTGAGTTTGAAAGAAAACATGTAATCCAAGATAAAATTCTTATAGATTACAACAAAACATGTTATTTTGAATGAGACTTTTCATATAATTGGTCATAGAAATTAACCTTTCAACTTTGAAACAGCATGTGAAATAAATTGTTTCTAGAGTTCCTGAAATTTGGTTCTGAGCTTGGAATCAAATAGCTAAGTCATTTTGAATTTGCTGTAGTGAAACATAGCCAACTCATAAGATGAGGATGGAACATTTTGAGGGGGCTGCTTTGTTCCAAACATGAAACACAGCACATTTCCAATTTTGTGCATACCCGTAGCAGTTACTTAACATTCCCATATTTCTGTCACAACAATCTTATGAATTATGCATGCTGAGAAATAAGCTTTGTCCCAAAGTTATCCTGCCAGCTTCATGAATAACTGGAGATTTGACCACTTTTCTCTCTTCCTAGTCTTTGCTCTCACATGTACATTTTTCTGTTAAGTAAGGAAACAGAGTGAGGTAACAACCTTACTCCACCCTTTATCCTCCAATTATTGTTTGTATTGTGAGCTGACCTGAACATCTTCAAGCTGCAATCCATCTGGTGCAGATGACTTTACAGGACAATTGGGATTTGTATCCCCTCTGTAGTTTACAAAGCAGAACTTACTTTGTCTATAATACAAGTCACAATTCATTTAAACTAGTACTTGAATCAGCATTAATTACTTGTAAGAAATATACAATGAATCAGAGCATATTAACCAATAATCCTTAGATACAGATAATTAATATAGTTAGATATGAAATGTGATTATTCTTATTTGTCATTAGATTCTAAAAGGCTCTTTGAAAACTTTAAATATTCAAGATGCTTATGTCATATTTTAGAAGTGATCCTATTCCAAGGTAAGATTCTGTTCTGCTCTGTATTGTCATCTTGTAAGAAATATGCATAAATAGAAAGTTTTTTTCTACTGGTGTTATGTAAAAAATAACATAGCAGCCTATCTTCTCTGAAATTGTATTTATCTTTTTATAGAAGGAAAAGCTTCACCAGAAATATTAAACTTCTAGTTTTGGTCATAAGGTTGCTCTTAATGAAACTTATATAAAAGCTTTAAAAGTACAAGAAATATTTGCTGCAGTAGATAAACTTATTTCCTATGCTTTCAGCTTATAGATTGCCCAAATATTTACATATACATATTCAAACACATTTGTTATCTAACATGGAAGAAAAACTACATCAAGCATTCTTCTGAAAAGACTAAGGATTCAGCAAAAACACCTCTTCAGATCTTGTTTGGAAATAAAGATGACAGGTATATCATCTTTATTTTTGATCTTTATTATTTTATCACAATTAAGCATCAAGGTCATATGATTATAGCAAGATCTTGTTCTCTCTTTCTCCATAATGGGTCATCAAATTATAATGAGACAGCAATGATATCCTTTCAGGTATAATATGTACTCAAAAGATTAATATACAACTGGCAGCCTTTGAAAGTTGAAGTTGGCAGGAGTTTGTTCATTCCCTATTTGAAGCTGTCCAAGTTGAAGGTCATAACCAAACTTTTTTCACTATTTGCATTCCATATTTATAACTCCATAAGTTTTTATTAATATATTTTTTCCAAAACAAATCTATTGCTCCAGTCTCATCATTTGTATGTCTTTTTTTCTGAAAAATAATTGATAAACTAATAGCTTTAACTAGTTATGTACAGTAGGTATAATTTTCTGAGAGTTTTCCCATTTTCTTAAATGAAATATCTTTCCCACAAAGATTCTAAACAGATAAGCAGAATATTCTTGCTGCTGGTGTAACTATCCAAACATCCTCACTCTATCCTGCTTTTTGTACAGAAGGGGACCATATACATTGCTCTGAGCTCCTGGAGAAAAGACAGTAGTGATAATCTAATCATCTTCATTGCATACTTTTATGTCATCTTGTATCTATATCTTGTATATCTAAATAGTAGGTTAAATAATAGTAATCACAAACTAAAAGTTGTGCCTTTAATTTTCTTTTCTTCTAGGAACAAACCAAGGGAAAAAACCCAAAGAAGACTTGAACATCATTTTTTAAGATTTCTATTGCCAGTGCCACTAGAATTTTCAAAGTCAGAAAAAAACAACATATATACTTCTGTTTATAAATGAGTTCTTAGCCACATATATGGCCAAGTTAGAATGTATGCCATTACATGAAAAAACCTTTTGGATTCTCACCAGCTAAACAGATGGCATGTATGGAATTGGCAGTTAGGTTATTCTTTAAATCCACTTTGTTTTCAAACATGGATGAATGTTGGGTTTATCAGACTCAGAGCAGACAGAACCCTTTTAAAAAATATTTTGCACTCAAGAAATATAATATAACAAAGATTAGTGATGTTGCTTGACTTGCTATCAGAATTACTGGCTCAGCCCCAAATGATTAAAAGATCATTGCTGAAAATCAAAGATTCTTAATTAAAGCAGAGACAGGAATAATCCTAGTCACACTGTCTGAAAGTTAGGCTATTCCATGTAAAAATTATACAGCTAATATTTCTGTTATGCTCAGTGATATAACAGATGATTACAGGGCAATTCTTGGATTTTGCATCCATAAAGGAGCAAATGAAATTATCTATATATTTATTATCTCTTTGTTTGTTTGTTCATCTATTTATCTATTGCATTTTTATGCCACCTATCTCCCATACAAGGTGACTCTGGGAGGTTAGATTGCCTTTCAATTAAAAATGTTTAAGACATGTATTAAAACAATAAAAGGTTTAATTAAATACAAATACTAATATATTCAACAGTGGAAGCTGAAAGGAAAGGCTGTGTTCAATATCTTGAAAGATATTTTTCTGTATGTGAAGCAAATTGGAATCTTGTCTCAATTAAAAAAATGTTTGCAAAACTCTTGTCCTGAACTGTCATTTCAAAGCAGTATTGGAAATAAGTACAGTACAGCAACTATGCAAACAAAAAGAGTGGATATTAAATATTTTCCGAGTGTGCTAAGCGATCTCTCCAGTTAGCTGTACATTACATTAATATTTTGCAAATTTTGTCCTTTTCCTGAAAGTTTTACTTCTCTGCAAATAGATTTTTACTTTTCTCAGGCTGCTTTCAAAATTACAGGAGAAGATGCTCAACAGTTTTGAAGGCAGAAGAGGGCTTTATGCCAAAAATGGCAGATAAAATGGTAAAACTGTATTCTGGGAGAAGGAAAACTCTGATTTCAAACCTCCATTGCCTTGTGGCTATATCTATTATTGGAAAAGGCTTCAGGAGTTAACATCGAGGCAAAATCCAGAGCTGGAGTCCCGGAAGCAGTTCGCGACTGTGTACAATCACGTTCTGGTAACTCCTGCGATGCAGCTTGAACTAATTGTATCAGTTCTGCTATTTCATTAGATTATTTCAGTGATGTGGAGAGGGGGGAATTTGCTGCTTGGGTAACAGTTTATCCTCCATATTAAATTATCCAGGCCTCCTGCTCTGGAGAGGACACTCCAGCTTTGAAACAACATGGAAAGTGGCAGTTACTGGTTTCATAGCACGATACCATAGTCTCTTGAGAATGAAGGATGCCAATTCAATTCAATTTAGAAATTATTTGCATATATTTTTGAGAATGTGCTATCATTATAAGGGGGCCACAATGGTACAGTGGTTAAAGACACTGACTTTATCAGTTGGAAAGCTGACAGCCTAAGTTCAAGACCCAAGCATCACAGGATGGGATGAGTTCCTGTTACTTATCCCATCTCCTATCAACCTAGCAGTTTTAAAGCAGGCAAATACAGGTAGATAAACAGGTACCACTTTGGTCTTAAGGTAACACTTTTCCATGTATCTCAGGCTTTAATCATGTTAGCCAAATGACCACAGAAAATGTCTTCAAACAATGCTGGCTCCCTCAGCAAAGAAACGGAGATGAACACTGGCCTTGGAGTTGGACACAAATGGACAGAGGAAATCTTTACCTTTACCTTTCTCCTTATAAGATATGAGGAGTATAGATATTGTTCTTCTCCTATTCCCATTATCCAACTCATTGTTTAATATTTCCTGACTGCACACATCTAAACTTCTCTGTCTAAAAAAGATCAATGATCAAAGTATCTCCCCTGCCAGGTAAGTATGATAGAAGGCACCCCATAATCTTTTTTGGGGATTTAATTATAGCAGAACAAGCTTCGGAAGATTTCAGATCTTTGAATGACAATGTTTGTATAAAGTACAAACCACTCAAATATACACCTTCATTATATTCTTAGATAAGTATAAGGAACTACAATCATAAGACTTTCACTTGTTATTTTTGGGGGGAGTAAGTATTTTTTCCTATCAGAATGAATAAGAAAATGAACAAATGTAGAAGAAATTATTGATACAATATTTAAGTATAAAGGTGACAAAGACTTATAAAAAGCTAAATTGCAAGAAGTATTTGAACCAATGAAAGGTACAGCTAAAGCACAAGATACAATGCATTTATTTTTCTTGTTTCCCTATTATGCCTCAATCAGAGCCAGGTACTTTAAAGGTTACTGACCATAAGTTCTTCTATAAATGGCCCATGATGTGAACATTCAGAAATAAGCTTATGTACTCATATAGCCATGACTCTATGACTGTGACATGTATAGAACTTATTGAAGACTTAGCATAACAGAAAAAGATGTTCAGAGCCACTCATGAGTCCTCTGAAGCTCTCAGAAGATTTGTTCAATCATTTAATAATTATATATTCATGTCCTCTGATTAAAGTGGCTTTAAAATGTGATTCTGATCTAGTTTTCTAAATAGTTTTCTATCTAAATAGTTTTCTATTTTTCTTTCATCTTATATCCATTTCAGATAAGCTCCACTAAATTTAATTCATATGCACAAAATTGCCAAATCAAATGTATATAATGATAACCAAGTTCATCTTTAGTTTATTGTACCAATGGGGATTTACTAAATTCTGGAAATCACTGCAGAAATAATTAATTTAAAAAGAACTCCAATTCAGAATTATTGCCTGCCTTCCAAACCATTCATTTGCTCCTAAGAGATGGATTTGTAAATAAAAAGTTTTGTTAGTCTTAAAGATAATTCAGAAATCACTTAAAGTGCAGGGGTCTCATTAAAATCACTTTAAAATAGCTTTGAATAGTAGATTAGATGCAACAGTGGTAGACCCTAGCTTTGTTAAAGCTATTTAGTTGACTTCACATGTGTGTTCATAAGTTTTGTGGGTAGAAAAAAATGCACAGATGGGACTATAACTGACCATAACCTGCTCTATTGTATTTTCAATAATCTCTAATTACCCCAGCATCAAAGAGGGAGAAATTTGAAAGGGCAGGTGATAGGATACAAGAGAAACCTGTTTGACTTAAACAGCACCGGATCCCTCACCATCAGGGTTGATGTACATCAGCCTGACAGCTAATTAGGGTAGACATGAATTTTTCCAATGTAACAGATGTTCGTTAATCAGGCCAGATTTGGAGCCTTTGCGCCAGCAACATTTCATGCACAATTTAACTATCTAAAAGGAATAAACTACTTAATGCATTGTACTGGAGGCACAGCTGTTTCACAATCAGAAAATTTGCTGTCAAAGATGTTCTCTTTAAAACTGACATGTTTTTATATAACTCTGATGGGGTGTTTATAATGTATTAATAGTTGTCAGTAAGAGCTGCTGTCATCATCAAGAAGTAAAATATTTCTGAAGGTATATTAAAATGAACACATTCTTTTATCTTCCCCAAATCTATTCAAATAATGAAGCCATTTTTAATATAATTTATTTAGAATCAAATTTATTAGATTCATTATGTATCTTATACAAAAAACTAAATTATTTATTTCAATGTTTACCTTAATTATTTTACTTCAAAATATCTATATTTTGAAAGTGTAGAAAGCTTAGCTTATTATTTTTATTCAGTCAAATTGTATTAAATCTTTTAAATAAGAATTATGTGATACATTCAAAAATGATGAACAACATTTAAAAATATCTATATTATGTTAGCCATTTCCTCACACAGAAATAATTACTTTTTTAAAAAGAAAGATTATTTGTGTCCTTGTTTAGACAATATTTATGCAAATTAATTCTACAAAGAAATTTGTCTTGTACATTTTTTTTCAGATATTGCACTTGGCTCAATATTTCTGTTGTTTCAAAAAAAGAAAGCTTTCAAGTTAAAAAGCTTGTAGAATTTATGTGAACAAGAGCTGTCTTAGTTTCATTGTTTATATCTTTTCTCCACTGTTAGGCAGATATACATATATTCTTTTATTAATCGATTTTAAGGGAATGTCATTTTCACATGGCAATATCTCTAATCCTGCCACTAAACACAGAATAGCCCAATAGTGAAAAATATTTTAGAGTGGAGTAGAAATGTGTACAACAAATGCAGCTATTATAAGACTTAAAGAATCCACCCAATTTCTTGAAGTATATGTGACAGGATTAAATATTTTCCTGGCTTGTGAACACTGAAAATTTCAGGAGTAGAATAGAACCTTAAGCAGTTGTATTTATGGACTACTGAGTGTTTCGGAAGGTGTGCATGGATGTACTTCTTATTTCCTGATATAAGGATGTCCAGATTCTATCTACTCAAAGGTGACACTGGTTTTGTGGAACAATCAAGGGCCATAATTCAAAAATGAATGGGACCAAAAAAAAAGTCTGAATTTGAGAGGATATTGGATATTTTTAAGGGGGCAACTGGATTTTCCTCATAGTTGTTGTTAAAGTTGCATCTGATCCATCATGACCCCCATGGATAATGTTCCTCCAGTGCTGTATCTTTTTGCCTTTTGGAACTGTCCTTGGTGTTTTCATGGCAAAGATACTGGAGTGGATGGCCATTTCCTTCTAGAGTGGATCATGTTTTGTCAGAACTCTCTGCTATGACCTGCCCATCTTGGTTAGCATTGTATGGCATAGCTCATAGCTTTATTGAGCTATGCAAGCCCCTTTGTCAAGACAAGGCAGTAATCCATGAAGAAGATTCCTCACAGTATGCAACAACTATTCTAGAACCCTAAGAAAGGTCAGGCATGCAGGATGTGATCTATAATCACAGCTTTTGCATTCCTGTTTAAAAAGGCAATGAAAACAAAAGTGCTGGAATTGGATAAGTCAAGACTAAGGAAAAGAAGGACTAGGGGGAACATGATAGCAATGTACAAATATCTAAGAAGCTGCCACAAAGAAGGGAATCAAGCTATTCTTCAAAACACTTGAGGGGAGTACAAGAAGCACTGGATGAAAACTAATCAAAGAGAGAAACAACCTAGAACTAAGGAGAAATATCCTGTCTATTAGAACAATTAATCAGTGGAACAGCTTGCCTATAAAAGTTGTCAGTGCTCCAACATTGGAAGTTTTTAAGAAGAGATTGGACAACAATTTGTCTGAAATGGAAAAAAATTTCTTGCCTGAGCAGCGGGGTGGACTAGAAGACTTCCAAGATTCCTTCCAACTCTGTTACTCTGTTATTCTGAGTTCTAGAGTAACATTACAGTACTGCATTTACTGAATGCCAATCCCCCATCCTTTTTTCCCTTTAGCCATATGCCCTTTTGCAAAGATTATCTAAAGGTATACTATAACCTAGAACCTTCCTGATGCATGTATTTTCATCTTTATATTAACTAGCCTTAGAATATGTTATGTTATTATTCTTAATATTAATATTCTTTATCTGAAATGTAGTAACTGCTCTCAGAGTTGTACTCTAGTTTGTGGGACCAGATTTAGGGAGACCCAGATTCAAGTTCATCCTCAACTTTGGATGAGCTTCATCCTCTCTATGGAAATTGGAGGAAAGTATTCTCTTTATGCCATTCTGAGCTTCCTAGCTTAAATTCCTTGAATTTACCTGACATCATTTCACCCGAAAAAATCCCCACTATGCATTTTTGCTTAATTTTTATTTTTCCAGGTCTAACTCTATTTGCCTACAAATTATGTCTGTCAGTCCATGTAATCAGAGATGATACAAGAGGTATAAGCACTTTTTACTTTATCAGAAGTTGAGGCAAAGCATACAAATTAATCCCATTTTCTTTCCTTGCTAAGGCTAGGTCACACTGGCCGATGGATGAAAAACATATGCGAAAAGGACACAGCGGATGAGCAAAATTTCGGGGGTGGCTCCATCCGTTGTTATCCACTCTCAAAAGTGGTGAAAATTTGCATAAACAGAACGGAAAGGAACGGACGGGGGTAATACGTAGCAAGGATGGTAAGCAGATGTTTGTAGGAAGCCTAGCGGATGGAAGCGGATGATACATCCGCAGGGCTTCCAAGGGAGAATAGCAAAGCAGACATGTAGCGGAAGGAGTGGATGCGTAGCGGATGATGCGGATGCATCACGGACGCCTATAGGATGCATAGTGGATGCGTAGCGGATGCAAAGTGTTCACTGCGCATGCGGGGAAGATGAATTGCTTCAGCTCCGCGGATATAAAAGGATGCAGCTTGCAAGCAGTCACCATTCATAGGAAAGACCTGCTGTCAGAGACATCTTGAAAGAACACCATGGTTCGTCAGTCAGGGAAGAAGAGAAAGCCTGTGCGTACTCTCGCCAACCCTGGCAAGAAGGACAGAACCACCATCCCACCCCCTGGCGCTGACTCTGAAGCTGCTGGTGCTTCTGCTGGTGCTGCTGGTGCTGCTGGTGTTGCTGCTGCTGGTGCTTCTCCTGCTGGTGCTGCTGGTGTTTCTCCTGCTGGTGCTGCTGGTGCTGCTTTTCCTGCTGGTGCTGCTGCTGCTGCTGCTGTGGTGGACCAGCCCCAAGGCCCTCAAAGCCCTGCTGCTGAAGGCCCTGAAGCCCCTGCCAGAGGGAGGAAGAGGCAAGGCAAGGAGAAGGGAGAGAGGAAACAGTACTCCATTTCCGAGGACCATGAGGAGGAGGTGTTGGAATGGCTCAGGGAGAATGAGTACTTGTGGAGAAAGGGCCACAGACTCTATCACGACACCAAGAGAAAGCAGGCAGCATGGAGAGACAAGGCAGAGAGCCTGCGCTACACTTCAGATGTACTCCTGGGATGGTAGAAGCACATGCACACTTGGTATGGCAAGCTGCACATGAAGAAATCCAGGCAGGCCGCTGTCAAGCTCACTGACCAGGAGATGTACATCATGGCCAAGTGCAGCTTCCTGGAGGGTGAGGTCCGCCATCGAGGAGCAGCCCCTCTGTCAACCCTCTCCCTCAGACAGCCCACAGACAGCCACTCCTCTTCCACCCGGGAGACAACTACCATGTCCAGGCAGGTGTTTTTGGAGGGCCCCACGGCAGAGACCCCCCTGACAGCTGCACTCCCCATGCCGGAGGACGTGGAGGATCCCCTGTCTCAAATGGAGCAAGAAGAAGCAGCAGCCAGAGACCAACCCACACCCACACCCAGCTCCACCTCCACAGAAAGCAGGCAGAGAGGCAGACTGGAGGGCCAGAGCCACACTGTCCAGCACAGATCTTCTCTCTCAGCTGGTCCACAGTGACATACCATCCTTGAACCGCAAGCCCTTCATCACGTACGTGAGCTAGACCCTCATGGACCTGCCCGAGGCCCAGTACCAGATAATGAAGGAGAAGATCACAGCACTGCTGCACCACCCTCCAGGCCCAGCTGAACCTGCTCCGACCCACTCCAGGACTGCTCCTCCACCCCAGGCGATGTCACAGCCCTTCCACAGCTTTCAACAGCCCCTCACCTACCAAGGCTACGAGTACCAGGACTTCCAATAGCAGAGGCAGCCCTTCCCAGTCCAGGCACAGGTACATCGCACGCCACAGACGCCTCACCTCACCCAGCTGCAAACCAGACAGCCCCACTACACTCCTCTTTCCTCCACCTCACAGCCAAGCCCCTCAACAGAAAATCTGTCATCAGTACTGTGCCTGACATCCCAGGTCCTTGAGGAAGGGTCTCTCAACCTCATGGGACTGAGTCAGCTCTCTGAGAGCTTCCTGAACACACCATCCCCTGTTGTACTCTCAGGGCCAAACACCCCAATGACGCCTCAGACCAGCACTCCTGCCACAGCCACCTCCACAGTCCCTGGCCGCTTGACAGCTGAGACCATGGACATGCCTCAGAGTGACTGAGAATAGTGCCAGAGACTGAGTCGTTACCTGTTCACTTTATCTTTGCTTAAAGACACTTGGTTCATTTTGCTTTTTTAATAAAGTCATACAGTTTGCTTGAGACAGTTATTAATAAAGGTTATCTTTGCTTCACACACTTGGTTCATTTTATTTACTTAATAAAGTGTTGGTGAAAACTTTGAAAAAATGGTTAAGCCTTTGCATGCTTGTGGGGTAGATAAGGATATTTGTGGGATTGGTAAGGATAGCTGTGGGATTGATAAACCTCCAGTGCAGGCATCGTGGGACTGTATGGTCCACCCTCCCAGCTGCCACACATATGGCCCTTTTTTATCAATAACAATTTATTCATTGATCAACACATTTCAAAATAAACAAAGCTCTTTATTAATAACCTATTCATTGCAGGGCCACTCAACATACATGGCACAATCTCATCAGTGTTATGAGACAGGCTCAAGGAAGCATCCATTAAGCATCTACCAACCTGTCTTGCCACTCCACTGCTCCAGCTGGGGAGTTGCATCAGTGTTTCAGGAGGTTGTGCTGCTTCATGTGAAACTCTGTTCGGGCCTTGTACATCCACAGTGTCTATCAGGTTTCGTCCTTGCCTCCATTCACCAGGCTCCCTTGTTGATGGTCCACAAGCCTGTTCTGCAACACTGGGTAGCGGGTGCGCATGAGATTGTGCAGGATGCAGCAAGCTTCCACGATGCTCCTCACGGTCTGTGGGTGATGCTGCATGGTGGTGAGAAGTACCTGGAACCTGTTGGCCAGGATACCAAAGGCGTTCTCCACCACCCGCCTTGCCCTGGACAGCCTGTAGTTGAAGATCCTCTCTTCACGGGTGAGGTATCTGGAACTGTAGGGCTTCATGAGGTAGGTTCTGAGGGAGAAGGCGTCATCCCCCATGATGAAATAGGGCACATCTTGTGTGTCATTGGGCAGGGGGTCTGGATCTGGAAAACCCATGATGAGGTCCAGCCCATCCTTGAGGTCACTGGCGTTGTATACCTGGCTATCTGAAGCTGACCTATTGCCTGAAGCATCGATGTACATGAACTTGTAGTCAGCATCGACCATGGCAAAGAGGATGATACTGAAGAAGCCCTTGTAGTTGTGATAAGTGGACCCTGAGTTGGCTAGAGCTTTGCAGGCCACATGCTTCCCATCTATGGCTCCAACGGTGTGGGGAAAGTTCCACCTCTGATACCACTGTTCTGCAACTTTCCTCCAGCCTTCTTCAGTGGAGGGGCACTGGAGGAGCCCCTCCAGGTATTCTTCGATGATGGCCTGCACCACTTCTCTGACCACTTTGCTGATGGTGTTGTGTGGCACCCTCCAGGAATACTGCATGTTTCTGTATGTGGTTCCAGAGGCCAGGTGGCGCAGAGTCAGTGCCACCTTCAGTCCAGGGTCCAGGCTGGGATGGAAGTTGGTGCTCGGCTTGGTCAATTTGGGTCTCAGACGCTCAACAAGTTCATCAAACATGGCTGGCAGCATCCTCATGAAGTGCTGAATGCACGAGTGTCTTCATTCAGCTCCATCATCAGCTTGTCATACAGTCCAAACTCCACTCTTCTCCCGATCCATCATCGGAACCACACAGCTCATGTACGTCTCCTTCTTCTCCTTGCATAGAAAAGGTGAAACAGCCTGAAGAGGGCTTGGTTCTCGTGTTGAATGATGGCAGCTACCATAAGGAGTGTGTGACGCTCCATGGTGGAGATCAATGGATGATATGGAAGAGCAAGACCAAGGGTGAAGAGGTCTGTATACCATAGCTGCTGGACTCATACTGAGATCCAGGTGATTTCCTCCCCCTTTTTATAGGAAATATCGGTTTTCTGCTAGGTGTCCTTCCACATACTCTTGGAATACTCCAGACATCCTAAATATCCGAGATACGTCCCATATACAAACTTTTTGTCCGTTTTAATGCTTTATATACGAGATGCATCCGCTTACATCCTTTCTATTTCCGTGCTACTAACGCTGTCTCGACGTTCCGTGTACCTTTTGCTTCCTCCCTCTTTCCGCTTTCAGCTGCAGCGGATGTGAGTTGAGGGAATGTCCAGAGGATGCCGAGAGGATACAATGGACGTGTAACAGATGACAACAGACGTAGAATGTTTGTTGCCCATATGTGTCACGGATGTACATCGTACGCGGCGGAAAGTTCTTTCGCTC
>BLBF01000019.1:39967936-39980818 GCA_015471245.1 Laticauda colubrina
GGATGTTTGACGGATAGAGCATATGAAACACGTACGCAGTGAGTACACAACAGATGCATCGCGTTTTCCAATGGATGGCAAACTTTTTTGTCCATTTTACATCTTCTTTGCATCCGTTGGTGCAGTGGGACATGGGCTTAAGAAAAATAATAGCTTCTCTTTGTATATAATCCAAACCGAGGTATCATTTTTAAATTTGAAGATTGGGACAAATTAATAATTTTACATCATTTGCAAACTGTTAATTATGAGTTATTCTATCACATACCTAATCCAGGTAATATATGAACTGTGCATCCCAGCTGTTACATCCCAGCTTTTCTTCCTATTTTACCTTCATTTAGCCATTTAGTGTGGGTATGCCACTGGAAATATTTCAGCACTGTAGAAATATGTACACTTTGAATTGTTCCAAATGATAAGAAAGCAAGTCATTGCTTTATTCTCTTTTGTTTTTGTTCTAATAATATTTTATATAAAGGTCTTGTCGTTGGTGTTTTTAGGAAAGTTTTTGTTTTTAACATCAAATGCTATGGCCTGACTGATGGATAATGAGAGATCATTCATTTTGTGCTATAAATAACTAATTCAGATTTAATGTATTTGATTATGATCCATGAAACTTTGGGTGGCTTGTATAAGGATATAATTGTTCAAACTCAAGTTCTGATGAAGGTTATAATGTTTATAATGTTTCTATGATGATGAAGAATTTATAAGAGCAAAGTTTGTGCATTAGAAACCCCAAGATGGGATGATCCTTGAATTCTCTTTCCTTGAATTCTCTTTTCATCCTGTTCATTTTTACTATCAATGGGAAGGCTTTATTTCCCCATTACATCAGCTTCATTTTTTCTCTACTCCTTCCTAAAAACTTACAATATATTTGATGGCATAATGTATGGCATGAAGTATCAATGTATCTCCCACAAGAGATAGATCTTATTCCAAGTTGTCATTACCTTTGATAATGTAGGATCAATTATGTCTGCATGGAATAAATAAAGACACCATCACATGTTTGCTTGTTTCATTTTTACAAAGCCATGGAATAGTTCAAACTTTGGAGCAGCTTCACAATCAGTAAGATGGAAGTTGAAGGAGGAATATTGAAATTTTCTAAATATAAGTTGTACTGTGCTTTCAAACCACAGAAAAATTAAATAACTATAGTCAAGTGTTAAAACATAAAGTGCTACCTACTAAGTGACTTTTTGGGATCTTTTGCTGTATTTCCTCCTCTCCCTTGGCATACTTAACAATGCAAATGGAACCATAGATACTGCCCAATGGTTGCCCATTTTAACACCAACAATCTTGACAGAAAAGCCTGACTAGAAAATAATTGTACTTTTTTCTATCTTTGGTTACCTTACCTGCACTTTTTATTTCCTCTAAGGTACAGTGGCAATACTGCATCTTTCAACTCTCCCTCTTTTATCTGATGTACTGGATGACAGGTAATCTAGCTGAAAGTTCCTACAATTGCAGCCCCAGAAAAACACTGGCTGATGAAATCTGAGCAGTTATCACCTTAACCATCACCTGTCAAGCCTCCTGCTTCAATTTAAGGGTGCATCAATTTTCTGAAGAGGAAATCAAGGGCAAAGAATAAAAGCGCTACAGATAAACACTGACAAAGGCCCTTTCTACTTTTTTTTATTTATGATGGGATGTACTATCATAGGTTGCTCTGTGAGGTTTTATCAACTGTCCTGATACATCCCAGATAGCTTGGAATTCTTTGGCCATTGATGAAGTGCTACACTTGTACTTACTGAAAGGGCAGAAAATTTCTAAGTGAAAATTACTTTCACTAAATACCACAAAGATATTGAAGTCAGAAAGAGCAAGAAGATGGGACAAATGACAGCTGCATATAACAATGAACCCCTCTATTCTTATAGATGGCAGACAAGACTGATTAGAGTAAGAACATGAAATAATGTTTTTCTTAAAGCCAGAGAGCATATTGTGTGAAATGTCAGACACATGGAGTTCATATGCTGTTTATACAGAAATGTGGATGTCTTGGCTGCCAACTGTGTTTGCCATGAAAGCTGTCACCATTTCTAAGCCAATCTATGCAATGGCATGCCTAACAATAATGAGTTTAGAATGGGTGATGGGCACCAATAAAATTGAAGATATTCAACTTTAAGAAAATAATAGAGACCAAAAACAAAAGGCTCAGCTAAGTTTGACAACCTCAATAATTATATCACATTGTCTCTAAATACATTTGTAGTGAAACTGCAGAAGCATTACAAAATATTTGGCTGAGACTGGAAACAGCAGCTCCTTCTCTTGACTAAAACAATAAAAAAGGTAGACATATAAAGGAAGAATGTCTCTCAGATCCTAAGAACACTTAATGATGACTGCTGTGATTTGAAATATCAAATGGTATGGATATCCAGAGTGCATGTGGACAATCTCATGGCGTCTCCTTTTTCTTGAGTAGACTGCAGGAACAGAGGTTTTTGTGATCAGCTTATGAGTGGAGCAGCTGAAAGTTAAGAGAGTTTCACCAAGCTCACACAACTGTTAAAATAACCTATTCAATTTATAGAGCAGATGTGCTGTATAAGCATAGTAAAACATGCACATTACTGCTCACAGAACTGAATTCTGGGCCAGTTGAAAATTTCAAATAGCTTTCAAGGATAGCCCCACGGAGCATACATTACAATATTTTAGCCTTGAGGTTACTAGAGATGAGTAGGGTCTTTTGATCTAGGAAAAGGTACAACCAGTGCACTAGATGGAGCTATGCAAAAGCCCTGTTGGTCATTTGCCTTCAAGAAGGAAAAGTGAATCCAAGAGGGTAATGGGAAGTGGTAGTCCCAAGAGCATAAAAGAGAAATCCTTAGAGCCAATATCAACAGCAACTTAGTCTTGGTAAGATTAAATTGGGTTGATCATTCCCTATCCAGCCTTGCACTATATCTAGACTATAAGATAAGATCTCAGTTGACTCACTTGGCACTGGGATTGAAAGTGTAATTGGGTTTAATCAGTATATTGTTGATATTGAATCCCAAAGTAATGGCTGACCTTACTGAATGGCTTCATGTAGATCTTTAAATAGGAGGGGAATGCACATAAAATTGTGTGGTACTCATTTAGGACGAAGAGAGTGCTGAGACTTCTATCTTATATCAACATCAATTAGGACTGATCATGTAAGAAGGATGACAAGTATCATAAAATGATATCTTCAATTCTAACCTTGCAACTAATCCAGAATAATACCATAATTGATGGTACTGAGGGCCACTGAGAGATCAAGAAGTACTGGACTGGATGCACCACCTCTATTCCAGTGTGTCTCCCTGTTGTAACTATGTATCATTCAGGCATTTGCAACATTGTATCATTCACGTGTAATCATTGAGCTTCTGTCTTCTCAGTGACCTTTTACAGGGCACGTACAGAGACAAGGAGCTAAACCTCTGTAGAAATAGCCTATTTACATTGAGATTACATTGTCTGGCATGCAGCTTTGTGAAGAAGGAATATCCTGATCAAATTATAAATCTTGCCATCCTGTCTGACCTGATATCTTACCTTGTTTGAGCTATTGTAAATCCTTTGTATCCTGTCTGACCTGGGCTTGACCTCGGCTCTGAATAAACAATCACCCCCTTTTGAATGAGCATAATAAAAGAACATGTACCCAGACATTCTGGGCGCACTCATCCCGAGGAACTTCGTCTCCTGTCGTTTCTTTCTCCTTTCGCTCCCTATCATGAGACGCCCATCTAATGCGGGATAGCAGATACCGCATTCTGGTGACCCCGACGTGATTCCCTAAGGGGGATACGTTGCGACGCGCTCATATCTTACCCGCTCGATGGGAGCTGTGCATCGCCAGGCCTGAAGCGAATTGCACATCATCAGATCTGAAACACGGTCTCGACTTTCGTAAGTATGGGCGGAAACTTTTCTCAACAACAGACAGAGCATCTGAAGGAATTGAGGGAGTTAGTCGCTTCTTCTTCTAAATATTCTGCTAATTTAAAGGGCTCGCCTGTAAAAATTAAACCTATTGCTACATTATTGACTTACGTGTGGCAATATTGTCCCACTTATCCAGAGAAAGGGTCCTTAAAAATCTCCATTTGGCAAAAAATTGGTGACTATCTCCATAATCCTCCTCGTGCACCTATTGGCATTTTGGTCACTTGGAGGAAAATTATGGAGGCTTTAAAAGTCCATTATAAAATAGAAGCAGAGAGTGTATTTGAATCTCCTCCACCAAGTTATGATAACTTTCCTGTCCTTCAACCCTCCGCTCCCAATGATCGTAAGTCATTACGAGAGCCTCCCTCCATCCAATCCACTTCCTTAAATGTAGAGCCCTTGTGTCCTCCACCACCCTCCCGAGGTGGGGGGGGGTGTTGTAAAAGCCATTCAACAAGCCTTTTCTGAAGGAGAAATGGATGAGGACACCCTTGCAGCTGCCTCCCTTTATCCTATCATACAAGCCGGCAATCCTCCAGCTCCTCAGTATACCCCAATGCCGTACAAAATAATTAAGGATTTAAAAGCAGCTTGCAAGGAAAATGGTATTCAATCTCGCTATGTACAGGGTCTTTTAGGATCAATAGCCCAACCAGGAGCTGACTTGATAAATGCTGATTGGCGTACATTATTTGCCATGATCCTCACGCCTTCACAATTTTTGGTCTGGGAGTCAGAATTTCATAAGCGTACTGCAGCCGCAGCCGCTAGAGGCTTACCGGCAAATGTCACTCTAGATATGCTTAATGGTACTGGCACTATGCTTACCGTTGCCCAGCAGACTGCCACAGACGCAGCTGCTTTCCCTATATTACAGGATTGTGCTTTGGCCGCTGCTCGAAAGGTTGATAATGCGGGATGCGTGCCCAAATCTTTCTCTAAAGTTATTCAAGGACCTTCTGAGCCTTTTTCCTCCTTTATAAACCGTCTCACAGAAGCCTTAGAGAGACAAATTGATAATGAGGAGGCTTGTAATGAATTACAATTGAAACTTGCTTATAAAAACGCAAACGCTGATTGTCAGAAAGTTTTGCAACCATTAATTAATAAGAAAAATGTTACCTTGGCAGATTATCTTACAGCCTGCCGAATCATAGGAACCACATCCCATTCCATGTCTACTCTGGCTACAGCCATTACTGAAGGCATGCAGCAGAACATGAGCTCTCTTCTTCCCATTTCCCAACAAAATACTCGCAAAATGGGCAATTGTTTTAATTGTGGCAAGCCAGGTCACTTTAAGAGCCAATGCAGAGCCCCGGGCGGGGGAGCAAATATGTCAAGAAACCAGGTAGCTCGCCCAAAGACGCCATGCCCTCGATGCCAAAAGGGCTATCACTGGGCTAATCAGTGCAGAGTCCAAAAGAATGAACAACAGAATAACCCTGCAATCATTCAAAAACCTTTTTTGAATCAGGGAAACTAGAAACGGGGCAGGCAGCCAGCCCCACAACAAAGGCTGCTGAAACTTGCAACTTTTCTTCTTTCGCTTACGATCTTGTTGCTAATGAAACTGTTACTTATCTTCCTGGTGTTGCTGACTTTCTCTTTGTACGTCCTGTTCAGCCTTTTCATATGCCTCCCGATATTCCAGTGCTAGTCTTTCCTGTAAGGGATTTAGCTGAACAAGGTATTCTTGCCTCTCCTTTTCTGCATGACCCCACTGTATTGTCTGATGTCTGTCTGTCTGTACTAGCTAATACAGAAGTTACTATAAATGAGGGGGATGTTGTGGCAAAAATGATTGTGCTCTTAGACCAACAACAAGAGCAACTCTATGCAATTGAAAGACCAATCAGTCAACCAAAACCTACGGTAACATTCTTATTGAATGGTCGATCCTTTCTTGGTCTTTTAGATACTGGAGCGGATATTTCCATCATCCGAACCGCTGAGTGGCCAAACACCTGGCCTGCAGATGTGGCACCAGCGGTGAGAGGAGTGGGGGGACTCCAGGAGACTCGCATTAGCAGAAACTGGGTAAAAGCCCATTCCCCTGAGTCTCAATGTGTTGCTTATATTAAACCAGCTGTAATTCCTCTGTATACTAATTTGTGGGGAAGAGACCTTATGTCACAGTTTAATGCACAACTTACCCTCCACTAACCATGCTTTGCTTGCATTTGACTCACAATAACCCTGTGTGGATTGATCAGTGGCCTCTCCCTTCTATAAAGCTTGAAGCCTTACATTCTCTTGTTCAAGAACAATTAGATAGAGGTCATCTAGAACCTTCATTGAGTCCATATAATACCCCAGTTTTTGTTATCAAAAAGAAAAACGGCGCTTGGCGCCTCCTTCAGGATTTAAGGGCTGTGAATTCGGTCCTCCTTCCAATGGGACCCCTGCAATGTGGTCTTCCAAATCCTAACATAATTCCTCAAGAGTATGACCTTATCATTATTAAAAGACTGTTTTTTCTCCATTCCATTACACCAGTTAGATAGAAAATTATTTGCTTTTACAGTACCAACATTAAATAATCAGAGACCTACCAAACGATATCAATGGAAAGTCTTACCGCAAGGCATGTTAAACAGTCCAACTATGTGTCAATTTTTTGTGGATTTAGCCTTGCAACCATACAGGGACAAATATCCTCATTTTTTAATCTATCATTACATGGATGATATATTGGTATCTGCACCTGGCCCAAAGGGCACGGTATTAAAAACTCTGCCGTGCCTGACCTCCATTCTAGGTAAAGCAGGTCTCACAATAGCCCCAGAAAAAGTACAATCCAAACCACCCTTTTCCTATTTAGGTCACAAGTTACTTGCTTCAGCTGCTGTTCCTTCCCTTCCCCTCCCAACACTTCCCCCGAAACCGACACTTGTGATCTTACAACAGTTCCTAGGAACCTTAAATTGGGCACGTCCTTATTTGGGTTAGACCACAGCTACATTAGCTCCTCTTTTTAATGCCCTCACACAAGGTAAAGCCCCTTCTGATGTTATCATTCTAAATAAAGAGCAGTTGCAGGCATTAAAAGACGTTTCTCATTCACTGGCTACTCGATGGGTGGATCGAGCTATGGAAAATTGCCCTTTATCAATTGCTTTACTAAATACTGTTCAGAGACCAACAGCTGTTATTATGCAATCTCATCAGACACAGGTTCTGATTTTAGAATGGCTGCATTTGTCTCACACCTCACGAACCACAATCACTAGTAAAGCCTCTGCATATTCCCAGTTGATCTTTAAAGGTCGACAAAGATGTAAACAACTCATGGGATGTGAGCCTGTTTCAATATTCACTCCTTGCTCACTGACCACGTGGGAAATGCTATGGTGTAATTCAGAAGAACTACAATACGCTTTAGAAGAGTGGCCAGGGCAAACTTCTTGCCATTTACCAGCGGACCCACGTTTCACTTTTCTTAAAACTCTCCCTTTTGAATGGCAATCCCCCCTCTCAATATCTCCATTAGTAGATGCACCTACGCTTTATGCAGATGGGGGGGAAATGTATGGTGCTTGTGCATGGTACCAGGAGGGAGAGTAGAAAACTAAAATGACCCCTCCGCAATCTTCTGCTCAACAGGCAGAACTTGCTGCATCTCTTATTGCGTTTCAACAGTTTCAAAAAGCTCCTTTTAATTTAATAGTAGATTCCTTATACGTTTCTCAGATTTTGAAAAATATATATCAAGCCTATTTATCTCCTAGCATATCTGTTCCTTTGTTAAAATTGATGCTTCCTATACAACAATGTATCAACAGCCGTACGCATCCATTCTTTGTAGCACATATCAGGAGCCATCAACCTCTTCCTGGTATTTTACAGGAAGGAAACAAGGTGGCAGATGCAGCTGCAGCAGTTGCATCAGGTAAATCAATTTGTAATCTGACAGCAGCCCAAAGCCATGACTATTTTCATCAAAATAAAAGGGCATTACAAAAACAATTTTCTCTAACTCAGGCAGAAGCTGCTGCCATTATTCAACAATGCCCCACATGTAGTAAGCAAGGACATTCTATTCCCATAGGAGTAAATCCTAGAGGATTAAAAGCTTGTGAAATTTGGCATATGGATGTAACTCAATATCCACCTTTTGCCCCTTGGAAATATTTGCACGTTTCCATCGATACATATTCAGGGTTTATTCTGGCTACTCCTCAAAGGGGAGAAACTGTAAAACATGTCATCAATCATTCAATTCGTACCTTTGCCTCGCTGGGACGTCCAAAAGAAATCAAAACAGACAATGGACCTGCCTATACGAGTTCTGCTTTCCAGGACTTCTGTAACAGATGGGATGTAACTCACAAGTTTGGGATTCCCTACAACAGCCAGGGGCAGGCTATTGTGGAACGAGCTCACTTATCTTTGAAACGTGCTCTTGATCGATATTCGTTGCGGGAAAAACCTCCCAACCTACCAGCATTGCAAAATTCTCTTAACATTTGTCTTTACACTTTAAATTTTCTTAATCTGACTGGCATTCCTCCTACTTCTGCTGCCTCACGTCATTTTTCCTCCCCTTCACCCCCCCCAACAGACCTCTGGTACATTATCGCAGATTGCCAGATCCCGCCTGGCAGGGTCCCGCTGAGCTTCTCACCTGGGGACGAGGCTACGCTGCGATTTTACTACCAGACAAAACCACTTGCTGGGTCCCTGGTCGGGCGGTAAGACCCTATCATGGGAATTCCTCCGCTACATCTGCATCTTAAACTCTTCCTGATATTCTTACCTATATCCTCTTTGCAATTTCTACCTTATTCATATCCTACTTATACCTTTGTTCAACATGGTCATTGGACCACATTAGAATTTCGCTTTATTAATTATGATAGTGACTGTCCTATTGTCTGTTGGCATAATAATCTTCCCATAAATCTATCTCCTTATATTCACACATACTTCAACAAAACCTATGCTTCCTGTCAAAAGATTATTCGTGTAAAAGCCACTTCATTAACAGAAGGCTATTATACTTGTTCCATGTGGGTACGTCATGAAAATGCTACCCATAGCTTTCACTCTGTCACTTCTGTTTTGTTTACAGAACACTCTATCACTCGCTCTTTTGTTCCTTCTTTACTCTTCCTATGGAAAAGAACCTTAAAATCTTTTCCTCTATTCAAGCTAGATATAGGGGGACCTAAATGTCCTTCTCTTGTATTACGGGTTCCTCCAACCCAATTAACTTCCTTGATGAATGGCCAAATTAATCTTCATTGTCATTATTGTAATTATTATCCTTTTTCTACTAATTGCATTCCCTTCTCATCTCGTAAATGTTCTACAACTAACTTGTCCATAGTCCTCTCTCCTACTTGTGATGTTTTTATATACCCGAACTCTGATCCTGCCAACAAACGACGCTTCAAAAGAACTGTCCATGACGATCTGCAGAAGCCTCATAGAAAATATAATATTACTTGGACTATAAAAGACTTTCAAGACATTCATTTAAGCTCTACAACCAATTCTTCTCGCATAGAAGACTTCTACCCACCACTTCAATTCGATTTGGCAGAAATGCTTGTAGGCTCCACCGCCTACAACTCGCCTTCTCATCCAACGGAGCCTAGTCATAGAGTGGTAAATAAATATAGGTTTTATGTATGCCCCGGACAGCCCATTTCCAACACTCAGACCCCTGTCCAACGACTTCTCGACTGCGGGGGGTTGTCAGATTACTTTTGCAAAGCCTGGTCGTGTGTTTCAACTGGACATATTTATTGGGATCCGGGCACTAAGGGTGATCTCATTACTGTCACTCGCACCACATGGGATATTCCATGCAGTGATAAAAAATTGCCCAAATGCAACCCGGTAACCATAAGGTTCACGGACCAAGGCAAGAAAAGTACCCTATGGGACACTGGCTTGAAATGGGGTGCCCGCCTAAAAGGAGTCTGGCCGGAAAAGCATTATGGAAATATTTTTTACATTCAACGTCACATTAAACTCCCTCGCTCTAACCCGGTGGGACCACATGAAAAGGTTATTAAATCCCCATTCTTGCAACCCATAACACAGGGAGTTAACCCATTGATTCCAATGATCAAAGCTTCCTATGCCTTGCTGAACTCTTCAAACTCATCAATTGCCTCCACATGTTGGCTTTGTATTTCTGCCTCTCCACCTTTTTACGAAGCCATCGCTTCCCAAGAATCCATTGCTAATTCCACATCAGACGAACGTTGCCGTTGGAGGAACTCCACTATTACTGTTTCTTCCATCACTGGGGTCGGTTGTTGCTTGGGAAATATTCCATCCAATTACTCACAATATTGTCATAATGTTTCTAATGGCTATCATTGTAATGTATATCTTCCTAAGAACCGCCTTGGCCGCACCCACACCATCGGAGGATACTCTGCAGTCTACACCACTTCAGGAGGAAATTTAACATCACGCCTGAAAGGAATGTATTTTATCCCTGGTAATAACTCTGTCTGGGCTTGTTCCACCGGTCTCACAGCATGTGTCTACGGGGATGAACTTATTAAATCCAAATCATTTTGCATTCAAGTATGGCTTGTACCAAAAATTAACGTGTATAACTCTGATGATTTTATATCCCTACAGGCACCCATGGAATACCCCCTCAGAGCAAAGCGGGAAATTATTAGTACTCTCACTCTAGGTTTACTGCTTGCTCTGGGCACCACGGGCGCAGCCACGGGCATCGCAGGACTAGCTGTCTCTGACCAAAATATTACAGCTCTGGGTTCAGTCATTGATGATGATTTATTACGAATTGAGAAATCAATTACAGCTTTGCAAAACTCCTTGACGTCCCTCTCAGAAGTGGTCTTGCAGAATTGTAGAGGCTTAGATCTGTTATTTTTAAAACAAGGGGGATTGTGTGCTGCGCTTAAAGAAGAATGTTGTTTTTATGCTAACAGGGGGATCGTGTTGGATTCTATGAAAGAATTAGAAAAACACTTAAAAGATAGAGAAAATGAAAGGTTAAACATGTATAATTGGTATCAAGGCTTGTTTTCTATTTCACCATGGCTTACAACCCTTATAACTGCATTGGCAGGACCATTAATAATCATTATATTGATATGTATTATAGGACCTTGTTGTTTTAATAGAATATTGCAATTTTTGAAAAATCAATTATCCTCCATAACTGCTAATGTTAATGTGTTATTGCAAGCTCATGTTAAGTCCTTAACACCGGACGAAAAAATTTCATTGCTGAGTTACCGCTCCTTGGACAACCCTGACGCTGACGGATCGCACTCCTGCCTAGATGACTGGGACGGTGAACATTTCAGAAAAAAGGTTCCTGTCTTCTTGGACAAGGAAGAAGACGCGTCATAAATAATAAAAACAGAGGAGATGTTGTAACTATGTATCATTCAGGCATTTGCAACATTGTATCATTCACGTGTAATCATTGAGCTTCTGTCTTCTCAGTGACCTTTTACAGGGCACATACAGAGACAAGGAGCTAAACCTCTGTAGAAATAGCCTATTTACATTGAGATTACATTGTCTGGCATGCAGCTTTGTGAAGAAGGAATATCCTGATCAAATTATAAATCTTCCCATCCTGTCTGACCTGATATCTTACCTTGTTTGAGCTATTGTAAATCCTTTGTATCCTGTCTGACCTGGGCTTGACCTAGGCTCTGAATAAACAATCACCCCCTTTTGAATGAGCATAATAAAAGAGCATGAACCCAGACATTCTGGGCGCACTCATCCCGAGGAACTTCGTCTCCTGTCGTTTCTTTCTCCTTTCGCTCCCTATCATGAGACGCCCATCTAATGCGGGATAGCAGATACCGCATCTCCCTTTATTGGATGCCTATATAAAACAATTTTAGGCAACAGTGCAGAACTACCTACATGTTCAAATTCCACTTCAGCCCTGAAATTCATTGAATAACTACAGCTAGTCACTTGCTGATTGGTACTGGGACTTTTTAGTGGTAGTATCAAACAGGATTATTAAAAGTGTATAAAGAGTATAGAACCATGCTTCTCCTGAAACAAACACCTGCCTCAGTTTATACAGAGCAGTAAAAACTGAAGGGGGATTTTATTTGGACTCATATGAGAGGAACTCTCTGATCCAGACATTCCAAGGATCATTTTTCCTGTTTTGAATCTTAATCAGGTTCTATTCCACCACACATTTCCTTTCACACTAAAATACTTTATGTTGAAGGAGGAAAAATAGATAGATGATAGAAGAGAGAGAGAGAGAGAGAGAGAAAGAGAGAGAGAGAGAGAGAGAGAGAGAGAGAGAGAGAGAGAGAGAGAGAGAGAATTGTAGATAGCTTCTCTTCTGGTAATACTGATTTGCAAACTAAAGCATTCAAAAGCATTGGTAGACCAATACTTGAATTCAGCTCTGCTGTCTGGAATCCACACTGTATATCAGACATAAATACAACTGAGCTAGTCCAGAAGTATTTTGCAAGAAGAGTACTACATTGCTCTGTTCACAGCAGAATACCCTACACCACCAGACTTGAGATTCTAGGCTTAGACATCCTTGAATTTTGCCGGCTAAGATTGGACTTAAGTAAAGTACATAAAATCATATGTTACATCTTACCAGTTAACAGATATTTCAGCTTTAACAACACAAGAGCACACAACAGATATAAACTTAATGTAAATCACTCCAAATTTGATTTCAGGAAATACAATTTCAGCAACGGAGTGGTCAATGTCTGAAACTCACTACCTGATTCTGTTTACCCTCAAACTAACCTCTATTGACCTCACCCCATGCCTAAGAGGTCTGTAATGGGTGTGCATAAGCGCACAATTGTGCCTTATTCTTATTTTTATTGTATTGTAAGCTTTTGACAAAATAAATAAAATAGATAGATAGATAGATAGATAGATAGATAGATAGATAGATAGATA
>BLBF01000019.1:39980828-40014197 GCA_015471245.1 Laticauda colubrina
ATAGATAGATAGATAGATAGATAGATAGATAGATAGATAGATAGATAGATAGATGTGGATAGATATCCTAGATCTCCAAGAAATAAGAACATCTAAATTTATTGTTAACCCCAAGAGACAGTATGGCAATATACAAGTCAAATAAAAGTAAAATGTAAAAATGCCTACATGATTTTCCAGGATAGATTCTCCTGTTAGACAACTGACTCTAGTAGCTGGTTTTTGTGTCCTGAAGCAATAGCAAATTGTTTTTTAACATCATCATTCAAATTCATCATTGTTATATTTTTTACTGGAGGAGATCTTATGCATTTTTCTATCATAAATATCGAAGTAATCTAGTAGACTTTAGATAAGTATAGCTAGATTAAGGAAGGAGCGTGATATGGACTAATGCCCAAGGCTGCAAAATATTTGCCGGCGTTTTGCTAATCCTGCAGTCACATATGCTTGCTGAACCAAGTGGCCTTCCTAATTTACCAATTTACATTGCTAATATCTCTAGATCTGTGATGCCAATCTTTATTTGCTGCTCATCTATTCCTAGAAAGAGTTCAAGAATCTTCAACAGGATGCATATAGCCACTCTAGAAGGTATACATCTGTACCATTGTATTTATGCAAGTTCTTGGGATAACTTGTTGCCAGGTCTGCTTTTATTAAGACAAAAGAGTTGTGCTAGACTGCATCCTTTTCTTCTTCTAGTCACAAATCTTTTCAATATCACAAGAATTTCATTCATTCGAACTACAGAATGAGAACGGGATAAAATCTTATGGGAGACACATCTATGACCAACATTTAGTAAAATGTTCATCTAAAAATGCAACACAAATATTTATCTGTTTTTGCTTTTTTTAAAAGTAGCATTCCCTTTCTGCTCTTTTACAAAATGAAATTATGCCAAGCATGTTATGCTTTTACTTCCCTGTTCAAATCTATTGCTTGCATTTTAATCATTATACATGTTTCAAGGGTTTATCTCCTTCTGTGACTCACATATAACACATTTATCATTTGTATTCATTTTAGATTGTGCAATTAATTTCCTTTTTTATTCTGAATAACTATTATTGGGTCTTTGATTGACTTCTAGAGGAGCAATTGAAGTGAGAGATTCTGATGGTGTTTTATGAATTGCCTAAGCTGAACTCACACAGTTTATAATATCAGCAGTTTTTCCATATAATGCACATCTTGGTTAGTGGTACTTTTATTTGCATAATCACTGAACCAAATATAGTTACACTGCAGGCAACAGAATTTAGCTGACCTGATGCCATTAAGTTACTTTTGAAGGGAAAAACTATTATACTGGTCTTTTTAAAAAAATCTTACTCAATTGGCACACTTCTTCAAAGGGATAAATGTGAGTTTTCTTGATATATGAAAATATATTTCATTTATAAGCACTGGGTTAATTAATAAATGTTTGTAACTGTGTTTTCTATTATTTATTTTTATTTGTTCATACTCTTATCAATGATTTGGTATTTTAAAAACAATTTAAACCACTGAAATTGTGAATAACTTCTATCTTTGAGGATCAACCATAAAAACTAAAGAAATAAGCAATCAAGAAATCTGCCCTAGTGTAGCACTTGGCAGACCTGCCATGAAGGCTGTGGAAAAGACATGTAAATGCTATGAATCTCTTATACCTATTGAGATCAAAAGCATCAAGCCATGGTTTTCTTTGTGGCACTCTATGAAAATTATACTTTGAACAAACAGAATATCAAAATCAGAATCAGAATAGAGCTGGAAGGGACCTTGGAAGTCTTCTTGTTGCTCAAACAGGAGACCTGTTCAAACTGCAAACTGATCACTGAAAGATCAAATTGAAGATCTCATTATGTGTCTGTCCTGTTGGGTTGCAGAACAAAACCAGACAGTTATAGAGGTGCAGATGACAGACTCAATAATTCCTCTGTAGAACTGTATCAGCAGCTCCTTGGGCAGTTTGAGCTTTCTGAGTTGGTGCAGAAAGAGCATTCTTTGTTGTGCTTTTTTGATGTTTTTGATGTTAGGTGTCCATTTTAGATCTTGTGATAAGATAGAACCTAGAAATTTGAAGGTCTCTATTTGTTGATATTGTGTTGTCTATATTGTAAGAGGTGATAGCATGGGACGGTTTCTTCTAAAGTCTACCACCATTTCTACGGTTTTGAGTGTGTTCAGTTCCAGATTATTCTGGTTATATGAGGCAAGTTGTATAATCTCCTGTCTGTATGCGGATTCATCGTTGTCTCAAATGAGACCAATCGCTGGTGTGTCATCTGCAAATTTCAGTATTTTAACAGATGGATTGTTTGAGATGCAGTCATTGGTATATAGGGAGAAGTGGAGAAAGCACACAGCCTAGGGGGGACTGTGCTAATTGTACACGTATCAGATGTTATGCTGCCTAGTTTCACCTACTACTTCCAGTCTGTTAGGAAGCTTATGATCCACTTACAAGGGAGTTCAGGTACTGAACTCCAGTCTGTTAGGAAGCTTATGATCCACTTATACAAGGGAGTTCAGGTACTGCTAGCTGGTTTAGTTTAGAAGAATGTCTGGAATGATGGTATTGAATGCTGAACTGAAATCTACAAAGAGGACCCTTGTGTAGGTATTTGGAGATTCAAGGTGTTGTAGGATGTAATGCAGAGCCATATTAACAGCATCATCTGTCGATCTATTTGCTCAATATGCAATTGTATGGGATCTAACAGCGGATCCGTGATGGTTTTCAGGTAGGACAGCACAAAGCCTTTGAAAGATTCATAACTACAGATGTTAGAGCAACTGGTCTGTAATCATTCAGTTCCTTGATGAAGGGCTTCTTTGTAACTGAGTTGATAGAGCATTTGAAGCAAGAAGGAACATAGCACATCTCTAATGATCTATTGAAGATTTGGGTGAAGATGGTTGCCAATTGGTCAGCACAGACTTTTAAACAAGAAGGAATTATCTTGTTTGGCTCTGGTGCTTTTCCAGCTTTTGTCTGTGAAATAGATCTTGCACTTTTTTTTCTGTGATAACCAGAGGTTGTGAACCCAATGGATTGGGGCCAGTTGTAGGAGGCTTGGCTGTTGTTGGTGTGTTTGAGATGGGCATAGTGGAGATAGGTGACTGTAGTTTCCTTTCAAACCTGCAGTAAAACACATCTGCTAGTTGTTGATTTCCTTCTGCCTGAGAAGGAGGTTTGCTGTAGCCAGTGATGTTTTTAAGATTTGCAAATGACACAAATTCAGATGGGAAGCAAAGTTAATGCTATCAAATAAAGAATAAAATTAAAAACCTGAAAGATTTGAATAATTCATTGACCCATATATAAGATGGGAATATCTGAATTGATTTTAATATTTATGAATCATTCCTAAAAAATAGTTGATTGTTAAGTTGATATGAGTTAACACTGTGGTGCAAAAGAGGAAAATTTGGACACAGAAACTAAGAAGGTTTTTCTCTTAAATTTCCACCAGATTCCCAATGGATCTTTGATGAATTTTACATTAATAGTGCAAAAATACTGGTATAATTTTACAAAACTGTTCTTTGGCCAAGTGTCAGGAATGATTGATTTGTTCTCCAACCATGTTCTAGCAACGGAGGATTTAGAAAACTAGATTTGTAGTGTAATATTATTTGTGGCTGAGAACAAAGCAACATGCATACATCTTACTTCAGTTTCCTATTTCTTTTCCAGAAATATTCAAGCTGTGGTAAGCAACTATTGTTCCCATCACTAACATCGTGAGTCAGAATTTAAACAGATATCCAGTCACCCGCATGGAAAAAGAGACTTGGCAAATATCCTTGCAGTATGTTGCCTTTTAATATGTTTAAATGATTTAATGGGCAGAAGAAAAGATTCCCTGGAATACATAATGTACATTTGAAAGGGAAAAATGAATGCTTGCCAGCTGTGCTGTAAAATTCCAACCAGATTCCAAGAAGAATACATGGTTACCATTCTTCAACTTTCTATACTGTTATAAGTGCTCAACAGTCTTGAAGGCTGAATGAAAATGGCCTGAGCCCTTTCAAACAACAGCAACCAGGTCAATTTTTATAACAAGGAAATGGAAGTGGTGGTGCAGAGGATCACTGACCCTTACAGCTTCAGCCACAATAAAGAAACAGAGAAGTATTCAAACAAATTATGGTATAGCAATACAGTGACAACACCATGATGCACGAGAGGGCTACAGCTTGCATAAATCTGACCCAATATGGAAAGCAAGATGTCATTTGGCATCATTTTTAATCCTGCAAAAGAACACTGTATAACACAGGGGCAACACTGCGTAAAAATTAGAACTAAAGGAAGTTGTTGTTCTCCTTTCTTCATTTTTATTAAAAGCTGTTGGATATAAAAATTCAATGCTCATGAAACTAAGAAAAATATTGCCAACTTGGGAGATGAGGTCCTTTTTGCCCATTGTTCCTTCTAGTTTAATGTATTGGAGAATTTTACATTATTTTAAAATGCCAAGCTTCAAGACAGCAGCAGTTGCTTTAATGAAGAAGACTTACAGTGCTTTTTTATTTGTGGACAGGTATAAATAACTATTCTCTAATTCAATGGAGAAATTTCTTCCATAGATTCTGCATTTCAGAATTGCTTCCATTCTTAAGAACTATTATGTGATCTAACTGAATGCAGATTTGTCCAATTTCTGCTATTGAAAATTCATAAAAAGCCTTGCCTCCAACCTAACACCTGGAGAATTTTGCCAGTATTTACCAGGCTCACTGCACTAATGACATTATTATTACTGATTAATACTGTTTTATTTTAATAAAACAAATATACAGGAATTAGCACCTTGCAAGGTAAAATGCCAATATCAAGCATAAATTTTATTTTGAAAAATGATTCTGGACTCTATATATCCTGGAATAGTATACATTTTATTTTTGGAAAATAAAAATGATAAAAAGCTATAATCCAGTGATATGCTGAATATCGAGCAGTGATCACCTACTTAGAAAAAACAACAAATTGAGAAATAAACTTATGTGCTAAATAATATCTTGCTTAAACAAATTTCAGAAAGCAGTATTCATTTCAAATCTTGATTATTTATCATATGTCTACCAAATGCACACAAACAACCAACATATTGAAATCTTTCTATAATAATATTTATCTGTCTTTAAATGAACTAGGAGTCAGACCACCTTACCTGTCTCTGGAAAACCTGCATGTGGGTCAAGAAGCAACAATTAGAATCGGTTATTGAAAAACTAATTGGTTCAAAATACGGAAGGAAGGCAAAACTCTCTATAGTCAAAACTATAATTTTCCCAGTGGTAATGTTTGGCTATGAGAATTAGATCATGAAGAAGGCTAAGTACTGAAAAATTGATGCTTTCAAATTGTGGTGCTGGGTGAGACTCTTGTGAATCTCTTGGACTGCTAGGAGATCAAATAATGGCCAATCCTAGAGGACCTGACTGTTCTTGGGAAGGACAGATAGCGAAGCAGCTGAAGCTTGAATACCTTGGCCATCTAATGAGAAGCGAGGATACATTGGAAAAACACTGGTGTTGGGAAAGATTGAAGGCAAAAGGAGAAAGGAATGGCAGAGAATGAGGTAGTAGGATACTGTCATTGATGCAATAAACATGCATTTGGGCAAATAATAGGAAACCATGGAAGATAGGAGAGCCTGGTGTGCCTTATCCATGGGGGTCACAATGAATTGGACATGGCTTAGTGGCTGAACAATAATTACTAAATATGAGAATATTCATAATATGTTCTCAAAATTACAAATGCAAATGACTAACAATATGGGCATATCTGCTTAGGTTACAAATCAATCATATTCTACAAACAAATTTGAGTTCTTTCTGTGCCAGTTTTTAGGTGAATTAGACTTCAGATTCCTCCCCACAATATGTTTATATTTTACTTATACAATAGCTTCTCTGCTTGGCAAAAGTCTTATTTTGAACTCTTTAGAATGTGCTGATGCATAACTAGTGATATGGTTTCCACCATTGCTCAGTTGCCACAAGCATCAAAGGAGTATTATGGAATTTCTCATCCTATCTGAATTCAAGTAATCTAGATCAGTTTCCAAAACTTTGAATATTTATCTTTTTTTTCTTTTACCTTAGAGCTCATTATCATATATTCATTTCATGTTTTATTTCTCTTTGCCATGTCAACTATTTCAAAATAACTCTAATTATTTTTGTCAGGATTTTGAAAACAGCACCATCTTGCCGATGTTTAACATCACTGTGGTCACAATTCCACAAAACAAGCATCTCAAAATTGAAAATGTCAGCTCAGAATGCTCCCCTGGGAACAAGTTCTATTCACCACAGATGTTCAGGTCAAGGTCTATACTTCTTCTCTAAAACTACAATTCATCAGAGCTATCTAAAGATTTAAAGGTATTTGCAAACACCCTTTCTGTTTCTAAAATGATTGAGAAAGCATACCTTAGTGAAATGTGCAAAGTAGCATACAATAATTGATGTGATCTTTAAAAAATAATTTATTCTATCGTTGTTATTAATAAAATGTGATTTTTCTCCAATAATGAGATTGCAAATGGAGAACACTTGACCCTGGGAAATTGCCAAGAGTCCAGATTTTGATAATGTGTCCATGGGGACATTGCAATAGTTGCAAATATGAACACTGGTCATGGCATTTTTCAGTGCCATTGTAACACTCACTAATGAATGACTGTAAGCCACAGGCTAGCTGCAAATATTTTAATTGTCATTTCCCCCAAATATAATACATTTCTGTTTCAGTACTTTTAGCTTTCTTGGAAGTCTTTACCTTAATATACACTTTGATTGGTATTCCTTTTTTTTAAATGAAGAATTCCATCAGACATTTGAAAAAACTGAACTTTGAAATATATATTTGAGAAAACATGTTAAAAAAATAATTAAACAGAATTTATGCATTGATCCACAAAATCAGATCTGAAATTACTAAAAAGTCTGGAAGTCTATTCATTCTTTCAAATAAGCAATTAATAACTTTGTTCTAGCTGGGGCTGCATTAATTGTTCATTTGGTTCTGATGACTGCAGGCATGCCAACAGTGATCAGGGAATTCTGGGAATTGAAGTCCACATGTCTGAAACTTACCAAGGTTGAGAAACATTGTCTTAAAGCCCAGGTCACACTGCACCAACGGATGGAAAGAGGATGTAAAACGGAGAAAAACGCTTGCCATCCGTTGGTTAACATGATGCATCCATTCTGTACTCACTGCATGCGTGATTCATACGTTCTATCCGTGCAGCATCCGTCTACTGAGATTTCATCCGCTCAAAAAGTTTTGAGCTGCACAAAACTTTTTAAGCGGATGAACTTTCCGCAGCGTCCGTTCTACATCCACGACACATACGGGGAACAAACGTTCTACATCCGTTACACGTCCGCTGTATCTGCTCGGCATCCGCTGCGCATCCGTGAACTCGCATCTGCTCCAGCGGAAAACGGAAAGAGGAAGGAAGTGAAACGGATGTGGAACGTCCACACAGCGTTAATAGCATAGACGTAGAAAGGATGAAAGCAGATGCAGCTCGCATACAAAGCATTAAAACGGAAAAAACATTTGTATAGGGGACGTATCTCAGATATTTAGGATGTCTGGAGGATGTCTAGAGGATGCAGAAGGACACCTAGTGGAAAACCGATATTTCCTATAAAAAGGGGGAGGAAATCACCTGGATCTCACTTTCAGTCCAGCAGCCCTGCTGCGCAGACCTCTTCAGCCTTCATCTTGCTCTTGCTCTTCCACAGCATCCAGTCATCTCCATCATGGATCGTCACACACTCCTTTTGGTAGCCACCATAGTTCTACAACAGTGCGAAGCCATCTACAGGCTCTTTCACCTGTTCTACGTGAAGAAAAGGAGGCGTCCAAGAAGTGTCTGGGTTCGAAGATGGATTGCGAGAAGAGCCGAGTATGGACTGTATAACAAGCTGATGGTGGAGCTGAGGAATGAAGACACTCGTGCATTCCAGCACTTCATGAGGATGCCTCCAGCCATGTTTGACGAAGTTGTGGAGCGTCTGAGACCTAGGTTGACCAAGGCAAACACCAACTTCTGGCCCAGCCTGGACCCTGGGCTGAAGATGGCACTGACTCTGCACCACCTGGCCTCCGGGACCACGTACAGGAGCATGCAGTACGCCTGGAGGGTGCCACACAACACCATCAGCATTGTGGTCAGAGAAGTGGTGCAGGTCATCATCGAAAAATACCTGGAGGAGCTCCTCCAGTGCCCCTCCACTGAAGAAGGCTGGAAGAAAATTGCAGAGCAGTGGTATGAAAAATGGAACTTCCCCCACACTGTTGGAGCCATAGTTGGGAAGCATGTGGCCTGCAAAGCTCTAGCCAACTCAGGGTCCACTTATCACAACTACAAGGGCTTCTTCAGTATCATCCTCTTCGCCATGGTCGATGCTGACTACAAGTTCATGTACATCAATGCTTCAGGCAATGGGTCATCTTCAGATGCCCAGGTATACAACACCAGTCACCTCAAAGTGGGGCTGGAATGCAAACTCATCATGGGCTTCCCAGATCCAGACCCCCTGCCCAATGACACACAAGATGTGCCCAACTTCATCGTGGGGGATGACGCCTTCTCTCTCAGAACCTACCTCATGAAGCCCTACACTTCCAGGTGCCTCACCCGTGAAGAGAGGATCTTCAACTACAGGCTGTCCAGGGCAAGGCGGCTGGTGGAGAATGCCTTTGGCATCCTGGCCAACAGGTTCCAGGTACTTCTCACCATCATGCAGCATTGCCCACAGACCGTGAGGAACATCGTGGAAGCTTGCTGCATCCTGCACAATCTCATGTGCACCCGCTACCCAGTGTTGCAGAACAGGCTCGTGGACATCCAACAAGGCTGTGGGGACATGGAGCCTGGGGAATGGAGGCAAGGGTGAAACCTGATAGATATTGTGGATGTACAAGGCTCGGACAGAGTTTCACGTGAAGGGAAGAAGCAGCACAACCTCCTGAAACACTGGTGCAACTCCCCAGCTGGAGCAGTGGAGTGGCAAGACAGGATGGTAGGTGCTTAATGGATGCTTCCTTGAGGAAGGATGCAGGTCACATCATCAAAAAGGATGCAGCTCGCATCATCACACTGATGAGATTGTGCCATGTATGTTGAGTGGCCCTACAATGAACAGGGCATTTAATAAAGAGTTGTGTTTATGTAGAAATGTGTGGATCAATGATTAAATTGTTATTAATAATAAAGGGCCATAGGTGTGGCACCTGGGAGGGTGGACCATACAGTCCCACTATGCTTGCACTGGAGGTTTGTCTATCCCACAGCTATTACCCATCCCACAGGTATCCCTGCCCATCCCACTGCTATCTTAACCCATCCCACAAGCATGCAAAGGCTTTTGTAAAAGTTTCCACCAAGACTTTATTGACTAAAAGAACTGAAGCAAGTGTGTGAAGCAAAGATAATCTTTATTAATAACAAACTGTAAAACAAAATGACCCAGGTAAAGTGTCCCAAGCAAAGATAAAGTTAACAGGTAGCAGCCCAGTCTCTGGCACTCTTCTAAGTCACTCTGAGGTGTGCCCATAGTCTCAGGGGTGAAGGGTCCAGGTGCTGTGGAGGTGGATGCTGCTGGAGTGCTGGTCTGAGGCACCACTGGCCCCGAGAGGACAACAGGGGATGGTGTGTGGACGAAGCTGTCAGAGAGCTGGCTCAGTCCTGTGATGTTGAGAGGCCCTTCATCCAGGACATGGGGTGTCAGTCCCAAGACCGATGACACATGTTCTAAGGCCAGGCTTGGCTGTGGGTTGGAGGAAGGAGGAGTGTAGTGGGGCTGTCTGGTCTGCAGGTGAGCGAGTTGAGGCGTGGGTGGCATCTGTGGCGTGGGTGGCATCTGTGGCATCGGTGGCATCAGTGGCACCGATGGCATACGATGAACTTGTGCCTCAACTGGGAAGGGCTGCCTGTGCTGCTGGAACTCCTGGTAGTCATAGCCTTGGTAGGTGAGGGCCTGTGGAAAGCCTTGGAAGGGCTTTGACATCACCTGGGGTGGAGGACCCGACCTGGACTGGGTCGGAGCAGGTTCAGCTGGGCCTGGAGGGTGGTGCAGAAGACCGATGATCCTCTCCTTTATCACCTAGTACTGTGATACGGACATGTCTATGAGGGTCTGGTTGACGTAGGTGAGGAGGGGCTGGTGGTTTGAGGATGGTATGTCGGTGTGTACCAGCTGAGAGAGGAGATCTGCGCTGCTCTTGATGGTGTCCATGATCTCCAGCAGGACAGTGTGACTCTGCCCCTCCAGTCTGGCTCTCTGCCTGCTTTCTGTGGAGGTGGAGCTGGGGGTGGATGTGAGTTGGTCTCTGGTGGCAGTGCCCTCTCTTTGCTCCTACTGCATCAGGGGGTCCTCCACGCGCTCCGCCATGGGGTATCTGTATCACAAGTGCAGCTGTCGGGGGAGTCTCCATCGTGGGATGCTCCACAGATACCTGCCTGGACACAGGAGCTGACTCTTGGCCAGAAGAGGACTGGCTCTCTGTGGGCTGCCTGAGAGAGAGGGTTGACAGAGGGGCTGCTCCTCGGTGGCAGATCTCACCCTCCAAGAAGCTGCACTTGGCCATCACATAGGTCTCCCGGTCCATCAGCTTGACCGTGGCCTGGCCAGATTTCTTGAGGTGCAGCTTCCTGTACCAGGTGTGCATGTGCTTCCACCAGCCGAGGAGGACCTCCGAAGTGTAGCCCAGGCTCTCCGCCTTCTCTCTCCAAGCAGCCTGCTTCCTTTTGGTGTCTCGATAGAGCCTGTGTCCCTTCCGCCATAGATACTCATTCTCCCTCAGCCATTCCAGCACCTCATCCTCATGTTCCTCTTTGATGGAGCATTGCCTCCTCTCCCGTTCACGCGTATGCCTCTTCCTCCCTCTGGCAGGGCCATCTGGGCCCTCATCAGAGGGGCTTCGAGGTTCTAGGGGCTGCTCCACCACACAGCAGCAGCAACAACAACAACAGGAGCAGCAAAAGCAGGAGCAGCAGCACCAGCAGCACCAGCAGGATCAGGATCATCAGCAGCAGAGTAAGCACCAGCAGGACCAGGATCATCATCAGCAGAGGAAGCACCAGCAGCACCAGCAGCACCAGGAGCACCAACAGGACCAGGAACACCAGCAGCACCAGCAGGACCAGGAGCACCAGCAGGACCAGCAGGACCAGGAGCAGCGGCAACAGAGTAAGCACCAGCAGAATAACCAGCACTAGCAGAGTTAGCACCAGCAGAAGCCCCAGCACCAGGAGCAGCGCCAGGAGAAGCCCCAGCACCAGAAGAGTCAGCCCGAGCAGCAGAAACCCCAGCAGAAAAAGAGTCAGGGCCAGGGGGTGTGATGGTGGCCCTGTCCTTCTTGCCAGGGCTGGCAGCAGATGGCACAGGCTTCCTCTTCTTCCCCATGGTTGTTGGCTGGCTGGAGCTGTGTCTGGCAGCAGGTCTTTCCTCTGAATGGTGACCTGCTTGCAAGCTGCTTCCCTTTATATCCGCGGAGCTGACGCAATGCATCCTCCCTGCATGCGCAGTGAACGCTTTGCATCCGCTAGGCTTCCGTGATGCATCCGTTCCTTCCGTGGCGCGTCCGCTTCGCTGTGCTCCCCCGGAAGCCCTGAGGATGTGCCATCCATTTCCATCCGCTTCTATCCGCTAGGCTACCGTGGAGCATCCGCTTAACATCCTCGCTCCATCCTCCCCCCATCCGTTCCTTTCCGTTATTGTCCGCTCTGCTTATGCAAATTTGGGGCACTTTTGAGAGCGGATAACAACAGATGGAATATTTTCTCGTCCGCTGTGTCCTTTTTACATACGTTTTGCATCCGTCGGCCTATGTGACAGGCCCTTAAGAGACCTTTTAGAGATAAAATATCTGCCGGACTTTCCCCTAAAAAAGAAAAAAAATCTATTAAGTTTTTCAAAAAAAACAGCTCTGAGGTCTATACTATCAACTTAAAGTCTCTGTAACCATTAGTTTGTTTAAACATTCTTAGTGACTTTTGCAAGTGAATTCATTGAAAGCTTTATTTACCTAAAAGGCAATAAAATATCCCAATCATATTTGTTTATTTATACTTTATTTACCTAAAATGCAATAAAACATCCCAATATTTTCTTTGAAAAGAAAAGATCAAATGATTTAACTCCCTCTTATGATTGAATGGAATTATACATACAAAAAAGGAATACAAATATTTTAGGACACAACACGATTTATTTTCTACTATAGGGATGGGCAAAAAATTAGATTAATTTAAGTATCTTGAGAGTCAATTTTTTTAATGCACCAATTTATGAATCCACCCCCACCTTTTAAAGTTCATTGCCTTATGTGAGTGTGGATGTGAATTAGGCTTATGGGGAAATCTTGCACATTTACAGAACTAACGAAATTTCTTCTCCATCTCTTTAGTTTTCCAAACAGGCATATATCCTTTACATAGGCTGTCAGCTTCCATACTTTCTGCCAATGACTTCACTTGCTGCAGCATTGGCTGAGATAACTTATCACTCAATAATCAAGGATTTAGGATTGAATTGTTGATTTTCAGACATGCCTCTGTTGTGTGAAAGTGCAGCAATTTAGTAAATCCCAAACCTTATAATAGCAAGAGTATAACATTTTTTTCAGGATTAGGATCAGATTCAACTTTAACCAGAACACCAAGGACTGAACTCTAAAAGTTATCAAAGCCAGAAGAAAAGCTCCATCTAAATTAATTTATTCCACATTAATTTCTTTCAGCTGTGTCTCTTTCCAGGATAATTTAGCTGCAATAGACAGTTCCCCATCATAACAATGAAATTCTGAAAAAAAGATGTGTGTTGATGGGGTCCATTTGAACTCTTCATATTGATGGGGTCCATTTGAACTCTTCATATTCTTAAGCTCAGTCCATTATTTTCTACATATTTTATAATTTATGATAAATTTTCCTCACATACTTTCAGAATTCCACAACTAAATTCACTTCTAGAACTACATGGATAGACTCAAATTCATTTCTGTTGATTGACTCTTCTGACAACAAATTGATTTTTATGTTTGCTAAAAACAAATAAACGTATATCTTTGGAAATATTGTACAGATGACTACATGGTTTCTGTACTAAACTAAGCCTTATTTGTGTGTGGGTTTGGGCCAAGCATGTTCTATGAATTTATTTACAATCATGGCTTAATGTATTAGACAAATGAAGCCAATTCAGGGGTGGAATTCTATCAGTTCGGACCTATTTGGTAGAACCGGTTGTTAACATTCTAAGTAGTTCAGAGAACCAATTGTTAGAAGAAATTACTGGCCTAATCCTGTAAGGAAGGCAGGAAGGAAACATTCTGGTGTTGCTTACAGAAACTGCCTCTCCATTAACCCTGATTACATTCTTGGCAGAACTAGACTTCCTGTCTCAGGAATGTCTCTGGAGTTTTTTCCCCCTTCTTTGCTGGTACTTTGCTTGTTCAAACTTACAATGGCACTGAAAAAAGTGGCTTATGATCATTTTTCACACTTATGACTGTTGCAGCATCCCCACAGTCATGAGAGGCCAGGCGAGGAGATGCGTGCCTTGATATGAATGATGTTGAGTTGGCCACACCCAGCCAGTAACATAACCACCAAGCCATGTCCACCTAGTCACATGACCAAGCCACACCCACTAACTAAGCCATGCCCACAGAACCAGTTATTAAAAAATTTGAATCCCACCCCTGAGGCAATTATGTTATATCTAATAAGCCATAGTTAATCAAAACATTTGTTCTATAAGTTTTAGCTCAAGGTTAAATATTTAAGATGAATCCAGTTTCAGTTTATTTATATGCACTTCACCATGCATTGTTTATTTATTTTCTCCCAATTTCAGTGGCTCTCTTCTCCTGAAAGTTAATAAACAGGCTTACATTTTGTGTGAAACCTGGTACTGTAGGAAGAGAGACAGTTTGTGACTGCTCTCCAAGGTCCCTAAAGACATCAATTAACTAAAAATATGGGTAGTGATAGTGCAAACAGGAAGAGTTAACCCCCCACCGTTATTCTTTATGTAAGCCATCCTCCCACCTCATTCCCTCGCTTCCCATCCCCTTCATTTTCCTTCCTAATGAACAGGAATAGATTCTTCTTTCTAGTGAGATGCTCTACTACAATGACAATTCACTGGCTCTCCCCAGGTGATTTACTTTTCAAGGATTGCCCACTTATCGATCACCCTTCTGACAAATTTCAACATGTGCATAGGGCTGACAAACATTTCTGTAGATGAATCCCTCCTGCTGTTCAAAGAGGAGGATTATTTTTATGCAGTATATTTCAATAAACAACTCTGTGTGCTGAACCAATTTCAAACAAACTACATGACAGTTTGGGGTGGGGGAAGGAAGATACAGAGCTTCACATCTCATCAGATTCCCAGGGAGAATGCCTCTGGAGACCTTTCACATGCTATTTAAAAATTATTATTCTTGCTGGTATTTTTGCTTCAGTTCCAAAACTGCTGTGTTACAATAAACACATTTAGGTGAGTTAAGAGTAAATGCAGTCAAACTGAAAGATGTAAGATATGGCTGGTATTTCTGCCTGTGAAGTTTCACAATGGAATTTTGACCTGAGCTTCTACTTGCATCTGATCGTACAGATGAAATAGCTGGAAAGTCAAGGAAATGTTCCCTTTTCAAGAATCTCATTGGAAATGATTATGGAGTCTTCTTAGCAGACAAATACATAGAAAGTTAGATCTTGTTGAAGTCATGCTTTCTTGATAATAATAGGGGCATGGCCTGTTACTGCCTTTTTCTCAGACTTTTTTTTAAACGCAAAAATGTGTGCAATGGAGTTGATGTTCCTGAGATTATTTGTAACATAGAAAATGATTTAGCTTTGCTGGAAAATTGGTAAAAAATACAGATATGTCAGTTCCATTTTTCTAAATATAAGATCATGCACTTGGAAAAACAATCCTCTGGCAAGGAACAGTATTGGGTATACAGGGTTGGGAAGGGAGGGAAGGGAAGGGAAGGAAAACCCACTAACCATTACAAATTAAAGTTCATTTATGCCACTTATGGGAGAAATTTGCTCTATATTACTAATTTATCATTTATTTCAATGTAATAATTAATTAAAGGGTTTATTCAATGTTGAAGGTTCTCTAAGTCTTAAATATATTACAACAATAACTAGAACTTTCACAAACTGGTTCCAGATCAAATGGAAATGCAGACTGAACTGAGATGGTTATATTTATATTAATAAACCAAGATATAAACAAGTATTTTGTTGCCTTCCATTCTAAGGAAGAAACAAAGAGAAGAAAGAGCTCATGCTGTTCAAGGCTTTGCCCCCCACTCCCATATCTCCATATCCAGGACTGCACCATCATTTCAGAAAATCTATCTAGGAAATCTATCCCTATAGCTAACATGATGATCGTGGTCCTATGAAGTATCAAAATCTTGGATGGGTGAGTTCTCCACATCTCTAACAGCTACAACTGGAAAACTACTGTCTGAAGTCCTCAATATACAACCTATTTTATTGGGATCATAATTTTAGAATATTGAGAATAATATTCTCAATTATTTTGAGAATATTTAGAATAATATCTTATTGAGAGAAGGGAAAAAATATGGAGTAATGGATATCTAAAAACCTTGCTGCTATAGTACAATCACTCAGGACAAAGACTAATGTTAAATTTTGGATTGCAGCACTATGTCTATTACACTTGGAATATTGACGGACATTCCAATAGCCTTTTTTCTCTCCATTAGGTATTTTTAAGTGCTTTTGTCATTATATGCAATTTTATGGATAATGATCTATAAAAAGGACCATTTTCTTAAAAAAAAAAAAAAAAAGACAGACACACACAGACTAGAGGCCATGGATTGCATATGTGAGTTTCTGTCACAGCGTACCAGATAAAAGACACTTTTTTCTGTCTGAAATGCCTCTCTTTTACAATGATTAATTTTGGCCTCTTAATCATACAAGTGAGAGTGCATTTTATCTTTTAATTTATTCTGACGGCTAAAATGCACCAGCTGCATAATGGGAAGTTTGTTGCCTTTCATTGGGATTCTTATCTTCATTAAATCACCAGCATTATTATACCAAATAAACAAATTAATAAACACACAAAAATACTTATCTCCTTGTAGTCAGTAAGTCATTGAAACAGACAGTTTACTCTTCATTTTCATGAGTGGGAAGGCAAAGGGAAAGAGATAAACTACTATCACTGTTGGGTCACCAGGGAAATTAACTCCTGTGCTATCAAATCAGTTGTGAAATCCACCCCCCACTAGATGAGTGCTTGTACCTTCTTTCATTACAATCTTTCTGTAGGCTTCCAATAGAACAGTTCAATGACCTTTCTATTAATTCCACTTTAGGGATTATAAAACAGGGAGCTCATCCTTTTTTTCTCATAACTTTTACTTGCCCTTGATCACAAATACATGTAAATTGTCCCAGGGTGATTCTGTCTTTTTGTGTAATTATTGCAATAGGTTTTTTGGGCTTTTTAGAAAGTGTGATGAAGATTGAAATTAAGATGCAATCTCCACATTACACACTCCAAAACAGTTCCTTCAGAATTAATATGAACATTAGGACTGATTGATCAACTGAATATACATCATGCCCTCCTTAGTAACAGCAGCTCTCTGCATAGTGTACAAATAAATTATAATGTATTCTAAATTGACTGTGTATACATACAGAGTAGATAATATTTACACTATTTAAATATGTCTTAACATAATTGATGTCTGGGATCCTTAAATTACTAAATGCTGAAGAATATTCTCAACACAGAAAAGTTTTTTATCACATAAAATGTAATCATATTCAAAAGCAAGGATAGACAAATGTATCCATTTCATTTCATATTTTTTGTCCAGTTCTTTGCACTTGCTTTGTTCTTTATCCATATCAGCTTGTAAATTCGGAAAGTACCTGTTTCTTCTGATACAGAGGTGGTATCCAGCAGATCCTGACCGGTTCTGGAGAACCGGTAGCGGAAATTTTGACTAGTTCAGAGAAGCGACAAATACAACCTCTGACTGGCCCCACTCCCATCTGTTCTCTACCTCCTGTGTCCAGATGATTGGCTGGGTCTTCTTTTGTTGCCCTGCACAGAAGAATGAAGCTGGAAGGCTGGTTAGTGGGGTAGGTAGGGAATGGGATTTTGCAGTAACCTTCCAATAGAATAGAAATAATGGTTTGCAGTAGATATATAAGGATTTTTGATAACAGTTGAATTTTGCTTTTCTGCTCTATATTCCATTCTAAAAATTAGTCTGTTAGAAGTCTTGCTGGATATCAGGAACAGGAAACCTGTTGTTCCAGATCCTTTGTGATGGATGGCAGGCTAGGATAATTGTTTGTATGTACCATCTTGCAAAGGAATGTTTATTTACCAAATAACATTTCATTGGATTGATTTATATAGCTGATGATGATGATTATAATTCCTTGTTTTTCTCTATGTTCATCTAGCATTAGAGCCCATCCAAATAATAGATTTAGAGAGATTCAGCAAATATTTTTAATCTTTATCCAGCAAAAAAGAGTTTCCACTTACTGGGATGGAAACTTTCTATCAGGATAATTTTCACACATGATCTATGGTTTGGGGTAGAACTGTTGGAAGAAATAGCCTTCTGAGTTCAGTTTCAAGTGGGGAAGAAAGACACTGGAAACATGGTAACTGCTTGGAAAGATGGTTTAATGGTAGACAGGATCACATGCCTTGGGTGAAGGGTAAATTTGATAAAGAGAAAGGAACGATGATAGACTGGGCAAGAAATTTTGGTTACAAAATTTCAAAATACAAAATATACAGTTAGAGGAATGGGAAAAACTGTGGACCAAAAACTATAAATTAACAATGGCTGCTGCTACAAAGAAAATCTTTTTAAAATGTTTTACCATTGGCATCTAGCACCGCAAGATTGACTAAAATATACCCAAACATGAATCCTGAATGTTGGAAATGTAAATATAAACAAGGTACCTTCTTTCACATGTGGTGGTCCTGCCCCAAAGCGAGAAAATATTGGAACAAAATAAAGAAATGGTTTCAGGAAATTACCAGTTTCCAAACAGAACTTAAGCCTGAAATATCTCTTCTAGGGATAATTAGAGGAGTATTTAAGAAAGAAATTAAATATATCATAATATATATACTGACAGCAGCAAGAATTGCTTATACAAAGAGTTGGAAACTAGATTGCACCCCTACTGATAATATGATAATAAAGAATATAATGGATTGTGCAGAAATGGTCAAACTCACATTGGAATTGCAAGATAGAGAAGATATGGAATATTATACAGTCTGGAAGAAATGGTACAATTGGTTAAACTATAGAATAAAAAATAATGTAAATATGTTTAAATGTATATTGACCCAAATGGAAAAGTTGATGTCACAACACTGCAAAGTATATGAGTTGTTTTTAAATGTGGAAAAGTTCAATAAAAATATTTATTTTTTTTAAATATTTTCTTCCAGAATTCAGAAACTTCTGCTTAATCATCCACAACAAGTGCCTCTCTTTAACAACACATTATTTTATTCCAATTTCATCAGTGGTTACCAGCATAAGTCTGCATTTATGTATTACATTTAAATCTCAACAACTTGCTTTCATTTTCCTAGTCTGTTTTAGCAGATTGGCATGAAACAAATAATGTTAACCTAAAACTTTTAGTGGTCTTTTTGTTTATAAATACTACCCTCCCACCCCTGGAGCTTTCTCCAAGAGCAACAATATTAAAAAATCAAAAATCATGTGAACATGCCCATTTTGGAGTGGTTTTCAAATACAACATATAACTTTTTGCTGTAAGTAAAATTTGCCTGTTTAACATGCCATCATAGTGTAATGCTTCAGTTCATAAAGTGTAACGCTTCAGTTCATAAAGCTTTATGAACACCAAGCTTTAGTAATGGAAAGCCAATCTCAACTCTTATAGATGTGGTAGTCTCATTGAAATAATTCTTGAATTTGTACAAATCAAAGAATGGGCACTGAAACTTGGTACATTGGAGAACAACAAACAAGAAAGTGGGCTGTATTGTGTTGAGTTGCTAAGTCTTGCAGTTCAATAAATTCTCTTAATTTATTACTAAATTGTATACCATATATGTGAAATATATAGCAATCTAGGATTTATGTGACTTTGCAAAAACCTTGAGCATAGTCTGCCCAAGCTCCTTTATAAGTATCCATGAAATGGCAGAATAAAAGTACAGTATTAATTACTGAGCTTGTAATCTACTGGAATTAAATTAAATTAAATTAATTGAAATTCAATAGAGGCTTAATCCTGATTTAAGCAATTTCTTTGCTGTGGACTTCATCTTGGGGAATACCCACCTGCATATCAATCAAAAGCCAAATGTAATTCTTCCTCCTCACCCCTAAAAACTCCACTCCCACCATATACAATAGAACAATTATTTTGTAGTCTACCCAGTTAATGTAATCATGTTCACTTTGATTCCAGTTGTTAACACAAAGCAGTTAGTCCAGTCTCCATGGTACAGTCCTGGCCAGAATTAAATTATAGTAATGAGTCATCATCCTCATGAAGAAGCCTATAATTGGTAAGTGCATGAAATAAACAGATGAATGGGACACAGTCAAGCTGGCCTAATGGAAAGCACTAAAGGACAGCCATGCCAGGATGCAACAGCTGAATAGTCAGTGAAATGCAAGATCTGATTTGGCTTGGATGATAAGTGAGCTACAAAGATGGACAGGAAACAGCTAAAGGGATTGAACTTAACACTTAGGTGGTAATTGCACTAAGCACTTCTCTTGATCAAACACTTCTTTTAAATAGACAAGCAAGACAACAAAATCCCCCAAAGGCTCACAGTCTTTCAAGGTAGCAGTAATTTCTTGACTGTTAATTGATAACAGGAAGCCTTATCTTTCAAGCACATATTGTTGGAAAGGAGAGCACAACCTTGTACAGATTTTACCAGATCCAGTCTAGGGCTGCCAAAGGCTTTAGTTGGACAGCAGAAGAGAAAGAGCAAATACCTTTTTATTTTTATTTTTTTTGATAACAGCTCAATCATGCCATCCATACTTGCTGCCTTACTTATTCAGGTTGGGATACTTATAGAAATAAGATCTTTTAAAATTTATATATAATTTTTAGAAACAATGAGAGTATTAAAAATACAAAATATTTTTTTTAATTCAGAAAAATGTTCTATATACGTTTTTTAGCCTTTCAAAAAAGTCTGTGTTAGGTTTTTTGTCTGACCAAAAAACTGACCTGATGAATTCTGCCATTTGTACATTCTCCACCAGTTTTATAGATCAATCTTTTGTGATATATATTTTATTATTTTTCTATTTTTTGCACACAATAATCTTATCAGACTTACCATATACAATAGTAATTTTCTATATTTCTTTTCTAGTTTAACATCCATAAAACTCAACTGAAGTATTTCTAATTTTATTGTAGTGTTGATTCACAATACCTTTTGCATCTTTTCTATGGATTTGCATCCAAAATTTATTTGCTGTATCACAATTTCACATACATGAAAAGAAAACTCATATTTCCCACCTTGGTATTTTATACATATTTTACAGCTTGATCTATATCATATATCAGTGATACATCATTTTATAATTTTGTTGTCTTAAATTATAATATTTGGAGATAAGATCCATCTAAGCCTGTTTCTAACAATCAAGTTACACAATCACTTAAAATTTTGAAGGACAACATATTTAGTAACTTATTCACCCAAGCCTTTATATCTAGAAAATGAGCCTTCCAAATAAAAGACTACAATTCCTGTTCTTGAAATGATATTTCACCATTAAAAATGTAAAAAAAACAATTTTGAAATTTCCCAAGCTGGTGCTTGAAGAGGTACATTTCAGAAAATATTACACGTATGATATTGAATTGAGTATGCATGGTTAACCCTCTTTTTTATTGGGTCTGCACTGAAGGCTTATTGTTGTACCAATGCTCTAGTACAACTCACCCTGAATTGGTCTAACTCAATATGCCATTGCCTTCATGTTTTACCTGGGGGCTATGAAAGCTACACTACAGTGATTCCACATTTCTCAAAGGAGAACTACTTGCTGTGGGAAAAGTGCTCATATAGACTTGATGTCAAGCCCTAGGCATAGCAAGTTTTGTTTTTGTCAGGCAAGTGGAATGAACACCAATTATTTAAAAGCCTGACTGATCAATTAAATTGATTCTAGTTTGTTCTCCATTGATTGCAATGTTTAATATAATAGGAAGAATACTTCAGACAGGGTCAGTAATTGCTACATAGATGCTCCTCATGACACTTTAGATTATAGTGGTAGAATGTGCCATTAAAATAGCAGATATAATGTAAAAACTTTCCAGACACATAGAAGTAAAACATAACACTATCAAGCCACTAACTGACTTTGTAGGCTGCCCTAATGCCAATTGTTCTCCTAAAACATTGTCAGGAGGGAGGGGAAATCCCAAAATGTTTTTGTAAAACATTCTTCTGGACATTAAAGCCATAGCTAAAATATATTATTAGTGATTTTTTTTAAAATACTACAGTCCTTATCTTTAACCATAAACAGTAATGATAATATCTCACATGTTATCTCTTGCAAAATTAATTTCAGAAATTTATGTAATACTGTTTCTGACATGGTTTTAGTCGTATACATTTTTCAATCTGCATAGAGTCTCACAGAAAATCTCATAAGCAATAATCCAGATAAAGATAGGATTTAATTTACACAAAAGTGAAATACATAGAATGTTATCTAGTGACTCAAATCATTGCTTTAATAAACAAATGATCTTTTAGTCTTATCAGCCCATGACAAAATATCACCATATATCCCCTCTACCCTTCAGGCTAAAAAATAATCATAATTTTAAAAGTAGCTGAAAAATATAATGCAACCCTGATCTACCCCAATATTGCCAGCATTGATTAGTTCATTAGTAACTAAAATTTTGGCAGGCCCACCTGCAATGTCAAAGGGCAATTTTGGAGCATTTCTCTCTCTTTTTTTTCATTTCCCATACAAAGCATTTATTTCTATGTACCAAGGTCTGTCCTAATAGGAAAACTAATCTCTATCACTTTGTCAATCTAATGTAGATTGCAGCTTTTTCCATTGAGTTATATGAATAATTCATATAATGAAACTAAGACATGGCTTGATTAACTGCAGTTTATTTAGTATTAGGCCTGCACATCATGTTAAGCAAAGGCATGGTTCATAAACCACATAAAACATGGTAATCCAAAACTAAGCAACATGCCTAGTTTACAATAAGTAAATCAAATCAGTTGGTGGAAATAAATATACCCTTTGAATAAACACACACATTCTAGAAAGTAGCATTTCTTTTTGCAATAGCTAAAAGAGCAGAAAATGACACTGAGACACTGGAGATAATGCCATACTAATGTGCATATGTAAAATAAAATACTTTTGAATTTATATGCATAGATGTAATTACATCTAAGAAACAATGTATGACATAGAGCAGGTGGGTCATGGCCCACTGGTGGTCTGCAAGAAAATTTTGGTGGTCCGCAGAGAAATGTCTCCCCAAAGCACCCCACAAAACAATTAATCACATGAACACAAGGCTGTACCGCCCACATGATCCCCCTACCCTCTGGACCCCACCCTTTGGCCAAGTGCATACCTTACCTTGAGTAGAGCCACACAAGCTGGAACTGGAAGGTAAGACCAGGCTGGAAGAAGTGCCAGGCTCTCTGGTATTTTTGGACTTAGCTGGGTCTAGGATGGACACATTTTCCCAGGTTGTGAAATTTTCACAATTTAACCATAGTTTCAATTGGGATAATGTGTTTATCCTAGACCAAGGCAAGTCCAAATACTCCAGGAAGTACTAGTATTGATGATGTTGTCTAGTTTGGGTAATGAAATTTCTGCAAGAAAGCAACTAAGCTCAGAGAGCACCAAAGACCCCTCATATCAACCCAGAGCTATAAATATTGTCCTTTATTGATACATGTCATAACAGTCTGTAATTTCTGCATGAACAGTAATAATATTAGCAAGTTCTTTATTTTATAATACATCAAGATCTATTCCACAAACTACATTCAGAACTCAATTTATAATTTAGAAAATACAATGATTGTTTTCTTACTTAGACTCAGACCACTCCAGTTAAAAATAACAACCCCAACGTAATTTAATAATGAAATCAAATAACAAAAATTAAATGTACTGCTTAAAAAACTAACAGGATTTTGGATTTATTACGCATAAAAAGTTTTTACACTTTGTATAACTTGAACCTTAATTCAATAACATTTTAAAACTTCAGCTTTTGCCCAAAAAACTTTCTGCACAGAAGATCCTGATGCAGAGAGAATACCTTGCTAGTCAATTGTCTCTCTGCCATTAACATAATGCAGCGAATTGGTGAAAGATTCATGGGGAAGAAGAAAATCAGATTAAATAATTAGTATCAATTAACTCTGGCAAAATAATTCCATAAACAATTGGTCTCCAGTGTCTTGCTTAATTATGTAAGACTTTCATCGCTTCTTATCAAGTCTGCTTTGATTCATCTTAGATACTTGAGCTTCCCCAAAGGTATAATTAATTATTGTCTTGTAAATAAACCCTTGATAATTAATGGAAGTAGAACACAATACAGATTTTTTTAGAAGAAGGAAAGAAAGAAAAATGTATTAAAGAAAATAACGGTTTATATGGGAATGACCTTTTTTCATTTTAAGGTAAAGAATATTCATGCCATCATAATGAATGGAAGCTAATTTAAACAAAATGTAAATTTAATTAAAAACACCTCATTCCACTGCTAGTTATTCTATCGCTATCGTTAAAGTTAAACAATCACCTTGTATACTTTAACATTTATACTCACTTATGCCATTATTATTTTTCCCTGGAGTTAATTTAAAGCATTTCCAAACCCCCAACTTAAAATAAAAATAGCTTTTTCAGATATCATCAGTAAAATGCACTGTTCAGAACAATATTTATAATACTCATAATGCATATATTCACAGTGAAACATAAGTGTTTTAAACAGTTTGTTGAAAACCTAAAACTGAAATGTTGAGTCTCAAAATACCTGTGCGTGATACAAACAACTGTGACAGGTAGAATTCTGTGGGAAGGAAGAATGACAGGAATGTTAATGGATAGCCATTCACATTTGAATCATCATATTTTGATAGGAATCAATAGACATATTACAGGTGGTAAATCCCTTTTGCAAATGGAAAAAAAATCAGTGTGTTCTCTTAATAAAATCCTTTCATTGCCAGAATTGTTTTCTGTATTCAGCTATATTTGATATGTCATTTCTGGAATTAACAAGAGCATATAAGAGGCCCTTTAACTAATCATTTTATTTCCATCACAGTATAAAATCTATTGGATTCTCCAAAGGAGTCATGAGTGCTTTGATATCATCTTCCCCAAAAATAGTCTTTAAAAATAGAATCATAGGGCTGAGAACGATCTTGGTCTTAGTTCAACCCGTTGCTCAAAGTAGAAGTCCTTATTCTGTCCCTGATAAATGATTTTACAATCTTTTCTTAAAAGCCTCCAGAAATGGAGCACCCTCAACTCTAGGAGAGAAGCTGCTACATTAATTCATTTTTGTCATTGTCAGAAAATTTCTCCTTAGTTCCATGTTGGATCTCTCTTTGATGAGCTTCCACCTATTGCTTTTTGTCCTATTCCCAGACTCTTTGGAGAATAAATCAATCCTCTCTATTAGAAGATGGCTATCATGTCACTTCAAAGCTTTCTCTTCAGTATGCTAAATATACCCAGTTCCCTTAGCTGGTTTGTTTTGTGTTTTTTTTTGTATAGGTTAGCCACCAGATCCCTTATCACATCTTTGTTGTTCTTCTCTGCACTTTTTCTAGGACCTCCATATCATGATATCCAGATTTGGACAGACAATTCCAGGTGTGGTCTTACAGTGCAGTATAGAGTGGTATTCTTTTGATCTTTATATTTTCCCTCTGTTGATGCAGTCCAGGACTACACTGATTTTTTTTGGCAACTGCACCATACTGATGGCTCATGCTTAAGTAGTGGTCCACTAGGACAGCTAGATCAGTGGTGGTATTCTACCATTTGGCCCAGTTCAGCCAAAGAATCATCTGTGAGAGAACCGGTTCACTTTGTCGATCAGCTGCTGAGGCCTGCTGCCTGCCCCACTCTATACTGATCTTTATTTCCTGGTTTTGAAGCTCAGCTGCTTCACGCAATACAGCGGATTGCTGTGTGCCAGCAGTTGAAGATGCACAGAGAATAAAGGATTTCAGGAGAAGGTCAGTATCAAACTTTCTGTGTGCGCATGAAGCATGCGTTAGGCACGTTTGCATGTAAAGTGCGCCCACCAAGCCACGCCCACAGAACCGATGGTAAAAAAGAACTTGAATCCCACCACTGATCTAGATCCTTTCACAGTGCTGCAGTTGAGTCAGATATTGTCTATTCTATACCTGAACCAAGTACTTTCTGCTCTGTACCTATCACTGAACTGCATCTTGTTGGATAGGGTCAAGTCTGTCAAAGTCTTTTTTAATCTTGAGTTCATTTTCAAACATACTAGTAATTCTCCCAGCTCGGTGTCATCTGCAGATTTAATAAGTATCCCTTCAATCTTTCATCTATGTTATTTATGAAGAAATCAAAGAACACTGGGCCCAAGACAGAATCTTGAAGTGCCCCACATTGCACAGTTCAACTTCCTTCCATATAAATGTAATTCCATTAGAACAACATAGTGAGGGCAGTTGGTCAGCCAACTGCATAATCATCTGGTTATGTATTATCCTTCATTATTCTATTTTACCAAGAAGTAGGTTATCGTCTTCTTCATCTAATGTCTTATTCAAGTCTAAGTATACTATATCCAAAGCATTTCCTTAATCCACTAATTTAGCCACAATAAGAAAATAAGGTTTGTTTGGCATAATCTGCTTTTAACAAACCTCCACTGGCTTTAGTGACCATTCAAAGTTACAACAGCACTGAAAGTGACTTACAACTGTTTTTGATGTTTACTTTCTATTGTAGTATCTCCATAGTCACATGATCAAAATTCAAAATTCAGACAGTTGGCAACTAGTTCATATTTATGATGAATGATGTTTTCTGATTTCTGGAGTTTTCTGTCACTGTGGTATTATTCTCTCACTGTGGTATTATTCTTGGGACTTTATTATCTCATTTTTCAAAATTTGCCAAGCACCTTGTCTGTTTTTCCCCTCTAGCATTTCTGTCCATGGAATCTTTCCTATTCTTTCTCTTGGTTTATTGAAATCAGCTCTCTTAAAGTCTAAAACATTAGTCTGAGTTTGCTCAGTTACCTGTACCTGCTTTATGGTGAATGACATGGTTTATATCCCCCAATGTTTCTCCTTTTCCACTTTCTCAATCATTTCATCCTCATTAGCAAGAATTCAGTCTGGTATGGCCCATTTTCTAATTCCTTCTCCACCTTTTGGATGACAAACTTGTCAGCTAGGCATACCAGGAAACTGTTCAATCTCCCACTCACTGCAGAGTTTGCTTCCTAATTGATGTCAGGATAATTCAAATTCCCTGTTAGACAGAGGAGTATTTCCTATATACCTTAGCTAACTGACTAACAAAAATTCATCTATTTCCTTCACTTAGTTGTGGGGCCACTATCATAGTGATGCCATTTCTTTCCTCCCTAATAGTCACCCGAATACTTGCAAGAAGACTTTCATCCTTAGTTTTTTGTATTTCTGTAGAGGTGTAATAATTCTTTACATACAATGCAACTCTTTTGTTGGACCTATTTCTTTTGAACAATTTATATCCTTCCAGTAGTATGCGGTAGTATGAGTTCCATGCCACCAAGTTTCAGTAATATTGTGTCTGCCCTCATATACTAGGACTTCAAGTTCTCTTTGTTTCCCAAATTGTGAGCCTGAGTGTAAGGCATCTGAGCTCTTTTTAGCTGCATTTACTTCCTGTATCTCCTGTTTTATACCTGAGTGCCCCTTCATTCTCATCACTCTATTTCTCATTATCTGATTTGTTGTGTTGGAGTTAACACTTTGGTTTTGGTCTTATAAATTGGCCTCCCACCTTCAGTTTAAAGACCCTGTCACACTGCGCAACGGATGCAAAATGGACGCAACGGACGAGAAAAATGTTCCATCCGTTGTTATCCACTCTCAGAAGGGGCAAAAATATGCATAACCGGAGCGGATAACACGGACACAGGGAGGACGCAGGGCGGATGGAAAGCGGATGCGGAACGGAAGCCCAGCGGATGGAAGCGGATGGGAGCAGATGGCACATCCGCTAGGCTTCCGGGGGGCCTTAGCAAAGCGGATGCGGAACGGATACAGCGGATGAAGAGCAGATGCAGAGCAGATGAAGTGGATGCACAGCGGATGCACAGCGGATGCACAGCGGATGCACAGTGGATGCCGAACATTAATTGCACATGCGGGGAGGATGCATTGCGTCAGCCCTGCAGATATAACGGAAGCAGCTCGGAAGCAGGTCGCCATTCAGAGGAAAGACCTTCTACCAGACACATTGACTGCCTTGCCTGTCCTGCCTGCATGTCTGCCTGCAAGCCTTGCTGCCAGCCTTGCTGTCTGCCTGCCTGCCAGCCTTGCTGCCAGCCAGTCTGCCTGCCAGCCTTGCTGCCTGCCTGCCTGCCAGCCTTGCTGCCTGCCTGCCTGCCAGCCTTGGTTCATGCCTGCCTGCAAGCCTTGGTGCCTGCCTGCCTGCCAGCCTTCCTGCCAGCCTTGGTGCCTCCTCCCTGCCAGCCTTGGTGCCAGCCTTCCTGCCAGCCTTGGTGCTTGCCTGCCTGCAAGCCTGCCTGCCAGCCTGCCTGCCAGCCTTGGTGCCTGCCTGCCTGCCAGCCTTGGTGCCTGCCTCCCTGTCAGCCTTACTGCCAGCCTTGGTTCCTGCCAGCCTCCCTGCCAGCCAGCAACCCCACAACCATGCTGAAGCACAGCAAGCCTCAGCCATCTGCTGCCAGCCCTTGCAAGAGGGACACGGCTACCATCCCGCCCCCTGGCCCTCACTGTGGTTCTGCTGGGGCTTCTGCAGCACGGGCTCGCTCTTCTGGGGCTGGCGCTTCTCCTGCTTCTGCTTCTGGAGGAGCTGATGACAAGCACTCCAGCACCAGCCACCTCCACAGCACCTGCACCCTTCATCCCTGAGACTGAGCGACCAAGAGGAGTGCCAGAGACTCATTTTTATCTTATAGCTTGTTGTTAATAAAGTCTATTTTTGATTCACACACTTGCTTCATTTCTTTTTTTTAATAAAGTCTTGCTGGAAACTTTTAGAAATGATTTAAGCCTTTGCTTGCTTGTGGGATGGGTTAAGATAGCAGTGGGATGGGTTGAGATAGCTGTGCAATGGGCAGGGATACCTTTGGGATGGGTAATAGCTGTGGGATAGATAAACCTCCAGTGCAAGCATAGTGGGACTGTATGGTCCACCCTCCCAGGTGCCACACCTATGTCCCTTTATTATCAATAACAATGTAATCATTGATCCACACATTTCAACATAAACACAACTCTTTATTAAATGCCCTGTTCATTGTCGGGCCACTCAACATACTTGGCACAATCTCATCCGTGTGATGAGACAGGCTCAAGGAAGCATCCATTAAGCATCTATCATCCTGTCTTGCCACTCCACTGCTCCAGCTGGGGAGTTGTACCAGTGTTTCAGGAGGTTGCGCTGCTTCTTCCCTTCACGTGAGGCTCTGTTGGGGCCTTGCACTTCCTGAGTGTCTATCAGGTTTCGCCCTTGCCTCCATTCCCCAGGCTCCATGTCCCCATTGCCTTGTTGGAGGTCCAGGAGCCTGTTCTGCAAGACTGGGTAGCGGGTGCGCATGAGATTGTGCAGGATGCAGCAAGCTTCCATGATCCTCCTCACGGTCTCTGGGCAATGCTGCATGGTGGTGAGAAGTACCTGGAACCTGTTGGCCAGGATGCCAAAGGCGTTCTCCACACCCGCCTTGCCCTGGACAGCCTGTAGTTGAAGATCCTCTCTTCACGGGTGAGGAGTCTGGAGGTGTAGGGCTTCATGAGGTAGGTTGTGAGGGAGAAGGCGTCATCCCCCACGATGAAGTAGGGCACATCTTGTGTGTCATTGGGCAGGGGTTCTGGATCTGGGAAGCCCAGGATGAGATTGCGTTCCAGCCTACCCTTGAGGTCACTTGCGTTGTATACCTGGGCATCTGAAGCTGACCCGTTGCCTGAAGCATCGATGTACATGAACTTGTAGTCAGCATCGACCATGGCGAAGAGGATGATGCTGAAGAAGCCCTTGTAGTTGAAATAAGTGGACCCTGAGTTGGCTGGCGCTTTGCAGGCCACGTGCTTGCCATCGATGGCTCCAACGGTGTGTGGGAAGTTCCACCTCTGATACCACTGCTCTGCAACTTTCTTCCATCCTTCTTCAGTGGAGGGGCACTGGAGGAGCTCCCCCTTGTATTCTTCGATGATGGCCTGCACCACTTCTCTGACCACAATGCTGATGGTGTTGGATGGCACCCTCCAGCCGTACTGCATGCTGCTGTAGGTGGTCCCTGAGGCCAGGTGGCGCAGAGTCAGTGCCACCTTCAGTGCAGGGTCCAGGCTGGGCCGGAAGTTGGTGTTTGCCTTGGTCAACCTGGGTGTCAGCCGCTGCACAACTTCATCAAACATGACTAGAGGCACCCTCATGAAGTTTTGGAATGCACGAGTGTCTTCGCTCCTGAGCTCCACCATCAGCTTGTTGTACAGTCCGTCCTCTGCTCTTCTGGTGAACCATCTTCGTACCCAGACGCTTCTTGGCTGCCCCTTTTTCTTCGCGTAGAACAGATGAAAGAGCCTGTAGATGGCTTCACACTGTTGTAGAACGATGGTGGCTACCAAAAGAAGTGTGTGACGATCCATGGTGGACATGACTAGATGCTGTGGAAGAGGAAGAGGCAGATGAAGGCTGCAGAGGTCTGCAGCAGGGCTGCTGGTCTGAAAGTGAGATCCAGATGTGTTGCTCCCCCTTTTTATAGGCAGTATAAAGGCAGTATTTGCATCCTCTAGGCATCCTCTAGGCATCCTCTAGGCATCCTCTAGGCATCCTCTAGACATCCTTAATATCCGAGATAGGTCCCCTCTGTGAAGGTTTTTTCCGTTTTAAATGCTTTGTTTCCGTGCTGCATCCGCTAGGCATCTGTTCTGCATCCATTCCACGTCCGTTCCGCTTCCTCCCTGCGTCCGAGCGGATGCGAGTTGCGCGGATGTGGAACGGATGCCTAGTGGATGCGTAACTGATGCAGAACGGATGCGTAGCGGATGCGTAGAGGATGCAGAACGGACGAATTGGATAAATTTTCCACACAAAAGTTTTGAGCAGCTCAAAACTTTCTGAGCGGATGAAACGTCAATAAACGGATGCTGGACGGATAGAGAGGAAGCAAAACAGAGGCAGTGAGTACATCGCATTAACCAACAGATGGCAAGCTTTTTTGTCCATTTTACATCCTCTTTGCATCCGTTGGTGCAGTGTGACAGGGGCTTTAGTTTTAAAGCCCTTTTGGTGAGTTGAGCCAGTTGTTTTGCAAACACATTCTTCCTTGTCTCTGTGAGCCCACCTCTTGCCAGAAGCCCTTCCTGTAGTTAATTAAAATATATACTTTTTAATTATATTTTTAATGTAATTAACTTTCTTATACACTGCCCAGGACCACTTGTATGTGAAATGGCTAGCCATGTAATATGAATGAATTTAATAACAATTTTAATCATAGAGACATAGCCAACCAAAGTATTAATTAGGCCAATGAAGTTTGGTCTCTTTTCTATTCTATATACTGTCCTGTACTCTCATATGTAAAAACAGCTCTTCGATTTTTCAGAATGATAGGTCTTTTTGGTATTTGTGTCATCATATCCCTACTCAAATCTTTTTACAAAGCTAAAAGTAATCAGTTCCCAAATTTTCTCCTTGGAAAATGTTGCTACCAGTTTTCTTTTCACCACTTCTGTACATAATTATAGATTAACTGCCTTCTGAAGCCATCCAAGTCAGCAGCCACTGTTGCAAAAGTTGCACTAAAAACATATGTTCAATCATTAGCCTATGAATCCGTGCTATAAGAGAGCAAGAAAACGTTTATATTTATTGTTGTGTGATTTTAATATTATCCAACTCTTATTACATCTTTCTGATTCATTTTCTATTTACTCCAAATAATAATCCATGCATCATAATTTTCCTCATAGAATTGTTTTAACTCCTCAGTAAATTTTGTTGCTTTTTTCTTCATCCTCTGGCAATTCTTTTCTTTTCTTAGAAGATATTGTTTCCAACTGCTATTTGAGACTATGCCAATATTGAATTACTTTGATGAAAATAAGTAATGATATTCTACAGGCAGCAATGTTATTTCTGCTGAATCTCAGACAGATATATAGATTACTTCAACCACTTCTCTGGAAAAGAGTTTTCAACCAATGAAGAAATAATTTGATTATTTTAACCATTAGTGGTTTTAAATAATCATTGCTTTGGACCTACAATATTATATTGCAGCACTGATTACTTACTTATTATTCACTGATGATTGGAAAAGATGTATCACCTATATGTTATATATTTGCACACTCACCTAGGATAGGTTGGTCCAGATGGCGGGAGATTTGAACAGCCGTCAATAGCCACGAGCCGTGAGCAGCCCGCTATAAAAAGGCTGCCGTGGTTTCACCGGCAAGCAGTTACTGGAGAGAAAATAAAAAGAATAGAAGATCAACTGGGTCTCAAGTCATTTTCCCACAACGCAACACTGGTGACAAAGGTGGGATACTGAAATAAAGGAGCCCAGTTGTGCACGTGGCAACGAGGACCGAGTGAGACAAAATGGCTGGGAACAACTCGCCACCCGCACCATTCAACCCAGCAACTGAAGACTGGGAATCCTACATCGACTGATTCCTCATGTTTCTAGAAGGGAGAGTTCTCCAAGGAATATCCGAACATAGGAAGAGAGCTGTCTTCCTCACCCACTGCGGTCACACAGTACTCAGAATGGCAAAGGCATTGGCATCACCCCATGATGTAAAGAAAATGTTGTGGACTGACTTAGAGAAATTATTGCGAGCCCATTATGCCTCATCAAAAGACGAATTTTATCAGCACGACCAAAAGGAAGGCGAGAGCATCGGAGATTTTGTCACAGTACATTGGCGAAGCATGCAAATTCCTAAACATGGATGAGGCCATGAGGGACCACGTGGTCCTCGGGTTAAAGTACTTTACACTCCTGGGTCGACTACTAACAAGACCTAAAATAACATTTACAGAGGCAATAAAAGAAGCCACCGCAGTGGAAGATACACAAAAATCTATAGCCACCATGTGACAAATTAATAAATTAATAAAGGAAACCCCAAAAGACACTCGTCAAACACACAATAAGACACCAGAGGAAACTCAAAAACTCACCACCACAACACATCACGAGGACATTGAGTCCCTATCAGAAGACAAAGAGGAAGAAGAAGAGGTAAATCAATTCCAGTCGGAAAAAGGTAGAGAGCGAAAGAGAGCGAAATGAAAGGAAGTCAGAATTCCGTTGTGCCAGGTGCGGAGGAAACCATCCACATTCTGAATGCCGTTTTTTCGATGCTATTTGCAGTTATTGTGAACGGCAGGGACACATAGCTAGGGCATGCCGAACTAAAAATAACTATAGCCCTAGACAAAGATGGAATACCCCTCCGGGGAGAAGGAAAAGCAAATAGGGAGCCATTGGAGTCAAGAAAACAGAAACGAGTGGTGGAAAGAAGCCAATAGAAAAGAGGAAACACATCAAACAATAACTATTGGACACTCAAATTCAATCAATGTGAAAAAGGTACATGTGCAAGTCACCATAGAAGGTCAGCCATGCGAGATGGAGGTGGATTCAGGCTTGTATTTATCAATGGTATCGTGGAATACCCTAAAAAGACTGATATGTACAAGAGAGAGTTAGAAATACAAAAACTCACACTAAAAGACTACCAGGGAAACAGAATTCCTGTAGTAAGAACCAGACATTTCAAAGTTGAATTCAAAAAACACATTAAAGTCCTTCCATTAACCATAGTCAACTGGGGTCGCCCCAACCTACTGGGACTCGAATGGTTTGAACCATCAGGAATCAGAGTAACAGGAATAAACAACATCACTGAGACAGACTGGGAAGAGAACCTGATGAAAGAAGGAACGTCTTCAACAGAGAACTGGGCAAGTACCAAGGGTCCCCTATCTCA
>BLBF01000019.1:40039197-40067309 GCA_015471245.1 Laticauda colubrina
CCAGCTCGACCTGCCCAGAGGAAACGGGAGGGAGCGGCAAAACCGCCAGCCTAAGAAACTCAGGCGGCGGTAAAATGGCTGACTCACCCTTCCAGACGGTTCCAGGGAAAAGAACGGACGACACAGCAGCCCCATCCGAACCGGTCGAAGACTTCACTAAGAATGAACCACGCAAGTCAAGTCGAGTCCGGAAAAGCCCCGCCTACCTGCGAGACTACGTCACCACATAGGACTGAACTAAGAGGGGAGGGGTGTTCTATATGTAAAGTGGGTGACTCCAAATCTGCAAACCTGATTGATCAAATAAAATAAGCATTGGATTGGTTCACTAGGAACCAATCCAAAGAGCTGCTAAAAGGCGGCAAATTTAAACAACTGCCATTGGCTCCAAGCAGGCAAGCCAGCCTGTATAAAAGGCTGGCCTCGGCTTCAGCCAAGTGTTCCTATTTACTGACTAGTTAAAGAATAAAGTATTTGTTGTTGGAACCCGGTCTACCTCGTGTGTTTTCCGAACAAAACAAATATTAACAATGCTACATTTGTTCTGTATAAAAATAGTTTACTCCAAATTCTCTAATCTGATTGGCTAAGAAAGCCGGCATAGGGATTGGTTCACTAGGAACCAATCCAAAGGAACCGCCAAAAGGTAACCTTCGATGCCTCACCGTTTGGAGTCGGTGCCATCCTGAGCCACCAATTGCCAGATGGGAGAGAGGCACCCGTCGCTTATTACTCAAAGACTCTGTCTAAAACAGAACGTAACTGTAGTCAACTAGGCAATCGTCGCCGGAGTGAAACGCTTCCACGAATACCTCTATGGAAGAACATTTTTGATCGTAACGTAAACCATTACCAGGAATTCTGGTGGGAAACAAGCCTACACCGAACATTTTATCCCCGCGAATGACTAGATGGTCAGAATTCCTAGCAGCATACTCTTACACATTGACGCATCGACCCGGGAAGCAAATCTCCCATGCAGACGCATTAAGCAGAGCACCGTTGCCAACGACGGAGGAAGACCCGGCGCCAACAATGACCACCCTGCAAATAGAAACATGCCCCGAATGACCAATATCTGCAAACGATGTCGCCAGAGCCACCGCAAAGGGCCCAGTGACTGCCCGCATATTAAACTGGGTAGGTCAAGGCTGACCAGAAAACCAAAAAACTGAAAACATTAAACCTTTCCAGACCAGACAAACCGAACTTTCAATTCAAAAAGGTTGTTATTGTGGGGTGATCGGGTAGTAATCCCTCCTAAATTACAAACTAGAGTGCTGGGTATGCTTCATGAAGGCCACCCTGGCATTGTAAAAATGAAAAGCCTAGCTAGAAGCTATGTCTGGTGGCCTGGTATAGATAAGGACATCGAATACTGGGTTACTACTTGTAACAAATGTCAAAAAACCAGGCTTTCCCCACCACAAGCACCCATAAGGGACTGGGAGACCCCACGAGGCCCCTGGTCTCGGATCCACATTGATTTCACGGGTCGTACTAGGGGACATACCTTTTTAATTGTCATAGATGCATATCAAATTGGCTGGAAGTAGTAGTAATGTCATCTACGACAACCGAGACGGTCATTAAACAACCTAACAAACTCTTCGCAACTCATGGATTGCCGGACGTCCTAATGTCCGACAACGGGCCACAATTAACAGCCATCCAATTTGAACAATACCTAGCCTCCCTAGGTATACGCCATGCACTAACCGCGCTGGCCCACCCGGCTGCAAATGGTAGGGCGGAGAGAATGGTCAGGTTTACCAAAGAGGGTTTAGAGAGAATGGACCTTGGGGATGTCCAGGATGAAATTAATCACCTACTCACCCTCCAACATATCACACCCAGCACTGTAACCAACAAAAGCCCGGCTAAATTATTAATGGGAAGAAAACTTAGGTCACAATTAGACAGGTTGCACCCAAATTACACGTTGGAAAGACCCCCCGACTCCTCCAGCCATTTCCAAACATTTAAAATTGGCGACCTAGTCTACGCAAAAAATTTCACCGGGGACCCATTATGGCTTCCAGGCACAATCACACAAATCACAGGCTCCCGGTCCTACCGACGAACCGTAGACAATGGCAGGGAATGGAAGCGGCACATAGACCAGCTTCGTTCCCGAAACATTGAAAGAAATACAAACTCACAACAACAAATAATAAAAAAAGATGAAAATCAAACCAAAGGGGGGGGGGGAAATACAAGAAAATAATAAAGAACTTTTTAAAATAAACCCAGAACATCTGAACAATTAAAAAGAGCAAAAAATAAACTTACAGTTAGATGAAACTTGCGGGAAAAATCCAGACAAAGGGTCCAGCCAAGCCAGCTCGACCTGCCCGGAGAAACCAGGAGGGAGCGGCGAAACCACTGGCCTGAGAAACTCAAGAGGTAGCAAAATGGCTGACTCACCCTTCCGGGCGGTTCCATAGAGAAGAGCCGGAGAGACAGCAACCCCATCCCAACCGGTTGAAGTCTCCAGCGAAAATGAACCACGCAAGTCCAGTAGAATAAGAAGCCCCACCTACCTGCACGACTACATCACCACGTAGGACTAAACCAAGAGGGGAGGGGTGTTCTGTATAAAAATAGTTTACTCCAAATTCTCTAATCTGATTGGTTAAGAAAGCCGACATAGGGATTGGTTCGCTAAGAACCAATCCAAAGGAACCGCCAAAAGGCGGTTGAATCAAACTGATGTCATTGGCTACAAGCTGGCAGGCAAGCCGTATATAAAGGCTGCCATGGCTAGAGCCAAACTGTTCCGTTTATCTTTACTGTTGAAAATAAAGAAGTTTACTGTTGGAACCTGGTCTACCTCGCGTTTTTCCGGACGGAACAACATTTATTTGTAGTAACTGTCAATATAGTTATATTTCTCAAAGAATAATTTAAAATAAGGGTAACATATAAATATTAATAATTCATAAATATTATATAACAAAAATAAAATGTGTTAGGATTAAGCACACCTCCGATATGCAAATATGAGTGCTAAGCCTGTATTTTTTGCACCCAATATTTAAATATCAGGGTCAACTGAATTCCTTTGGTTGTTTGTCTCATACCTTATAATGATTAACCTTTCCATGTCAGTTAATTTAGATGGTTAAGCTATTTATTAAGCCTTGTGTATTTGCTCCTTGAATGCACTACTTTATTACATCCATTTTACACTAAACATTAAATCTGGAATCAGAAAATAATGTAATTTGAGGCAGACCCATTTTAATACCTATGTTGCATAAATAACAAGAAATATCAAGATATGGGCTTTCAAAAAGGAAGTTGAGTCTTACAATAGCTCCAAAGCGATAATACTTCTCTAAAGATGTCCCTTTACCCATCTTACATTTGATGGTAAAACATAAAGGCTCTTTGGAATTAGAGCAAAGGCTTATTCCAGTATTCTTTTTACAGAATGATTAGCCAGACGCCTCAAAGTGTCACAAGGGAAGCATGAAATTTAATGACTACAATTAAGCCCAAAATTTCTTGTTACTAAACAAGAAACTTCATAAGTGAGTTTTGCCCTATTTTACTACTTTTTTTGCCAAAGTGGTGAAGTGAATCACTGCATTTGTGAATAGCATAGTTGTTAAGAGAATCTGACTTCCCTGTTGACTTTGTTTGTCAAAATGTCACAAAAAGTGGTCATATAACCAGGATACTGTAGCCAGCATAAATACATGCCAATTGCCAAGCATCCAAATTCTGACTATGGGGATGCTGCAATAGCTGTGTGAAAAACAGTCATAAGTCACTTTTTTCAGTGCCCTTGAAACTGAACAGTCATTAAACAAATGATCATAAGTTAAGGACTATCTTTAATACCATTCTCACAGCTTCACTGCATTGTGAGATATATAATGATTGAATGCATTGGAGGGGAAACTGTCTTAAAACTGCAGATAATAACAAGTATGTTATTACCTGCAATGAACAGGTTTACATGCCCCTAGTAAACAATGTTTGTTCTGGATCATGCAAGCAATAACATTAGGGATATTCAAGATAAAGAGTGATCAATCAAAATTGTGCAGCTGCTGTTTTACCCTCTTTAACTCATATTTTGTGAAAGCAAAGAAGCAGCAGATGTAACATTTCAGAGGGATGTGAAATATAACATTATTAAACTTTTATAAAATTATACAAAATGACCTTTGTGAAGATAGTACATATTAGACAAAGTATGATAGCAAATTTTAGTTCATATATTGCTAGTGCTAGGAAAGAAGATAATTGCTAATGGGATTTCTACCTTAGATGTCAAATAATTTGCTTGATTTTAGATACTAAGCTCCTTGATATGTCACAGGTTGTAATGGTGATAGATAGTGGCATCACATTTGGTACTCTGTCTTAGAAGACCTCTTCCAGAAACTGCAATAGTAATCTATTGGCAATGGCTTTGCCAAGTGTCTTGATGGCAAGAATCCTGAAAAAAAAGCAATATATTTGATGGAAAAAAGCAAAACAAAAATTACCATATTTTCTGCACTATAAGGCGCACCATATTATAAGGTGCAGCCTCAATTACGGGGTCTATTTCTGTACTTAACCCATATATAAGGCACACCACATTATATGACGCATGCTAAAACATACAGTCTAAAAAAAAAAAGGTAACGGAAGCAAAACATCGAGTTTATTTGAACTTCATTCTTCTATTTAACAATACATTCACATTATTTTTTTAATCAATCTTCTCCCACAAATCCATCAAAGTCCTCATCTTCTGTGCCTGAATTGAACAGCTGGGCAATTTCACCATCAAACATGTCGGGTTCCCTCTCATCATTGTCGGAGTCAGTCTCGTTGCCAGGTGGCTGTTAAGCAATTATGCTGGCTTTTGCGAAAGCTCGGACAACAGTTAAAGCAGATACCTTAGCCCAGGCATTCACAATCCATTCACATATGGTGGCATAACTCGCCCGGCGCTGCCTCCCAGTCTTAGTAAAGGTGTGTTCGCCGTCTGTCATCCATCGCTCCCACGCCGCTCGCAACTTCACTTTGAACGCCCTGTTTCCACCAATGTCCAGCGGTTGGAGTTCTTTTGTTAATCCTCCCAGAATGATGGCAAGCTCCGAATTCATTTGCTTTGTTTTTCACAGTAGCAGTGAGATGGGCGTGCATGGAGTCGCAGATCAACAGGGACGGTGATGCGTGGAAAAAACCATCCGGTCTCTTTATATACACCTCTCTCAGCCACTCTCTCATTTTGTCATCGTCCACCCAGCCCTTTTGATTGGCCTTAACAATGACTCCGGCTGGAATCTTTTCTTTTGGCAGCGTCTTCCTCTTAAAAATGACCATAGGTGGTAGCTTCTGTCCATTACCGTGGCAACCAAGAACAACAGTGAAAGCCGACTTCTTATGCCCCCTGGTGCGTATCGATACCATGCTGGTCCCCTTTTTCTCCACAGTATGGTTCACGGGGATGTCAAATGTGAGGGGGACCTCGTCCATGTTGGTGATGTGGTTGGGCTGGATCTTTTTGTCTGTAATCTTGTTACTGCAGTAGGTGCGGAAGATGGCCAGCTTTTCTTTGTAATCTGCTGGCAGTTGCTGCACCACGGTAGTCCTTGCGCAGATGGAGAGATGATGCCTTTTCATAAAACGAAAGCACCAAGACGGACTTCCTTGAAAGTGTTCGATCTTCATGTCTTGTGCTATCGTTATTGCCTTCAGTCGAATGGTGACTGTAGAGATGCTTCTCCCGGCTGTTCTTTGTTCAATAATCCATTGTTCAAGTTGGTCTTCTAACTGTGACCACCTTGCTTTGTTCCCGCGAAACTCTGTTTCGTCTTCTTAACTTGACGCAGTTCATTTTCTTGCTTCCTCCACTTCCGAATCATAGATTCATTGATGTTGAATTCTTTCGCAGCTGCTCTATTCCCATTTACAACCGCGTAACTGTAGCTTGCATTGTGCCTCATAAGCATGTCTCTTCACTGGTGCCATTTTCGGGGGTCCTTAGACAAAACAAATATTGTTTTGCAGAGGCGTGGCGGAGATACTGGCAAGCGTACCGGTACGTACTGTACCTATTTAGTAATGCATACGTACTGCACATATTACTTAAGGTTCTCTGATTGGTTTATTGCTGCCAGCGTACGTAGTATACGTATTACATCCCAGTGTCAGCAGGAAATGGTCCGACAGTCAATCAAGCGGAGCGCTTATCAAAGTCGCACAGCAACATTTTTACAGATTTTGGAACTCAGTGCACACACAAGGCGCACCAGATTATAAGGCGCACGGCCTATTTTTGAGAAAATTTACAGCTCTTAGGTGCGCCTTATAGTCCGAAAAATACGGTAATAATTTTAATTACACCCTTTGTGTAAAACGTTGAAATATCTGCATAGGGATGTGAACTGACTTGACAAACAAAATAAATTTGAAAGAATTTAATCACAGATGGGAACAGCAAGAAGATAATAAAGGATTCAAGCTGACAGTTAAAATTGATTGATTGATGACTGACTATCTGTGGAATTATCTTTCTGTAAGGACATCTATTCATCCTACCAGGTCAGATAAGGTGGTAATGCTCCAAGTCCTTTCTTTAAATATTAACATTTTACAGGAACAAGAAAGCTTGCTTTTTCTGTGGCAGTTCTTGTCCTATGGAACACCCTTCCCCTTAAACTTTAGTAAGACTTCACAACCATAAAGCTATAAAGACCTGACTCCCAAGACCCTCCCACAAGACTGGGATGAGATGAATGGCTATGGGAAGATTGACCTAGCACCCTTTTTACTTTTAATGTGTTTTTAGGATTTTTGTACTACTTTTATTTTTAATTGGGAGCCACCAGGGTTTGTTATAAAATGGATATCTATATAAACATTTTAAATAAATAAAATAATAATAATCTTCTATCAAGTCATTTGGACTCCTTACAGTCACACAAATAGTACTTTCTTTAGATAATACTTTTGTAGATAAGAGATTACCTGATTTCCTTTACTCCTTTCATTACCTGAGGTGCAGTTGGATGGAATACTGAAGACAGTCTTCTGAAAACAGGCTATTCTAAGATCATAATCCTTCTTTAAGGAGATCCACTGTCTTTTTCTCTGTCTTCTAACTACAATCAGAAACTGAAATTACCCATTTGGAGGATATACAGTTTGGAGAAGGTAGTTAAAGACATTTTGGCAGGCATTTGACTGAGTGGGAAGTTTTCAGTGGATATGTGATTTTCCATGTTGAATTCAAGCAAATTTACATAAACAAATCTACACATTAAAAAAAAAAAAGTTGGCATATTAAGAGAGAGAAAGAGGGCATCCCATACAAGTTGTTCACCAGAAAGTGTGGCAGCATCTAGAAACTTGCTATGGAAATGCAATCAAATTTTTAACTGTGAATTTAATTGGAAAGACCATGCTATGGTGAGATAATCACTGATTTAGTAAATTCATTTCTGCACATATCTGGACACAATATTTTCCTATAGTAAAAGAGAATCTTCATCATAATCAAATATTTTTATATGGGCAGAAATTATAGGCTCCTAGGTTCTCATGCAGCTGTATGGAATGCCATTATCACTTAGTAAAAACCATCCATTTATCCCATTAGAATATCTAAATTCTCAAAATATCTACCAACTACTTCTTCGTGAAAAAGTTCAGTAAACAAATGATTTCCATAAAAGATAAGGAGAAATAATAAAGTTAAGACATTGTTTCAGTTGATTTTAAATTTGAATAAACCACTCCCTTTAACATTTTTTGAAAAAAAAACTTAAATATTTTATAATGACTCCAAAATATTCTGATTCGAATCAAGCTTACAGTATATTACTTATTTTACTGTGAAAGTAATGAAGCACAGTAAGGAAAGATTTAAGATTTATTGCATCTCTTTAAGAAATACTTTAAATAATTCAATGAATACATTATACAGAATATTGTAGACCTTGCAAAAACCAACTCTATAGCTGTTTCATCCAGATCGTATGCTCTGTAATGGTTTTAATCTTGGAATGGAAAAATAATAAGTTATGTCCCTGGAAAAATCAATCTGAAACCTTATGATAAGCAATGCAATCTTATACATATCTACTAAGAACTCCCATTAAATTGCAGTACTTTGAGAATAAGAATTAATGACTTATCTTAATCTGTAATTACTAGCAACTGAGAGAGGGAAATGTCAGAAATTCTATGATAAAGTAAAATTAATTCACATTTGCTCCTTAACAAAACATTAAAGCATGTGTATGCTCTTCTTTAAAATGTTAACCAGCTTGTTCTTTGAACAGAGGCGGCAACCTGTGGTCTGTGGACCACTGGTGTTCTATGAAAAAAAGTTGGTAATCCGCAGCACACCCATGTCTGCAACAGGAGTTATACCAGTGGTGGATGGACTGATGTGCACGGGGAGGGACGGTAGCATGTGAGATTGTGGCATTGGAGCCCTTTCCGGGTATTTCCTGGCCTATGAGGGGAGGGTGTAATCATCCTCATCCCTCCCCTCAGGAGTCACAAAGCACTTGCCACCCTTCTGGAAGCTGCCAAGCGTCCTCCTACTGTGCTTCTCTTCCTCCTCTCCAGAAGCACTCACATGCCCAGCAGGAAGGCTTGGCAGGTGCCAGAGGGGTGGTGAGCACTTTGCGGCTCCTGAGGTGAGGGGTTGAGCCTCATCCTCACAACATCTTCACCTGAGGGCATTGCTGGCAGCAGCTTCCTGGGGATTAGAAAGTCTGCACTCTTCCCTTTGCTGCTTGGCCTCCTTGATGTACAGAGACAGGAGGCAGTAGCTATGACACAGGTTTGCTAGGGAGACTGAGGTTTGCCCACCTCTCCACCAGCCTTCTGGTCTTCAGCACATGGCTCTGGACATCAGATTCCCACAACCCAGCACCAATTCAGAGGTTCCTTTCCCCCCACCTCCAGGGACAGAGAGAGAAACAAGAGAGGGAGGGACAAACAGAGAGAGAAAGAGAGAGAGAGAGAGAGAGAGAGGGAGGGAGGGAGGGAGAGATAGGGAGAGAGGGAAAGAGAGACAAGACACAGAGAGAAAGAGGAAGGGGGAAAGAGACAAGACACAAAGGGGGGGAGAAAGGGAGAGAGGGGGGAGAGGGAAAGAGAGAGTGACAAGACAGAGAGGGAGGGAAGGAAAGATATATGCTGGACTCATATTAGTGATCTGTGGAATTTAAAATTATGAATTTGATAGTCTCTGAGGTCCAAAAGGTTGGAGACACCTGCTTTAGAAAGCCATTCATTTTATTTTTGTTACCTCATTCCCATCCTTCCTCTGATAATCATAGTTAAAGCAGAATTACCGATCTTATTTCATTCTTCAACAGTGACTAAATTAGTAGACCAGCAAAATACCGTGAGCATAATATATTTAGATTTCAGCAAGGCATTCGATAAAGTAGACCACAACCTACTTCTTAGTAAGCTAGAAAAAAGTGGAATAGATAGCACCACCACTAGATGGATTCGCAACTGGCTGGCAAACCATACCCAATGAGTAGTCCTTAATGGGTCTAAGTCTACATGGAAGGAAATAAGCAGTGGGGTGCCACAAGGTTCTTTCTTAGGCCCGGTACTTTTCAATATCTTCATTAACGACTTAGATGAGGGAATAGAAGGGGAACTTACCAAATTTTCAGATGATACTAAACTGGCAGGAATAGCTAACACCCAAGAAGATAGGCTCAAGATCCAGATGGATCTTGACAGACTAGAACACTGGGCCGTATCTAATAAAATGAAATTCAATGTGGAGAAAAGTAAAGTCTTACACTTAGGCAAGAAAAACCAAAGGTACATATATAGACTGGGTGAAACCAGGCTCAATAGTAGTAACTGTGAGAGGGTTCTTGGAGTCTTAGTGGACAACCAGATAAATATGAGCCAGCAGTGTGCAGCCGCCGCCAAAAAAGCTAATGCAATCCCTAAGTTGTATTAACAGAGGGATACAGCCAAGATCAAGGGAAGTACTAATGCCACTCTATAAAGCCTTAGTAAGACCACATCTAGAGTACTGCATCCAGTTTTATTCACCACATTATAAAAAAGATGTTGAGACTCAAGAAAAAGTAGAGAAGACCAACCAGGATGATTAGGGGACTGGAGGCTAAAACATACAATGAATGGTTGCAGGAACTGGGCATGGCTAGTCTAGTCGAGAAGGACCAGGGGAGACATGATAGCGGTCTTCCAATATTTGAGGAGCTGCCACAGGGAGGAAGGGGTCAAGCTATTTTCTAAAGGACTTGTAGGCCAGACAAGGAATAATGGATGGAAACTGAATCAGGAGAGATTTAACCTGGAAATAAGGAGAAACTTTCTGACAGTGAGAACAATCAACCAGTGGGACAGCTTGCCTTCGGAAGTTGTGGGAATGCCATCACTTGAGACTTTCAAGAAGAGGTTGGACTGCCATCTGTCAGAAATGGTGTAGGGTCTCCCGCTTGGGTGGGGGGTTGGACTAGATGATCTACAAGGTCCCTTCCAACTCTGATTATCTGTATCTATGCTGCATACTTCAATACTGATCTAATTAGCTGTTTTCTGTTTGGCTTCCCTATAAATATGGCTGATGATGCTATGGATAAATTGTGAATTGAGTTAACAATTATTATATAGGTTTACATATTATTCAAGTCCTTGGAATAAAGTGAAGATTTTAGAACAAATTTAAGTATCAAAGTCAACAAAAAGTTTCTTTGGCTCTGAAATGTTAAGAAGAAAAATATCTAAGTACATTGTTCAGATATTAATTTTCTCCAGGAAAAGAACTCTTCTTCTTTGAATTTTCAGTATTGGATTCTAGGGTTGTTTCTGTGAAATACTTTTCAGACAATGAGTTATGAGTCAACATAACTTTTAATACATTTAGATTTTTCTAGAAATAAAAAATAGAAAGGTTGGTTATAAATCCTTCTATTTTGTACTAAAATGACAGCATTTGTAGTAAGAATCACACACTTTATTGATTCCTATAAGTCACAATAAAATGCATGTTACTACCACTGACTTTGGACTATTACCATTCTATAAAAAGTTCTTTAGTGAAACATAGAGATGCTTATTTTCTTATTATTTGCTGTATGTTATTATATAAAATTTTAGAGGCCACACAGCTCCAATTTACATTTTAAAGGCAGGAATTAATAAAAATTAATCAAATTAAACATACACGGTCTCCAATTATTTAATAGTTTCTTTTCATGGGCAGATGACCAGCAATAAAAATCAGATGTGATCTCTGTCTGATCACAAAATTAGAAAAGAATCGACAAACATATTTATTGTAAAATAATTTAAAAGGGCTTTATTCCCAGGTAAAACAGCATAAGACTGTTTTAACAACATATTCAACCCAAATAAATGTTAATATTTATCTAGCTTTATTGTATTAAACCTGAAAAAGAAATACAGCACGTTTTAGGTTGTAATGGCGTAGGTTTACACAGAGATTACATGTTTTTTTCTAATTAATTATGTAACACTTAATGGTTTTTCATCTCAGAGAAGAGACAAAATGCCTACATATTTATTAACAATGGCAAAGAATTACAATTTTGTGTAATGCTTCCAGTCAGAGAAAAATTTCATGCTGTGCAACATTTAGCTACATGAAGTCCTGGAAATATGGGTTGCCTGCCACATCATATTTTACACATATAAGGAAAAAAGAGTGAAGATTTATAAGGAAAGTCAATCCATTTCTCTGGATGAGCAATAGAATAATACATTTCTCCTTAACTTTAACATTCTTCAAAGACCGATACGTTCTGCAACTTCATTGGCCTGGCAATTGGAGTAGATTATTCCTTTCTGCAGGAAAGAAAGAAGTTGCAGAAAACAATTGCAGCTAAAAGATGGCCACTAAAAGGAGCCATGTTGTTTCTCTTTCCATGAGAGTCTTCCTAGGAGGCAGAAAACACAATGCATTTAATTCTGTAGTTCCAGATCAGCATATCTAGTTTTGCATTTGTGAGAAAGTTACTTGTGTGAGATGGGTAGCTGTATATATAATAGATAAATAAATAATTATAGTAAATAGGCATAAGAAAATTGCAAGTACTTAGTATTGGGAAAACAAACTCATCTGGTCCAGATAGTGGACAATTATGTTTGTAGATTCAGACTACAGTCAGACTATATCGACTAGTATAGATCCAGGCCCTCATTTCTTACAAACCTATTACCACACTCAATATATCCTTGGGTTCCTCTGCTCCATCTTTCCCACAAAGGAAGTTGTACTGTAACTACAGACATAGTTATATTAGCATATTTATAGCATATTTATTTCCTCTGAAGATCTCTAGTAGAAAGTTGGAGTGGGGGGAGGAAAAAAATGGGTGATGACAATTTATTAAATTCATATACTGCCAGGTTCCCAAGAACTCAGGGCAGAATTTAAACAAATAAATAATGTCATATTTTGCTTATGCTATGCTAAGATTCTTCTCTGAAATTCTCTAGACAGAAGCATGAAAGACACTTCTGCAACTTTATTCTCTAGCGCACTCATACATGCAACACATTAAATAAAGATGGGGTACTTTTCTGGATTGTTTTTCAACAACAGATTTAATGAAAACATAATTTAGCTATTTATTTGCATGTAATAGTTATATGTTGAATAATATTGCAGAGTTGCAGGTACTCCTATCAGTGTTGCATAGTTATAGATGCTAAACAAATCATAAGAAATTCACAGGGGTGTAGACAGGAACATAAAGGATCTAATTCTCTGCCCACCAACATGAACTCATTTAACTCTGCCAAAATTCACAGTAAATTGGGGAACATTGGCCTAAATGGTATCCAATCATTATGATGCTTGCCAATTAAAAGCAGAATCTGATATCAAGTATGAGAAACAATGGTGGGTTTCAATTTTTTTTACTACCGGTTCTTTGGGCATGGCTTGGTGGGCATGGCAGAGGAAGGATACTGTAAAGTCTCCAGTCAGAGGTGGCATTTGCTGGTTCTTTGAACAACTCAAAATTTCCACTACCAGTTCTCCAGAACTGGTCAGAACCTGCTGAATACCACCTCTGATGAGAAGGTAGCTGAGTAAATCCAGCAAGGAACAGCAAAGAAACATTGCTTTTCTGTAAATACGTATTAAATCCAACAAAGTACACACATACTTCTTTCCTTCACATTTTTCCTCCCTTATTTCCTCCTTCCTTTTCATTTTGCTGCTGTTCTTAGGATTTTTTGTTTTGTTTGGTATAACTTCCAAGGAAAAAAGATTGTGTTATTTTGTGAAGTTGGTACTGAACTTTTGTTTTCTAAAATGTCAATTTATCTTTTTAAAAAGATACTATACTATACTATAGCTGCTTTTGGCCTCAGAAGTTGTTGTTTTTTTTTAAGAAACCATGTACATCAAAAGAGAAAATTCCTTACATATTGAAATGTTGTGGGACTGCCTTGCTGTGTTTATAGAGGAACACGCAGGAAAGTCACTAGTTTATTTTATTATTATAAGTGGTTGTACAATTAGCCAGTTCTTTAAAATGAATTTGTAATTTTTATTTGCCTCTTCTCAAGGATCTGGGATACACAGTTGTTGTTTGATGGTGAAAAGTATCAATCGCAGGATGAAAACTGCTTGAAATAAAGCTGCCTTTATTGACTAATGATTTTTGTCAATGCCAGTTGTGTTGAAGGGCACTCATTTTGGGATTGCCCCCAAGGAGCCAATAAATATTGGTATAATCATGCCCACCAAGCCACATCCACAGAACCCATAGTAAAAAATTTTGAATCCCACCACTAGGTGGATTGAGTGACAGGGATTGATCCAAAATCACCCTGCTAGTTTTCATATCTAAAAAAAGTCTAGAACTCACAGATGGTAGTGACTTCAAATCTAAGCCCAAAATATTTGCCGAAATGGATGTGGTTATAAATACCGACCTAGAAATCTGACTATGGTAGGCTAAATATGGATTCTGGAGTAAGACACACAGACTTCAATACAAATGACTTCAAGCATGTAAACAGACATTTATGACATTACATATAATACGTATTCTATCTCATACTGATATCTTCCAAATATGCTTTCAAACAATTATTAACATATTAACTGTAATTATGAAATTTCATCTCTTTGAAAATAAGTGTAGCACAATTTACTGTTCTCGATATAAATGTGTAATTTATTTAGAATGTAACTGTTAAATTTTAATACTTTATAAAATTAATATATTATATATAATACACCAAGAAAATATAAACAAAATTACTTAGTTCATGAAAAATGCAAAACAGATAATCCATTCCAGAGATCTTTGAAACTGCACGTATTACTATTTAGGCAAAGAAGAAACAATACAGTTTACATGCAAAGGCTTGTAACAGTTTGTCTAATGAAGGGCAAATAAGCTCGCTGACAAAAAAAATGGGGGTAGGGAATGGGGAAGGCAATACTCCCAGATATTTTCCTATCCCAGAAGCCACAGAAAGAGAACAGACATCTGTAGCCGTCCTGATATTGGGCCACATTACTGAAAGAAATGACAGATGTAGAGCCATCCTTTCAAAGCAAGCAAAAAGTCCTCTCTGTCACACAAAGAAGATTGACAGCTTCAGAGCCCAATTTCTTTGTGTAGAAAGGCAGCTGCTTCTTTAGCCGTTGCAAAGCACTAAGCAGTACTAATCAATAGGCAAAGCTCCCCATCCCTAGGAAATTGCTTACTCACAAGAAACCTTAAAGAAATCAGTATTGCTGCTTCTGAGTAGCACTAAAAGCAAACTTAACTAAAAGAAAACCAATAGTTTTTCAGTGACATGTCTTTTGACAAATGAGAATAAAGGTACAGACTTGCTTCATCAACACTTGAAAACTGTTTTTTAGATATCCTTTTGTACCAATGAAATTCCTAACCATGGGTGTCAAGCTGCTTTATAGATATGCAAACAAGCTAATTAACTATCAGGACCAGTTTCCATAATATACTGGAATCTCTCCCAGGAATCTCTAGAAAGTTCCTTAAGACACAGAAATATATTTTTCTGTTAAATAGGAAGCATTTATAAAACTGTGCATTCACTAATACATTGTGCAGTGGTAACTTCAGTTTGAGGGGATTATGCACTATCATACTAATGTAGTTATTAACATCTTCCAGGATGGCAGGACCCCAATACTACATTGTTAGCAGAAAGTCATAGCAGCATAATAGTGACTTTTGGTCAGCATTAAAGTTCAGAATAATACTTCCACCAAAGCATGCTTGCATGTTATATAATAGCACACTAGGACTATGAATACACTCGATTTTGATCTTCTATTCAATTTCAAAAGTTCAGCAAAGAATACCCAGACATGAAGGAACTTTTAAATTGGAGAGAGGGAGGGAGGGAGAGAGAAAAATTACTTTACGGGGGGGGGGGGGGAAGAGGGGGGAAAAGAGAGAGAAACACTCAAACCTGCCCATAATGCTGAGAAGCCAAAAGACTGATAGATAAAACTGACAGTCATTTGTGAGAGGGAATAAAAATAGTGGCTAGAAAGGGAAATATATAAAGAGCTCAAAGGGAATCATTATCTTGATAGCCATTTCTTAATATATCACATTTTAAAACATTTACAATGAGAAAGAAACAATTGCACAAGTAAAAAGTCCACTATTGGATAGAGCTGGCTTGCATAGTATTGTACGCTATCTACCTCATGTCTTAATCCATGGAAACATTTTTAATGTTAGCAATAAAAAAATTCCTGCTTCATGCATGCAATGGGAAATGAGGACAGAGATTATTCTTTGGAAATGAATAGAGATTTTACAAGCGCAAACAGTCCATATGGCCCTGTTCATCCAATACACTTAGCTGATGAAGACTCATCATCATTCATCATTAATAGTGGGGGTACCATCGTGCCATGCAGATTCCAAAATTGAATTAATTGAACCACTCAATTAATCATGAGATTAGTTCTAACTTCAAACAGATCTGTGTGTCTTTGGGATTAAAATCAGGGGCACAAGTAGCATTGTAGTCAAAGCAATGGGGTTTCCCAATGTGGAAAGAGCTCAGGCACCAAGACTCCTCAGGTTGCAACAATTGAGTGTGGTCAAGGGAATATTTCCCCTATTGCTGCCAATGCAGCAGGTCTATGTTTCACAATGATTTAGGAAGAGAGGGCGACAACAGCCAATTATGAGAACTGGGAAAGTACTCTAGCTGCTTCTATGTCCCATGTACAGACAATCTATTGCAGCAGCACAACGGTAACATTTCTTTACTCATCAATAATGTACTTGGATATCTGGGAGGAAGAAACAAAAGGAACTCATGGCAAAAAGGTGATTGGGTCCACCTGTGTTATATCACTAATAATTATGCTACATTAGGTACATTCATTTTCTTATTTTTCCTCGAAACTGTTCCTTTCAACAACCACAATTAAAACCTGCCCAAAGCATCTACATGAAGCTATAGACCAAGATCATCATGAGAATTGAGCTCTGTGTGAAGTTTTATCTTTTGATTTGGAAAATACTGTCTTACCCAAGATGGGTAAGACTATTTTTTTTCTTAAAACTAGAATATAATTTTTCTGATTTCTCAACATAATATTTTGGTACACACATGCATGTTACATACATGCACATCATAACTTTCAATGCAACTGTAATTCCTAATAAACAGTCAGGTCCCAAAACGTTGGTTCAACAACACGTTAGTATCTTTAATATTTAAATATTTCCCTATAAAGGTACACATGGCTATATCATTTGGGTCAATGAATCTTTAAAAAGTGTATACCCCTAATGAAGATAATCTGATGTGGGTTCTATCCTCTCCTTTGGGCAGGCTAATATATTTAATATATAAAAATGTGCAATTTTTGATGAAAAACTGTAATCCCAAATCTGTTGATATGGTATCCTTTTCATATTTTTAAGAATATAATTAATAAAGCATTAATAGACATTTCAGTTCTTTAATGCACATGTAGAATATCCCAAAAATGTCCACATTGAAAATGTTAAAGAGTTTTTGACAGGCATCTCAGGTGGTCTTTGAAGCAACCAATGCCCACATTGAGCCTATCTTCCAAGACTGAAGTTTATTCTGCTTTCTTCATGGTAAGCATATCGGCTTTGGAACAACCATAACTATAATCAGGAAGAAGCATCACTTGGTTAATAAGGACAGAATATTCTAAAGGGAAAAATAACAATGAAACATGATGAAAAACACTACCTGCCAGGCCAGTTATCTGCCCCTATATCATAATAAAGAGAAAATTTAAAAAGATGAAGTTTATAACATCACAGTTCTCAAAAAGAAATTAGAAACATTCCAGTTACAGTAAATGGGCACACTTAGTAGGATGGCATTTCCTATTTTGCAAAGGATATAAAAGGTAATTTAAAAATCCTTGCAGACATATCTTTGTAAACCATTGTAGGGACTGAAGATTCTGATGCCTCTGACAATGTGTTTTCTCTGGAGAACAGCACAGTTTCATTCTCTGGTTAATAGGAATTGGAATGAAAAATGTTGATATATTAGAGAAGTCTGTCTGTTAGATGCTAACAAAGGTATATAACTGATATTACTTTTGTTATTGCTTTCTTTGAGAAGATCTTCAGACTTGAGTAAAATAGGGATGACTTGCCTGGAGCTGTTTTCTTTTAAGACTCACTATTTCTGTTGAGCTAGTTTTCACTGAGTGTTTCCAAATTGCTTCTTTGGTGAGGGGAACTGGAAAGATTAACAAAGTGCCCTTTGAAGTCAAAAGATGCCTTTTCTTTGGCTGCCCTGGACCTTGAGAGAGCAGCCCATAAAGCCAAAGCAATTTCACACCTAAAAGGCTGCCAATAGTCTCCCATCTTGAAGAATTTGTTTCACTCTAGGCATTTCCTGGAGTCAAAAAGAGTTGCCTGGAGCTGCAAAGTTTGTTAATAAATAAAAAAGTAATGATAATAGTATGGAGGTTTCTTTAAAATACAATGCATTTAATGTAAAGTTCTAAAATTATGCTTAAGTATGGTTATGTTGTAAAAAGAAGAAATAGTAATACTGGTTTATAAACCACAAACCCTAGTTCTTCACATGGTGCTAAGCAATTCATTATGGCTTGGTACATTGTCTGAAACAGACCCTAAGAGGCCACCCTTCTGAGAATACATTATTCCTTAGGGCAGCAACAGTTACACTTATCTGTCTGTGCAGAGTTCTGCCTCCTGCTCTGAAAAAATATCTGCTACTAAATTCAATGTCTCTGCAGGATGACTGGGCATCAGTTAAATTCAGTCACATCCCAATTTTCTATAAATTCTTTAAAAAGAATAATGCTGGTAGACAATTCTGGGACTTGCTATCCTAAGAAGAATATTAGACTGTGGGGAAAAAACTAGTTGTCTACAGTCCTGCACATATTTGAGAAAAAAAAATCCCACTGTGTTCTACGGGATTGTGTGCATAGGATTGCAGCCTAGAAAATAAAAAGACAGAATGACTAGCATGCTGTTTTAGTCAAGCTTGAATTGGCTACTAGATGTGAATAAAAAACATGTATGACCTAGAAACTCCTGTTGAATTACAGATCCAATAATAATATTGTAACATAGCGTGTTCCTGAAAATAAAGGAATCAGATCAATTTAGAAGCAGGGATAGGAAGGAATATCAAGAGATTTGCATCACAATAAATGATTGTCCTTTTTACACTTGGATTGCTCTTAATCCCATTTCTGAATCAAGGCTGGGAATTTAAAGAATGACAATAAGAATAGTTTAACCATACTGGATCAGTTTCCAATGCTACTTTATTTTTGAAAGATGGAAAAGATCAGGAGCTTTCTCAGTTGGTGGAAACTGTAAAAAAAAACTTAAAAGTCCTTGAATTATATCAATTTAGAGTATTTGAAGACATTAAAGCTACTAAAACTAGTTCAAACAAATGTGCTAACTTCAATAGGGCTCATTTCCAGATGAATGGTTTGGACTGGAATTCCAAGACACTTGGTTATCTTTTTTTAAAGAGTGTAAGAATTCATCAAGCTAACCTGAAAATTACATCCATTTTTAGAAACTCTCCAGTACATCTTACTGATTTATAAAAAAAAAAAACCTTCCTGTCTGAACAGCATTCATAGGCTCACAATAAAATAGGGAGCAGACATCTAAAATTTCAAATAGTTACAAATTTCTATGAAATAAGAACAAGTTACTTTTTATATTTATATACCACATCTACCTTCTTAGGCCTCAAGGTTTAGCCAGAGTACATGATTCTTTTCTTTTCACCCAACATTTCCTTGTCACAGTAATTCCTAGACGTCAAGTTTGAGGCAGCCACTCGTTAGGGTGAAAAGACTTGATGACTATCTTGGCATTGCCCAGGGATTCAGTGCCATGTTTTGTATGTATAAGTCATAAGCTGAAGCCACCCCTATTAATTAATAAGATTGTAATATCTCTCTCTCCGTCTCTTGAATATATTATCTATATGCCTGGCCTGTTACGAAATCCCTGTGGGAATCGATATTGCTGGGTTAAGTAATCCCAATACTTGGAATTATTCCTACATCATTTCGATTGTGTTAAAACATTATTATTGCACCTCTCTTCCTCTTGAGACACAGTAAAAAGCATCTTTGGTTGTTTAAAACGTACTGCTATCCCTCATTACGGGACCAAGACCCCGCATTGGGATAACCGTGATCGAGGGACGGGTCAAGATTTCCGTCTTAAGAAGCGAAGTGAGTCGTTCAGGGTACGTTGTAGAGCCTGCACCGCCGATAGAGGGAGTTGGCCTCTGCCCAGGGCGGTAGAATGGGATGGAGAGGGAAAGGGGCCTGGTAGGCAACCTCGACGGAGGCAGATCGGGCCGACCCCAAAAGCTACAAGCAGTTTCTTTTCCGCCCTCTAGGAATAGGTAGGATGGGCGTACCGGTTTAGTAAACCGCGTGGTGGCGGCAACGCCCTCACAGAACGCCCCTGCGGCGACGGCGGCGCTGTTCTCGGGGAACGGCTTGTACGGACAAGTCCAGAGCACAAGCACAGTTATATACTTTTACAAGCCCAGCTCCACTTCCTCAACTATAGCCAGGAGCCATTTACCCGTTGGCGGGGAACGCCGGGGGTGGCGGGTGGGGGCATCAAAGAGGTTGGCGCGGTCCCAGAAAGATCCCGGGTTCTGCTACCGTGCATGTCAGCTGAGCGCGGTCACAAGAAGGTGAATATTGCAAAATAACGAAAAGGCCAACGGCAACGAATCGCTCTCAGCAAGGCCACAAAAGGCGTTCTGAGGACGCCCATGCCACGCGGGCGGGAGGAGCCGGGCCGCACCCGATTGTTCTGAGGCGACAAGAGCTTCGAGCCTCCCTCCGCTACGAACTGATCGGGCCCGCCAGGCACCGGCAAACAAAGGGTGCCCGCGAGCGGCATTATTGAGAAGGCGGGCTCATCCCCTCCCCTCTGCCAATTTGCTCCAAAGGGGGCGGAAGTCTTCCGGCAGCCTCTGCGTGGGGTGACGGCCGGCCCTGGCACTTGCGCTCTGTTGAACTTGGTTGGGTCGCGGCGAGCAGCAGTTTTGAGAGGGCTACGAAAGGAAGGGAGCCGTTAGCCTTCTCTTTCTTAAGCGTCTCCCTCCGACTTCGACAAGCCGTCCCCTCCCCCACCCCACCCCCAGCGAGACTCCGCGATCTTCTGGCGCAGCGGAGCCCCTGGGCCTCCCGGCGGGAAGGTAGAAGCCGGAATGTGCAACTGCCGCCCACTTTGCGCGAGCTCTCCTTTGCCAAAGAGCCAGACGCTGTTTGCGCCGAGAGGGCGGAGCGGGGCGTTGAAGGAGGAGGAGAAGTAGCACCCAGGAGGCGGACTAGGGCAGGCCGCGGTGGGATGCGGTGGGCGGAGCTCGCGTCTGCCTCCTCTGCCCCCTCCCCTCCCCTCCACGATGTTCGCAGGGTGCGTCCTCTGGGCCCGGCGCTTTTAGAAAAGCGACCTGAGGGAAAAACCGCCTACAGGAAACGAGGCCGACAAAGGCGGGAAGGGGCGTTTTTTTTTTGTTTTTTTTGGGGGGGACGACGACGACGGGCGGGCGTGTCTGTTTGGGTCTGCGGGAGCGTGAGGGAGGTCAGGCCGTTGTGGGTGATGAAAGCTTAAGGCAAGGCAAGACGGAGCCGCATGGAAGAGAAGAAGAAAACGTCGCGCGTTACCGAACAACGGAGCGAAGGGGCGCGAAGGATGGATTGGAGCGATACTGGTCTTTGGTTTCGGTTTTGAGAAATGTTTCTCAAAAACATTTGAGAAACATTTGAGAAACATTTGGGAATTCCTGGCTCCGTGTCCACTAGGCGCAATAATTAATTAAATTGCAACAACCGCCGTGCTTACTTACTGGCTTGGTCAAAATAGAGTGTGCCCTTCCCCCACCCCCCACCCCCCAGTTCATTTAGTTTGCATTGTCTGGAACATTCTTTTTTTTTTATTTTTTTTTTACAAGAGCAAGGCTGCTTTCGTCCGTTTCGTTCAATGGGCAGATCATAGCAAAAGTAAAACACTAATGGATCTGGTGGGATTGCTGTGCATTTTTTGTCCCTGGGTGAAGTCTTTCATGGGAATGAGAGGAGGAGGAGAAAGATACCCACAATAAATAAACTTGATTGAATATCTGCATCAACCTGCCAAGTATTGGAGAAAATACTGTTAAAAGAATTTATTCTTAAAATGTATGGTAAATTATCTGCTCTAAAGCTGGCCTCTGGAAGTCAGGCTTTGCATTCAAATTAACTTTAAGGTGGACTTGTAGAGAAGTTATTTGAAAAGCCCAAATCAGTGTAAAAACCACTGTAAGTCTACATATTTCCTAATTGGGTACTAGAGTAAAATATACCTACATACTTTGAATTAGGTTTTTTAATTAGTGTTTTGGAATTCTGTAGTATAAAACCCAGAATTTCTAAATACTATCTGGTAGCTCTTCATTAATGACCAAAACTAAGACCAAAATTTCCTAAATTGGAAAGCAAAATGATTCCGTTGCACTTGATTTTATGAACTTTTTAGCCATGGTTGTTAAGTGAATCACTGAAGTAAAATGAATTATGCAATCATTAAGCTGGTCAAATGATTGCTTGGCAGAAGTCATCTGGGAAAATTGCAAATGGTGATCCTGTGGACTTCAAGACACTGCACTGGCTGGTTGCCAAATGCCTGAATTTTGATTGCTTGACCATGGGGGTGCTGCATCGGTTGTAAATCATTACCCATGCCCTTAACTTTGAACAGTTGCTAAAGGAATGGTTGTAAGTTGAGGACTGCTGATACATGGGTTGAAGAAAAATGTAAATAACCTGAAGAACAATTGTAGCTGCCTAATATTACTGAAACAGTAATGAGATCAAATTTTATATTGATTCCTTTTTTGATAACCAACTTTGTGTCCTGTAACTCTTTGTTCAACTTATATTTGCAGATACCATATCTTTACTGCTTTATCAGCCATTATCCTGGAGGAGAGTCCAACTGATCTCTTGAAGTGATCAATTCCAGGATCAATTTATTTGGGGAAGAAAATAGATATCTCTGGTCTGCTTTAATAAACTCTTATGTGCATATTAGGGCATCAGTGTAGCATGGCCTGCTTTGCCTTATTTATATTTTCCAGAAAATAATGAGGAATCTTGAACTGGGTTTATGTTATTTCCTGATCAGTTTCCCTGTATTTATCTGTTTTAGTTACTTTTTCCTGTCAGCCTTTTCTCTCCACCCTGCTTCAGTTCCCTTATAGATTTGTCCCCCTGACTGCTTCTGTATTATGGGACAAAGCCGGGGGAGGGGGGGGAGGGAAATGGTCATCTTGCCTGTAACAAGTAGCAAACTACAAAATCAGTAAATTTGCTTAGTGGCAGAGTATGGGTTTATGCAATTGTGACTAATTTAGCCAATTATGGCTTATGTGTTATGTGAGTGCTGCCTAAGCTCCCGCAAGATTATACTTTAAAACTGATTCTTTATAAGTATTGTCTTGCTACACGCAAACAGTAAAATGCAATTCAGAACTTGGTTTACTGCCTGCTGTAAAATATCAGTCCAGGAATATGTAATATTGTAATAAAGATATTTGAAGCACATTTCAGAATGTATTTCGGTGTGCAGTAGGCAGTTGGAGAGATTAAAACTGATTCTCAGTATATTTTAAATGACTATGAAACCTTCAGATTCAGAGAGAGAATATGTTTCAGGGTGCCTATGGATGCACGCATAATCCTTTAACCAAATCATTTGAGATATTGACTTACCCCAGCTTTTCTCAGGCTCTATAAATATGCCTCCACATCCCCTTTCCCAGCATTCTCTATTGAAGGTTCTTACAAGGATCTGCCAAAGAGGAATTGATCACAATACATATCCCTTTGCAGCTCCATTGGGATGTTTAGGCTGATTATGTGGCATGGGATGAAGAGGAAAATGCCCCTATCCAAATGCAAATAATGATTAATGACAAAAGATGCTATTCTGAAATACGGGGAAGGTACCAATTTGCTTGTTCTTGTTTTAAAACATCGGGGAACACAAGTATGCACTACTTAATTTAATCCAACCAAACCAAAGTCTTGCCTCTTAACTGTTCACAAGCTCTAGTTGAGTTGAATACTGATGGAGAATTCTGCTTGTACAAATGGGAAGGTTGGTTCGCAGCATGAAACCGTGCATGGATTAGGGGTGGGAATAGAGAAACAAAGTGTTTAATTAAATCTTCAAGGTTGGGCCTTGTTTCTCTTGACTTTCTTTAGCTTAAACGAAATCATGTAGCCTTCAGGGGAAAAGGAAACAATTGGAGCACTGGCAGAAAAAATATTTTCAGAAAAAGAATCTTTGAGATCTTTGCATTAGAAGAAAGGTTTGCTAATTGCCTTCATAGCTTAACCATGGTTTGTTGAAGTATCTGAGTTTATGCAAGTGTCAAAGCACAGTATGGTGAAGACATGAGATACTGTATTATCAATAACTATGATTGTTATGATTTGCTTATTTATCTACTGAACTAATAACTGGGGATAAACAATTACTGGGATTTATATTTCTATGCATTTCATAATTCCTTGGTAAATGGAAGAATAGAGAGGCAGGTTGACAGCAGTCCCCCTATTACTGTTACAGTAACTTGGCACATTTGGTCTGAATGTTTATATGAACATTCCTCATGCACATCTTTGAATGAGATCCTACAGATATCACTCTTGCTATTTCCATGCAATCAACTTTTAAATAGTAAAGAAGCCATGTTGCATGAGGACAGGGCTTGGCAAGGTTTTTTTAAAAAACCAAAATAAAAGGGTGACTACAACCTTTAAATTAAAGTCATTTCCTCGTTTATTTGTTTTTTATTTATCCTATTTTTATTATTTTTACAAATAACTCAAGGTGGCTAATATATCCAACATACCTTCCTGTTCTGATTTTTCCCACTACAACAACCCTGTGGAGTAAGTTGGGCTAAAAGAGAACGAACTGTCCGCAGTCATCCAGATGGCTTTCATGGCTAAGAGGGAACTAAAACTCACCAGCTCCCAGTTTCTAGACTGGTCCCTTAATAACTAGACCCAACTGTTTCCCAGAAGGGTGAGACTTCATAAGGAATGGAAGACTCTCATTTGGAATAAGGTCCCCCAAGCAGGGCCTTAGGTAAAACTTCCTGCATCCCAAGGCAGATGAATTATCCGAGAGCTCAAGACAGAACCAATGTTACAAGAGCTGAGGGCAGAGAAAAGGAAGAGGAAAATTATTGAGTTGCCGCTTCCCCATAGCAGCACTATTTGTTCCCCTTCTTCAAGACAATGCATGTAACCATTTCAAAGTTACTGTTTTTGTCCTGATATGGCTAGATTGTATGACCATGGGAAGGCAACAAAAAGGTAGGTTTTGTGTCACTTGCTGCCATCTGGTGACTGGCAAGAATTTCACAGCTCTTTATTGCTTTACTTTATTGTCATTGCACCTCGTACAACGAAATCAAACATCATCTTCAGTGCACATCATGACCATCACCATGAAAATAAACACACGCACATCCTTCACCACACATTGAAGCTTAAACCCCAAACACCACACCAACACTGCACTATACAGCAGAATTCAAAAGAGCTACTGTCCTGGGATAGAAGCTGTTTTTCAGCCTATTTGTCCTTGTTTTATTATTCTGTACCGTCTACCAGATGGCAATAGTTCAGAAAAACTTCAACTGATCCAGATTGGAATTAGGTGCTTCTCAATTTCCCCAACTTAAGATATGTGGACTTCAACTCCCAGAGTTCACTAGCCAGCATTTGAAGCAGACAAGGTTGAGAAACACTGAAGTTTGATGACTTAAATATTGAAAATAAAATTTGAAATCTCAGGTGTAAAGCCTTCTCAAACCACTGTGTATTGAATCCAACCCCCAGGACAGCTCTCCCTCCCTGCTCAGCAGGATTTAAGCTAGCTTGTTGATTTCTCTGGATTTACTGGACATATTAAAAAAAAAAAAAACTTTAATCCTATTCTTACTAACCATGCCAGTATCAGAATCTTACTACAAGTCCTGCTGAATTTAACAGGGTGCTCTTTTCAGGCCACTTGGCAGAATTATATCAATTCTAATATAGGGCTGTTTAACTTGAAAGAAGACAAAGCCTTCTCTGCTCGTTTTCATTTCTAGTTTAAACTAAGACAGAAATCAAATATGGCACGTACTGTCTCGAGTAAAATGGAAGGATTTGATCTGAAATCTCTGGAAGAATAAGAATTCTTAACACTTTTTAGTAAATGGATATCTACAGTGATAAATACTCAAGTGCTGAAGGGTCAAGATGTACCAAGGATTTCCTTCCCTTCTCTTCTGCTGTGATATGATTCATCACATACCTTAATTTCAGAAAAGAGCAAGCAGTCCAGGCATGAGTGCCAATATCTTAAGAATAAGGAAGGGCTGGGATCCTACAATATACAATCCTCTTGTTTAGTTTGATGAGGTAGATGGCACAAACACAAATATAATGCTTTGATAACCATTTTTCATGGCCTTGTAAATTCTGCCAACTGTAGTTTGTACAATAAAACATGGTCAGGCAAAAACCAGAGTTTAGCAGGATGTGTGAATTAAATGGGAGAAGCACATGTCTTACTTCTATGCCCTTCATACCCTAGTACTGTATGCGATAGGACTTTAGAACATGCAGCCTGTTTTGAATAATTGTTGAGAGATGATTGGAATGACCTGAGAATTATCCCAGTTTTTAATCGGTTTCCGTGCATGTGGTAAGACTGGAACCAACCTGAGCCAGAAGACATTGATAAGCTAAGAAATGATGAGGCAGATTCTATCTATTGTCTCTATGGATGAATCAGATTCCCAATTCAGGATTCTTCTCTGGCATTCAGGGCCAGCCCAGGACCTTTTGCTGCCGATGCAAAAGAGCAAATAGTGACTCTTCTCCAGACAAGATGCTTTGCCCTCAAGGCCAATAGAGCTATTTGAACACCTGTAGAAAGAAAACTCATAATGTGATTCCATCTGTTCTCTGCAAGTAGTGGTTATTCTCTGACTTCCATCTTGTGAAACTTAATACCAGCTGCCTTAAGGCCACTGCCCATTGCAGCCTCTTAACCTAAGGATAGGGCTGGCCCTGCCTGACTCACTGGTGTGACTTTACAGCAATTCCAGTAGTCACCAGAGCAACTGTGAATTACCCAGCCAGCTGAGCAGTTCAGCCCTGATTTCTTTCTAATCTCATTGGTATATGGATGTTTAATCCCCACATCTCTGTGGGATGTTTCATGCAGTCTTTAGCTGAGAAAAGCACTCCTTGTGCTTCAGACCCATTTAGTGCTAGTTCTGCTCCATTAGGGATCTGCAGAATGTGGCTTGGAATGACTGCAGATATTTTAATTCCTGGATCTACACAGTCATTTCTAATGAATTGATAAGTCAGAATCATTAAGCATTTGCTCCTTTGGAGAGAGCCATGCCAGCATGAAAAAGCTGGATGAGGGCTGTTGCATTACAAAAATCAGAACAGCAGTAGGGAGGTGCACAGTTGAACAATTTGTAGTTATGTTTAGCTCTCACTAAATCTCTCCCTATTGGGGCTCCCACCCTTCTCTTTTTTGGACCAGTTTCTGTTGGCATAGCAATAAGGAAACTTTGTAGTTACATGGAATGATTTTTGCCAGATCAATGTAACTCGAAAGCCTGCAGAGTACTATTTAAATCTACACAAGTGGGCAATGTAAAAACATTCTTTCCACTCCTTTCCAAGTTTCAGGACATATTGGATCTCTTGCAACCAGATCTTATTTATTGACAAGCACTCAATCTTAGTTCCGCAGGACTTCATTGGTGAGAAAGTTTGCCTACTTCTTTATTTCAAAGTTGCAAAGTCTAAGGTACATGTGGTTTTATCACAGATGGAATAATGTCAGGAATAATGTCGCTGCCAAATGGAGGTTGGACCTAAACTGTAGCTTGATAATCTTTTAGAAAAGAAAGCTAATAAATTATTTTTTTTGCCCTGCTTGGTGAGTAAATGCTATCTTTGTCAAACTGCTTCAAAAATACCACTTCTAGCAGGGTATTGTATCTGTCATTCCAACTGGCTCTAGAAAGCTATCTGTCACATCTTTACAAAGAAATCATAAAACGTTTTTATTGTTCCCTCCTTTTTTCTTAAAAGTGATATGGAGGTGGCTGATTATGTCCAAAGAGCGTGATATTTGATCATAATGTAGTTTTACTGTTTGTGAGTCCAGCTCTGGTGAAACTGGAGCAGATTCCTCAGCCACTTCAGGGGACCTTTGACTTTGCTTCTTCATAACTACTACAGATTGCAGCTTGAAACATAAAACTTCTTCCTATGATGTGCTAAATTTACGTAGGAAATCCACATTGTAAAAGCAGCATGGCTTTTGTAAAATGAAGTGTGTTTATTTCCTACAAAGTTACATTTATACTTTATAATAGAAAGTATATTGCTCCCTTGATATTGGGAGCAATTGGTCTCTCTCTCTCTCTCTCTCTCTGTGTGTGTGTGTGTGTGTGTGTGTGTGTGAGAGAGAGAGAGAGAGAGAGAGAGAGAGAGAGAGAGAGAGAGAGAG
>BLBF01000019.1:40070864-40100727 GCA_015471245.1 Laticauda colubrina
TCTTTCTTTCTTTCTTTCTTTCTTTCTTTCTTTCTTTCTTTCTTTCTGATACATAATGACAACTTTGGCTAGAGATTCAGATCCAGTTATCTTCACACACTTTGATGCTTTTGAATATCCTCTGCTACTCTCATATCTTTATTTCTTGAGGTGGGATCGGCTATCAATAAAACTTGTTCTAAGGCCTGGTTAGTACTTGGACAGAGAAGATCCAGAGCACTGGTGAATTGAAAGCAGTGAGTTGAAAGAAATCAATTACAGACCTTTCCCATACCTTTGATTTGCTCCTGAGAGTCAACTTGACTGTTATTCCCCTTGCTCAAGAATCCCAGAGTTGGGATTTTTTTACTTTTTACTTCACCTATGCACCCATCACCCGTTTAAACGCCTCTGTCCACATCAGATCAGGCTGCCTGGGCCTGGTAAACTGAGGCCTATCTACAGTAATTTCTTCCTGCCCAGTAAGATTGAGTGTGAGTGTGTCACCTAGGAAGCACCTTCTCTGATCCAAAAACTTTGCTTCTAGGCCTGAGGTTAGGATGGCAGTTGAGTCTCTGAGGTCTTTTTTTTCGGTGGGCAATTAGTTTTTCCTATTCCCCTCCTCCAGTTTTTAAAATGTCAATCTGGGAATTGGGCAGCCTCTAAATCCAATAAAAGGCATAGTACATGTTCCAACAAATAAAAGCAACGTTTGGTTTGCTCAGCAAACTAATCAATAGCCGGAGGGATAGTGATTGTTGGGTGTATTGACAAATCATGCCCATGGGAGACCCGTGCACGCGAGTCTTCCTGAATGAAGTATCACTTGTTCCCAGGGGGAGCGCCTTGGAATAGGACCAATTTTTCCCCTCTCTCCAAGTTGGAGAAGAGGCGCTGGCTCCTCTAGTATCGGGATTCGGCTCCTGAGAATCGGCCAATAGAGCCTCTTCGTCTCGCTTGGACACATCAAAAGGTCGGCAGAGCTGTCGCGCCCTTCCTTCAGGCCCTGCTCGACGAGTTAGTTTGTTTCCTGGCACCTCCGGGACCGAGTGTGTGTGTGTGCGTGTGGGGGAGGAGGGGAAGTGTGCGCTCAGCTGGGACTCTTGTTTCCTCTCAATCCCCCCCCCTTCACCGCACATACACAGACACGTTCGTCTCATCGGGCGGATGAGATTCCTAATGGCTCCCCGAGCCACTAGGGTCTTCGCCGGGCAGACTTCTGCAAGTTGTTCCCGGTATGTAAATTAGGTCCCCAAAGCTGTTGTCCAAATCGAAGAAACAGAGAAATTAATCTGGAAGACTATCCATCATAGACTGTAATAAAGGGAGCGACATGGATGAGACAGATGATATGATTAAGGAGCTGTGGTCGTTTTAATTAACTTTTCGCTGTCCTGTAATGATCAAACTGGTCAACAGACCCGGTCAATAAGCATGTTAATATCAAACAAATAAAACCAGGGATGATTAAAAACCTCCCGGTTTATTAAATTTGAAATTCAAATGAAATTTATGTGCAGATGCAGACGGAATGCTAATGGGCCGCCCCTTTTGCCAAAGCAGCGGATGCCACAGGTTTACAAGAAAACGTGCGGACCACTCTCTGCCAAGCAGCGAAGGGAATTGGTGCGCTCTTATTACCTCCATGAATTTGGAGAAGAAATATTTTTCTAGCTCTTGAGGCCCCAGTCTTCAGAAATTCCTATCTCCCCCTCTCCTCAACCTTCAGGCTGCCCCACGAAGATCTGGGACTGCCTGAGGACTGTGCCCAACCGGGATAACACAGGTTTTTAATTAATCTGGTATTTTCAACCCAGAGGAAGGATCATAGCAGGCGAAGGCCGCTAGTGCATGCGCATCCTGCGCGCACATACCCTCCGCACACTAAGTTGCCCTCTCCATCTGTTCGGAGGCACCGCAAGCAACGCAACTACACCGAGGCTTTGTTTTTCTTTCTTTCCCTTGTTTTACTCTCTTCCTAGGCACAGAGAGTGCAATTCCTCCGCAGCGATATTTTCTAAATTGTGATAATTTGGGCAGAAGTTGCTTTTTAGTAGTTGAAAGAAAAGAAAAAAGAAGTTATCTATCTATAGAAATAAGCATTTTTCAAACCCTCTCAAACTATATAACAACTGGCGAGGTTTAGAAATGCATAACTGGCAAGAAAAGGAGGAAAGCGTTTTCTTTTTTCCCCTAAGGAATTCGTTTAATTAATTATCCCTGTTTGCAGGGATCTCTTTAGAACAGACAGCACCAAGCGTTCTTTTCCCTTCTTTCCTGGAGGGAGGCAATTGACCCCGTTGACTCCCGACCCCCACCTAAATCTGCAGGTCTTCTTCTCCGGTGCCCTTCTGGTGCAGCGGATAAAGTCAACAGATCCCAAGTCTCAACAGTTATTCCACCATCCGGATTCTCCCATAAAGCACTCCCTCACTCTTTTTTTACCCACGGTCCCACCCCCACCCCTTTTCTGTGGGTGTTTGGTGGGGGGAGGGTCAAGGGGTAGTATTGATTCAATTTAAATCCTAAATTTAAACAAGTGTGCATTAGGTCTTTAAAATGAATATCATTATAGAAGGAGACTAAAGGCATGAAGTTAATTCTTTTTATTTGTTAAACGCCGCTCCCTCCCTCCCTCCACCCGTTCCTCCTCCTGGGCTGGCCTGTCCCGCCTTCTCAACAGGCTCAAGTCACTCAGAGCAGCTCAGCGAGAGAAGCGCCGCATTCTTGGTTAACCGTCAGCCTTCAGAAAAAGACAGCAGTTCATTAATTTACTTCGCTCCTTACTTCCAAGTATGACCATGCCTCTTACCCCGTAATCAATAGCTATGATCTGCAGTCAATAGCCACAAAGCATTAAAAGCCTCCCCCACCTCCGAAAAAAGGGGAGGGAGAAGTCCAGAATTGTCTATAGAGGTGAGATATCCCAACCCCAACATATATCTATCTGGTTTCTCCTAAAAGTTTGGCGTGGAGGAAAAATTCCAGCTACATACATATTGCAAGCAAAGGTCTGGGGCGCTCGTCTATTAACTATACCACTGAACCCTTATCATCTGAAAATAATGCCGGGAACAAAATTTTCAGGTACATTCTCCTAACGAAATATCTTCTTCTGCTTAAATTAAATAGGTTGCACTTTAGTGATGGTGGTTGTGTTGATGACCATGATAATAATAAATAACGATGTTTTGGTGGAAGTCTAAAATCCTTCCATTTAACACCGGGGTCAAGAGATTTCACTCCTCTGCAAACGGAGCTATTCCAATTTGAAGAAAAAAAGAGGAGGAGGGGAAAATATTTGCAATACGTAGTGCGGAATCCCAATTCCAAACTTTTTATTGTCCAAAACAAAACAAATATGTCGTTGAGTGCGTAAAATCCAGTTGAAATAATCAGAAACGCACCAGGAAATTGGGGTCTAAAATATCTATACCCATATACACAGCTCCATCTTTTTCAGGAAAAAAAAGGGAAGGAGAGAAGGAAGGAAAGAAGGAAGGAAGGAAGACCCACTGACTGTAAAATGGCCAGGTCCTGGATAATTCTTTCCGCCGTTTCACACGACTACATTACAAAAAGGCTGGGTGAGTGGGTGCTCGGGTTGGGAAGGGCAGAAAAGCGGAGTTTTCCCAACCATCCAAACGATTGCTGCGGAGAATTGGGGTGTGGGGGAAGGCGGAAGAGACCGCAGACTAAAAGAGACTGGCGTTGAAACGACAATCGGCAGCTCGCAAAGCGTGCGCGCCCGTTGTCACATGCTCTGCGTAGTCTCTCATGCAGAGGGAATAAAACGCCTTTTTTCCCCTTTCCGTCTGAGGGGCTGAATATCTGAATAACCTTCCGGGAAACGGAAAGCTTGTAAAACGGAGGGAACAAACAAGCAGGCGAAGGGCGCTGCGAGGAACGCCGTTGCTCCCTTGCGCTCGCCTTGCCCGCCTGCTTTTTCGCTCCCTGCGCGCTGGGCTGCAGCCTTGGAAAGGAGCGGGCGGCGGCGGCGCTGATGACCTCACGCGGTAACGCAGCGGAGCGGCCGACGGCGCCGCAGATTGGCTGGCGCGGGCTCAGCGGCACTTCAAAGCGAGAGAGGGAGCTACAATTGTGGTGGAATGGGCGGAACTGATCATTGTATTGCACACCTCTAAAAAAAACACTGCCTCTGATTTATCAATATAAAAAAGATCCTCTGAGAGGAGGGCACTTTGTGGGATGGCAACTTCACTTCTAGGGGTGAGTCCGGAGGGTGTGTTTTTTTTCCCCTACTGCCCCCCCCCCCGCTTTGCTATTTTAATTGGGTCCTTTTTATTGGCGATCGCGGAGCAGGGTTAAGGCAGCCCCTCTCTTGACCGGGGGCTATTGAGGGTTTCATTTTTGCTTTTTTTTCTCTTGACTCCATGCGAGTTTTGGAGAAAAGAAAGAGGAGAGAGGGAAGGGGAGGGGGAAGAGGGCAGCCACTTTTTTTTTTTTTTTCAACCCCCTTGACATCGTGCAGGGAAAGGTTTTAAGGGCATTAGCCCTTAACAACCTCCAGAGCTTGGGCTGAGCTATTCCTGTATCCCCGGAGAACTGGCCTCTCTCTGTTGTCGACGCGGACGGGGAAAAACAGCTGCCTCGCTTGATCTTTTTCTCTCCCTGTGAGAGCTTTAAAAAAAAAAATTGCAGCAGCTTGTTGCTGTTGTTGATCCCCCCTCCTTTTGAACATTTCTTTGAGCCCGACATTTCCTGCAGGTATGTTGATTGTCTGTTTCCTTGAGGTGTGAATATAAAAGTTTGGGGGGGGGGGAGGAGAAAGAATGCTATGAGCGAACTCGAAGAGTAAAGGAACGTTTTAAATAAACAACTTTAAACTGCGGCTACAGCCAATTTTAATTGCTAGATAAGAATGGCTGCGGATTAAATGCACCAATACTCTTGGTAGTTTCGGGAAGAGAAAGAACGGAGTGTGGAACCACAGCACCTTTGAACGAGACTTAGTCGGTACCGAAGCTTTTCAGTTTTTACATTTTCTTTTCGAGCCTGGGCTTCTGGATGCGACTGAGATAAAGTTCTCGAGCTCTTTGGCCTGACTCCGGGCTGCGCGCCAATCTCAACCAAAGAAACCAGTGAGCTTTCCTAAAGGGCGCTTTTCTGGGGCTTGTGAGCAGGGATCGGGGGGAGGGGGTGTCATTTCTTCTTACGGAATCAAGAGGAGGGGTAAAGGACCGCAAAGGTTCCTCGCCTTAGCCCCCATTTCCACGTCTGCAGGGGAGGCTATTGGGCGCGGACCCTACTCTGGGGCGGGCTGCCGCGGGCATCTTTGCCGGCGGAAGATGACGGGCGCTGTCCCGGACTTCTCTCCCCGTTTTCTGCAGGAAGAACCGCGTCTCGGCTCCACTCCACTGGCCATGCTCGCCGCTACCTGCAACAAGATCGGCAGTCCCAGCCCATCGCCGTCGGTCCTGTCCGACAGTACCTCATCCTTCGGCAAAGGCTTCCATCCGTGGAAACGTTCGTCATCTTCGGGAAGCTGCAACGTGGTGGGCTCCACTCTAAGTGGCGTCGGAGTCTCGGCCTCGACCCGTAACGGTTCTTCAGCTCACGCCGCGGCTGCGGCAGCGGCCGCGGCTGCGGCGGCCGCTCTGGTCTCGGACTCTTTCAGCTGCGCCGGCTCGCCTGGATCCAGCGCCTTCTCACTCACGTCGAGCGGCGCGGCGGCCGGCTCACCCTTTGCCAACGACTACTCGGTATTCCAGGCGCCCGGGCCGTCCGGAGGTGGCGGCGGCGGCGGTGGCGGCGGCGGCGGCGGGACAGCTCCTGATACAGCTGCCGCTCATCAGCCGGTATTCATCTCCAAGGTGCACACCTCGGTGGAGGGCCTGCAGGGCATCTACCCGCGCGTGGGCATGGCGCACCCCTACGAATCCTGGTTCAAGCCGTCGCACCCGAGCGACGCGGGCGCCTCCAGCTGGTGGGACGTGGGCGCCGGCTGGTTGGACGTGCAGAACCCCAATGGCGTCCACCCGGCGGCTGCCGCGGCCAGCGGTCTCCAGGCGGGTTCCCTACATTCGCCACTGGGCGCCTACAACTCGGATTATTCTGGCCTGGCGGGCCACTCGGCCTTCAGCAGCAGCGCCGCCTCCTCGCACCTCCTCAGCCCAGCCGGGCAGCATCTCATGGACGGATTTAAGCCGGTGCTGCCGGGCTCATACCCGGACGCGGCCCCCTCGCCACTGACGTCCGGAGCCGGAGCCTCCATGCTGGGCGCCGGACCCTCCGCGCCACTAGGCGGCTCCCCGCGCTCTTCAGCCCGTCGTTACTCGGGCCGCGCCACTTGTGACTGCCCCAACTGCCAGGAGGCGGAGCGGTTGGGCCCCGCGGGTGCCAGCCTGAGGCGCAAGGGCTTGCACAGCTGCCACATCCCCGGCTGCGGCAAGGTCTACGGCAAGACGTCGCACCTCAAGGCGCACCTGCGCTGGCACACGGGCGAGAGGCCCTTCGTCTGCAACTGGCTCTTCTGCGGCAAGCGCTTCACGCGCTCGGACGAGCTGCAGCGCCACCTGCGCACGCACACGGGCGAGAAGCGCTTCGCCTGTCCGGTGTGCAACAAGCGCTTCATGCGCAGCGACCACCTCAGCAAGCACGTCAAGACTCACAGCGGCGGCGGGAGCGGCGGCGGCGGGAGCGGGAGCGGCGGCGGCTCGGGGGGCGGCAAGAAGGGCAGCGACACCGACAGCGAGCACAGTGCTCCCGGCAGCCCGCCCTGCCACTCACCGGAGCTGCTCCAGACCCCCGAGACGGGCCACCGGAATGGCCTGGAGTGAAATCCGCCCTGAGTGCGCCGGCGGAGCCCAGGCGGGAGGAGGACCTGGCTTTGCTCTTCCCGGCTGTCGTTTCTCTCCTCCCCCTCTTCGCCCTCTGTCTTTCCTTCTCCCTTTCTTGTTCGGATCCACCGCGTTTTCAGCCCACCTATTTCATAGCCTCTCGCCCGCTGGGCCAAACGGGATCTGGACGTCGAAGTAACGCGCTCCAGCCAACGCGGACTCGCAGCCAGATCCCTGCCCAGAAAAGGGACTTCGGTTGCCGAGCGGCTGCTCCAGAGACACCCGCGCTGGAGGGGAAGAGGTTTGGGGCGCTCTAAGCAGTGGGGGGGCGGGGGGCGGGATTGAGCTCTCGGCAAGGACCAGGGCCTCTCTCAGAAGGAGAGGCGGCTATCCGGGGAAGTAGGGCAGGGGAGAGGGTGAAGAGCCCAAGACTTCCCGCTGAAAGCACTTTGAATATTGTGAGATGCTTTTAATTAATATTATTATTTCAAAGAATTGTTCCAAACGTTAAATTTCTATTCAGTTTTGCTCCGAAACGACAGCGCTCACTCGCTTTCTCTGGAATGTTGCAACTAATAGGGTTACTCTGGAGGACGTGGGTGAAGCCTAAAAAGTGTGCGTGTGTGGAAGTGAGAGTGTGAATGTCGGCGCGATGGCATAGCGCCCCATTTGCAATTCAGTTCTGTCAAAGAGGATCCCGCCTTGGTAGATATTACAAAATAAGCTGGCCTAGGCTTTTCTTTCGGATGCCTTTTCTGTTTAGCACTTCCAAGTATTCTGTGCTTCAGAGAGTGACTCAAAATAACTAAGATTCTGGTCTTAGTGGAAGTTATCTTTTATTTCGGCTTTTAAAAAAGAAAAAAAAAAGTTCTAATGAACAGATCAGGAACTTTCAAGGAAATGGGCGCTTAAAGATGCCATTGACCTGGGGGGAAAAAAAAATCAGATTTAGGAACCATTAAAGAAAAATCCCCCTGTTTTAATTAACCTGGCATATAGCTATAGAGCCTTCACTCAGAAATTAGTGAGGCTGGGTTTCATAGACTTAAGTACAAAATTGTTTTCATAGACATGTTTTTTTAAATTACCCTTCAATGCCATTTACTCAGAATTAAAGCAAACCGAATTAAAGTTCCAAAGTTAAACAGACAGTAACGATCCTTTCTGAGTATCTCTAGGATTGCATAGTAAATTGCCTTAAAATATTATCCTTTGCATGCTTTCCTAGGGATAAATTCCATTCAGCATAAAGATATTTATTTTTGGCTAATATTCGTAAAGCTGGGCTGCACCCATTCCGGTCAGTTAATTTATACCTCTGTCAGCCCAACTAGTTTAAAAAGTTTTGAATTGGGCTATTAATTCGAGTTTTCTGCTGTAATCAAGCATTGCTTAATTTATGGTAAAAAGTGACCCCTCAAAATGCTTCCTCGAAAAAGTGTAATCAATTGGTGCAGTTCAATCACTTTAATTATATAAACTTTATAATTGTTGAAAGTTACGACACGGTTAAAGTCAGTCCCATTGATTTCAATGAGATGTTAAAATCCATTTCTGATATTTTCTTTCTCAATGAGATCAGTAAGACTCAAAATAGTTGTTTGACTGGCTAATACCCATTAGTTAAATATAAGGGGCTTCCAATTTCAGCTATTATTCTTTGAGAAGTTAGAGAACAACAATATAATTAAATTATTTCAATCTAGATAAGTTTCTTCCCCATTCTTAAAAAAAAAAACAAAAAAAAAAAAAAACCAGCACCTCTGCTTGGTTTCCAGAGTGCAGAAATTCATATGATGCTTTGAAAACACCAAGGATGCAATTTATTCTAATTCATAGCATAATTTTTCTGACAATAAGAAATATGAAAGCAATCTGACTTTTCTGCAAGTCTGTAGTTTACTAAGAAAAAAAAAACCCAGCCAACCAAACAAAAACACAAGAGGATAAAAACAAATATTGGTAAAATAGTTCAAAACCTAATGACTTGTACAACAGAAATCGTTGTAAAATAGCTAACAATTTAATATAATTCCACCACTGTATTGGTGTGAGGCGCAGTTGTCCAGGGGACGATTTGTACAGTATTTTTCTTGTATATTACTTCCAGTAAATATTTGAAAATATATCAAAGTACACTTGAGCTTTCTTTCTTTAAAAAAAAAACATTTTCGTTGTCATAAAATATTAAATCATTATTGTTGCAGTCTTAATAAACTGCTTTTTAAAAAAAATGTCATTTGAAGTGTACAGAAAATTGCACTTCAGAATATAGTTTTGCTTGAATATTAATTTAGTTAGGCATAAGACTGTAATTAAACAAAAAAGATTGGATAAATGTTGAATGCCATTTCATTTAATGGAGCATGTACTTTTTTGCATTTTCTGACAGTTCAGGTATAGTTTAAGTGATAATTCTCCTATATTTCACTCAGTGGGTTTATCTAGACCCATATATTAAATACACTGTCCAAATGATGCAGACAAATAATGGCCTGTGCTTTTCCCTGAAAATAAATATGGTGAATGTTAATAACACACTCTTGATGTTACCTAAACAACATAATCCTACGCATGTTTTCTTGGAAATTCTACTGTCTTCAGTAGGACTTATTCCTAAATATGGATAGGATTATTGCCTGCAAGTTTGCAAACTCTGCAAACAAATTGTCTCATTGTAATGTTGAAATAAGTTTGGATATTTCACATTGAAATGAAAAGAATGAAAGAAACAAAGGAAGAAAGAAAAAGCCTTTCTCTGGAATACTTTAAAATTGCATTTTAAATGCATGAAATGTAATTGACTTTTATCTGTAAGATTTTAAATGGAATTAATAAACAGCACATAAAATATTTGTTGTTAGGGTTAGTTAATTTCTTTCTCAGGATAATAATGACATTGCAATTTGTTTTCCCCTGGACTGGGATCCCTTTTGAAAATAACATATGAGACTCTGCACCCTTGCGCAGGCTTCCTGGGCAAGTCTTTCTAAAAGTAATAGGTAAATGTATGCTCAAGACAGAACCTCTATTAAACACAGCTGGATTTGCTTAGAGGTAAGAAGCTTTAGCAAGTAATGTAACAAACATTGTTCTCCCCCCTCATTTCTGCTGAGTGTGTAAATATTGATAACAAACACTTTCACATTCAAATATTAGTTGGTTAATGATTCTCTGATCAACTGAAACAGTTATATTTTAGGAATATTATTCAGTGATTGGCTCAATGTGTGCATGAAGTGCTCATTTTTATTATTTTACAAGTAGCCTGGCTTATAACGCATTTCTTCTTACAGACAATGCATGAATGGGAAACAAAACTGGTATTATCCTATCACGCTTGAACAACTATTAAATACGTTGACTGACCCCTGTTATTGATTCTTAATGCCAGCAGGATAAGAACAAATACATTCCTTGAATCTACTGTTAGGATCAGAGGAAAAATAGCTTAAGGTTGAAAAGAATCAAGCAGGAATATTCGCTCCTCAATAGATCCAAGACTGAAGTTTGAAAGTTGTTGATTATTCTGATTCCTGGCTGTTCGTCACTCTAAAAAGGAAATCCTGTTTGGTTGAAATTGTAAAGAAAAGACCACAGAATCAGTAGTCGATGGTACTTTTTAGAAAGTGCTGTCCGAATTCCGTCGCCATTTCCTCCAGGAGCAAACAGATACCTTGGGGGCTGGGGAAATGCAAACTTGAGTTTGGGGAATTTGGGCGCCAGATTGTTTCATTTGATTTCGTTCATCTCTTGGGTGCAATCGGAAAGCTGGCATTTTGCGGTTTGGGCGGTGATTTCGTGTGGCATCTCCCTTTCCCATAGGAAGGCAAAAGTGAAAGTTAGGCTAGGCTGTATATAGTAATTGGAAAAGTAACCAACAAAATGAGAGTCCTAGTCTTGTGGGGAGCTGCGAGTTGCGAAATAGCCACAACTGTAAAAATATAGCTGCTGTTGTTTTTTTCTCCCGGATTTTGACGTCCTTGCAAGGCACACTTTGCAGTTCTTTTCCAGCCTCCATCTCTTCCAAGCAAAGAAAAAGTTCGTCAGCATCAAGGGCGCACCGGTGTTCCCCCCGCCCGCCACATTTTCGCTTTGGCAAAGGCTGGCGCGCAAAGAGCTTGAAAGGGGAGAGTTGAAGTTGGAGGTCCGTCAGACGAGATAGCGTCTTTCTTCTCCACCTCCCTTCCTGGCAAGGTGGGCTTCGAGGCTGGGGGCGGGGATGGGTTTGTCTGCCCCACAGGAGGGCCCCGGGGTGATTCCAGCCTCCCGCCCCAGCTGAAAAGCTGAAACTGCTTTTGGCTTGGTGCCCTGAATGTGCGTGGCCTATTCTGCGCTACTAAGTGGAAATTGCGGAGGTGAGAGAGGTCTCGACCTTAGTGCAAAAAAAAAAAGAAAGAAAAAGAAATGAAATGAAAAGAGAACGAAAGAAAAAGAGCTTTCTGCAGGCTTTCGGATGCTTTCAGCCGAAATCCCTCCCAGCTAGAGAAAATTCAGCCGGGTTGTGGGAGGGAGGCAGCGGGCGGGCGGGGAGGCGGAGGCGCAGTCCGCCTTAGCCATTTGCTCTTTGACTTTGTAAATAGATCTTCTGCAAAGCTGCCTTGGGCGTCCTGCTCCAAGTTTAAGACAATGAGGAAATGGGGCAGAACCAATACTTGAAATTAATACCTTAGGATCGCGCCAGCTCTGTCTCCACTTAGATGTTTCCAATTGGAGCAGGACTAGACAAACTGGATTTATTTGGGGCCCATAGGGGAAAAAAGAGAGGGTAGAAACATCCAATATTCCCTGTTCCTTTGCTTAGTTACATAACCCCAAAGAACGTGCATTTGACACTTTCTTCCACAGACCATAGCTAACCTCCTGGTTTGAAGTGGTAGGATGTGACCCCCATTGACTGGTGGAGTTAAGCATTGCTGAAGTCCTAATATGCAGTCTTGGCCAAATTTTAAAAGAAGGATCCTAAATCCTTCTTTTAAAAGTGAGCTCCGTTGAATCCTGTCCAAAGAAAGACTGTATTAGGATGGCAGCCCTGTAAACATGTGTAATCACCTTCAACTCGAAGTAAACACATTTAGGATCGGTCTCTAACTCAGCTGGCATCTAATTCTGAGCTTTGGAAGGGATAATAAATAATATACTGTATGAGGAGGTGCCTCTGAAAAAAAAAGATAAGAGCTTAAATCAAGGTATGGAATCATCAACCACTGGTGTCTTTCTGTCATGATTCCGGAACGCCTGCAAAGACGTGTGGTGGTTTAAGATTCTTCTTACTCTTGGTTGGGGACACCCTCATTTCTGAGTCTTCGTGTTTTCAAGGCGAACTTTAGTACTAGCCAGCTTTCCTTGCTAGTTGCATCTCCTTTGGAAAAGGAGTCTTGTTCATCTTGTGCGCTGAGAAAGTGTTGCGCAATTTTACAAGAAATGCTTTACTTGCTTCCTTTTTAGACCTAATACATAATAGGTATTAGGTCACACAGTAGGCGGGGCCAGACTAGGAATCTAGACTAAACTAGCACGGGGCTGTTTGGGTTGTGGGATCCCAGTCAGCTACTATCAAGGTGTATATGTACGAAGCCATTCCGTGAAACTATACAATGACTCCTTTGACTAGACTAGAACATATTTCTGCAGACACAGCGTTTGGCTTTGTTATTCCTGGTTTAAGGTTGAATGTGTTTTGTAACCTCGGCTGCAGGGTCGATCACGGACAGAGTTCGAATCCCTGCTCAGTTTGGAAAGGCAGGGGGAGGTTTGGGTCAATCATTATGCCACAATCAAACCAACTTCAAACGTTTGTCGAAGGATAAAGGGGGAAGAAAAGGGAGAAGGCGTTGCTGTGAACTGTTTGGAGAGATGGTGGTTTAAATTTACACAGATTTACAATAACGATTTGATGCTGGACAGAAAGTTCCTTCCTTAGGTGTTAGGAAAAGCAAAGAATTTGAGGCAATACACAAAGAGTGTATTAATATGCATTCTGAATTTGTCGCTGGCTCTTATCGATCTAGAAGAAAGATGCACTCCAGAGCCACTCAACGAAATCTTAAAATAGTTTCTTTTTCCCTTGATTGTGTCGCAATCCTAACAACCCTGGGGTTTTGTTTTCGAAAAATTGTTTTTTTCCTGGAAGGAGCTTCTTCCGAACCTCTGTTTATTTCTCTGGAAATAAAAAGAGTACCGGGAATGTCCAGATTGAGTCGCTGGGCTGCCGCCCCAAAATACCCTTGCAGCGACTCTCTTGAGGAAAACGCCAGACTGATTTCCGGGAACTATTACCCTTTTAGGGTCTGTAAAGATTGCTATTTTCGAAGTGCCTGAGGGAAGGGAGTAGAAATTTCCCCACCCACAAAGTTTACTGTGACTTACTGGCTAGCAAATTCAATTAGCACTCTGTGGGACATTGATACTCGCAAAATTTCAATTCGGAAATAACACAGGATTTCCTGACGGAACCTGCGAGGATAAAATGGCTTAGGTTTCCGTTAAATGCAGAGAAAACATAAACTCGCGGGGACTCGGGTCGGTCGCGCAGTCCCCAAACACGCTGGGATCTGGATATGTGTGCCGCTTATTCTCCCCCTCCCCGCGGGACAAAACCTGAGCGGTGTTTTGAGTCCCTTGGGAAACAATTGCAGGACACTTGTTCCTGGGGTTGGGATGGAAGCATCGTTTGCTGGAAACACCCCCCGGATTTTATTTCTGCCCAGTTTAAAGTAATTACATTTCTCTGGTTCAGACGCCAGCCCAATTCTTCGTCGCCTGAGGAGGGAATGAGAGGCCTCCTGTCCAGGTGACTATCCCTTTTTTTCGCCGTGAGCCTCAATGGGGAATAATGGCTTGAAAGAACCAGGGGAGGTTGCTTGAGCTCCGGCCGGGAAAGTCTACGTCCCGAGCCAAGTTTACGCGAGAATTACGGAGGCAATTTTTGGTGAAAGTATCCGCTTCATTTGGTGAAAATGAAGCGATCTTCATTTTACCCAGCGTTTGATACTACATCCCGCCGGGGTTTTCTAGTGTTTTGTGGTCTTAAAATCATGATCTCTCCACGCGGCTTTACTTGTGGTCCTTTGTCCCTGAGTTAAGTGTCTTGGAGACTTGGTTCACCTTTGGTGGACGTGGGTCCGAAGGAGCCTTTAGGAACCAAGGAGGCACCTTACCCCCTCACGGGTGGACGGGATGGGCAGAAAGGGGTGACTACGGGATGATTTCCAAAGTTGACTTCGGTGCTCGCGCGGAACTGGCGCCTGAGAGCATCGCCGAGCGCGTCGACTTCGGGAATGGAGAAACAGCGCCGCCTGTCGACTGAATCGAAGCTGCTACGGGCGCTTGGCCGAAAGACAGAGGCGCCGCGCGGCCCGCAAACGGGAGCGAGCTTTCTAAGTTGGCCAAAACTTTCTGCCAGTTTTGTTAGACGCAGGGTCGATGCCGAAAATGTTTTTTTTTGTTTTGTTTTGTTTTATATATAAAAAATGCATTAAGGAAATCAAAGGTAGAAAATATTGAGGCTGAGGGATGAAAATGTTAATATGTACTGTATTTTTCTTGCCCGTTTTTCTTGCCCTCCCTTCCTCGCTGATCTTGCAGTAGACGCTTTATTTTTCTCCTTTGTTGCGCCCACTTTGGGTTCTGCCAGCTCAAATGCTATTAAGCGGATCTGAGGAAGCTGGCTACCTTTTCTCAGATCTGTTTCGCTCTTCCTTGGCTCCAAACCTCCTTAGCTGCGGACTTTTAGCGAGATCCAGCCTTTCTTCCAGCTACATCAGATCTCACAGGAACAGAGCGAAGAAGAAATATTTTTTCAAAATCGGTGGTTAAAAGGAATCAACAGAACTAAAGGAAGGAAAGGAGCGCCTTCCGTGTTTTAAAAAGTTAATCCCAAAATGAAAGCAACTGAAAAGGAAGGATTTTTGGTCTCCTCCGTGCCAAGACGTTTGCTTTAATTTCTTTACAAAAGAAATCTAAAATAAAAAAGCAAATATTTCTGTAGCATATATAAGGACTTAAAGTACTTAGGTGCTCCTACAAAAAATCATGGCTTGATAGATGTTTGGGCAGGGAACTTCATGATATATATTAGAAATTATGCTATACTTTCACAACGATAATAATAGTGGATGTAACCCTTCCTGGTGGCAGTAGAAAAGCCAAGTCTCACTAGAATTGCTAAAGTTGGTATAGAGATGAATCTAATCTGTATAGCAGACACAAGATAAATAACGTTGCCATTTTCAAGAGATGTGTGCTGATCCAACCTGATTCAACAAAGGTTCAAAAAAAAAATCTGCTATTTAATCTGTTATATGTCACATCTACACAAGGGAAATTCATTTGTTTTGGTTCAATTATTGTTGGTTCTTTTACCCATACATTCACACACTGTTTACTCTTCTCAACAGCAGTATTGGACAAGATGATTAACTGTATATGTAGAAACCTTCTTCAAGTTCAACTTTAGCTATGGAAGTTCACTGGCTGACTCTGGGCCTGCCATTACATTTCTTGTCAGGATTGACACTGAATTAGTGCCAAAGTAAAAATGAGTACAAAAAAGTTATCTCTCTGCTGTCTCCAGGACATCAACTGTGCTTTCCAAGAAGTTCCCTACCAACAACCAGTGTGCAATACCTTCACTTAAATAATATTACTCTTATTTCTAGAGAGGTAAAGACACATATTTCAGTGCAATTCCCAAGCTAGAGTCACTCAAATAGATTACAACTCCCTTTATCCACAGTCTCAATACATGTCATGTTCCCTCAACTCCACACACCCCCTAATGAGAAGGGTAGCAGTGTGCCAAGGTCAAATTACCCTTCTCATTATGGAGGGGGGAGTTGAGGGAACATGACATGTATTGAGATCAAATATATAGGAATATATAAAGTGTCCTTCAACATTTTGTGTAGAAAACACATGGTAGAATACACTGAGCCAAAAATTAAACCAAAACAAATTAATTTCACTTGTGCAGATGATGTGCCATGTAACAGAATACATAGCCAGAATTATTTTTGGGAGCCTCAGTTCCTGAGGTTTGGGTCAGGTTGGATCAGCATGCACCTCTTATAAATGGCAAAGGTATCATCTTGCGTCTGCTCTACAGGTTAGATTCATCTCTATACCAACTCTTTTTCACCTGAGACTTACCATTCAATTGCATCAGAAATCTTGGCCTCAGTATAGTGCAGATTAATGTCAGCAACCTGCCTGATTTAATTTCCATCCGTAACATGAGAAGAATGCCTAGATATCGAATTCACTTTAACTGATTGTCTGGTGTTTCAATGGCACTAAGAAAATATGCTTAAACCTGCCAGGATGCAAAGTAGATTTCTGCCAAATGAAAGTTTGACTGCTTGTTAAGTGCATGCCTAAAGTTTTGTGGACAGCCATTTCTGCAAATTATATGTTACAGTACAGCCAGCAGGATTCCTGATTCCTTCAGTACTTTTTGAAAAATTAAAAATAAATGCCTACACAGAAACGAAGGTCTTGGTGCTTCAATGAATTAAGAATGAAAAATTAGAAATCTACTGATCTAGAAATGTTATTCACAGTATCAATGGGCAGAAAGGGGAAATACTCTTGTTTGTAATGTTTTCTTGGAGGTTTTTTTTTAAATTATCCTTTTTTTACAGGCTTCTTATATTTCACATTATTGCTTTAAAATAAAGATGTGTACTTCCAATTACCCCTTTAATACAACATCTGGCAGAAATGTTTGTATCAATCTTCAAAAATATTGAGTTCAAACTTCCCATTTTTTAAAAAAAATTATGCCAGGGTGTTCTGAATACTGAGGATGCCATTTACTCGACTATTAAAATCTATCTGTATTTCTAACAGCATTGCAGACTTATCTCTCTCTCTCTCTTTTATTTTTTACTAAACTTCCTTTGAACTGTCAATGTTCACAACTAAAGTTTTAGATATTGAATATTAGAATGTAAAAAGAAACTCTGATCATGAAAACTTAAGTATAAAATCTCAGAGGTATTTTTGTTATTAAGGTGACACTTACAATTTTTGTACAAAACAAGTTTGATCTAAAAATGCCCAGGCTATTTGATTAATATGGGCAGTATCGTATTGTACATAAAATTCTAGTGTGTGAATAGATATTGGCACATCTGCTTTTGTGATTAGACAATGCCCTGCTTGTATAATGAAGATCTCTAATATGATCCTTAAAGACTACTGTTGCTATGTAGGTTTCTTTTATGGGACTTGCCAGACTCTCTGGTTCCTTAATTTTCTTTGAAATATTTTTGATGAAAAACTAAAAACAAAACAAAACAGGAGAGTCTGGGATGCTGCACAGAGAGGCATGAAACTTCTTGCTTCAAAGAATTTTTGAACAGAAAAAAATGGTGAGTGTCTACAGTTCAAGGTTTGGTTCTGAAACATGCTCAGATGTCTAGAAAGTGAAAAATTGGAATTGTGCAGAGAAATCTGATAGACTTGAAGATACATTCTTGGCAAAAAAAAAAAAAAAAGACGGATGGTAGAAAATAAAGCAGGCATTTTGAATATTGTAAAAATGTAATGTGATTGCTCTTCACTTGTGTAATTTAACTTGCATCTTTTGATGTGCATGGGGGAACTTTGAATAAATAGATTACTGACCAACAACCTTGCATTCTGCAAAATGGGTTTTTTGTTCTCCCTGGGAGAGAATATATCACTCAGCATCTCTTACCTGACTTACAAGCAGCTTCTTGACCCAGCGCTTTATTTTCTGTTTTTCTAGATTTCTGCCTGGAATGTTTTGTGACTGGCTATGCCACTGTGACTATCATTTTGTGAGGGGGCAACAACACACTCTTAACATTCAAAATATACCCAAGAGTTCAGAAGGATACAGCAGAATCCTTACATTGCTATATGAGCACAAGTTGTCTCTGAACTGCTTTTGGTGCTCCTGCTTCTATATCCCATTCAGTTGTAATGTGTTTAATAAAGTGATTTTTTTTAAAACGAATAACCAGAGAGAGTCAGTAAAGAAAGTCAATCACATATAACATGGAGAGATGTATGGTCCTGTAGTTTTCTTTCAGACTGCTGCAGCCTGGCATAAAACTGGCATAGGAAAAGAGAAGGCCTTCTCAACAATACCAGTCAAGTGACCTTGCATTATAGTGCAAATCCAGGAATATAGTGACAGCCTCTGCACCGGCCCCAAGAATATGTTCAAAAATTACACAAAGTCTCTTAAGATGAACTTAGCTGCTGATTTCAAATTCACTCAAAAGCACCCATATATCCCTGAGTGCTTTGCAAGAGCGTGAAAATATGCAATGGTGAAAACAATCCTATTCAGCTCTTTAGGGAGCAAAATGCAGAATGGTGTTCTCTGATCAAACCCACTGCTGCCATCTGAGTTCATTTCCAATTTTAAGGATAGCAAAGTGTAACAGATTTTACACATGTTGAGGCTCCTATTTGGTGGTTTTGAAATAAGAGGAAACATTATTCTGACAAATGTTGTTACCACAGTAGTGAACTATGGATGACTTGCAGCTGTTGTAAGACTGGTTGATGGGGATTGGAATTGCTGTTATTCAGGTTAATTTAACTGCTGCTGACATTGTCAGTGGAGCACTACAATAAAGGAGAGACTGCAATGGTTTGAAATTGTAGAACTACAACTTGGGGCTGAAGCTTTTTGAATGTCCAAATTCAAACTAGAGCCAAAGTGGGCTACTTCTGCATTGCTGCAAGGTTCTAAAAGATCAATTGAAATTACTATTGCTTTTTTTAGGTTTAGGCTTAATCCGAACCTGACGCATGCTCAATTCTTTAATTAGCCATATCTTTTTCTTCTTTTCCTTAGGCTTTTCATTTGTGTTGCTTACATTACTTCTTAGAATATACTTCTGAATATACCCCAGTTCTTGCCTTCTGATGATACATTTTTACATTTTTAGCACACAGAAGGTTGCAACAACACTCGAAAAGGCTACCATATATGGCTACTTTTTCTTTTTTCTTTGTCTTTCTTTTAACAGAAGTCAACTTGCCAGCAGGCTATGTCCCATATATTTTGAAAATATATCACAAGGAGGAAGTATTAATGTTTTAACATTTCTTCCCAATTCTTCTTTAAATTGAGGCAGAATAATAAGTTTATTTAACAGTTTTTGATCATTTAAAGCCAATACATCACAGCTATGCATTCAAATCATGTGTGCCATCACTATCTCAAAAAACTGGTCAGAAGATTTAAGCTGATGAAGGAAACTAGTATAGCCATACAACCCTATATTTATATTTATTTGTTTTATTTGTTTAAGAAGATGTATATGGCCACGAAACTCACGTTCAGTGACTCAGGGTGGCTTACAAAATTAAAAAGCCAATATAAAAACAATAAAAACCAAAAGCCCTCCTACCCCATCTTCCTGCAGATAAACAGTCAAATGAGACATTTGATGGGTTCCATCCCACTCTAGGGTCTCTAGGCCTGTTGTCAAAACTGAGATTTAAGCATCTTGCAAAAGTGTCAAAATGGGGGATAATCTTATTTCTCCAAAGATGGTGTTCCACAGGAAGGGAACCACCATGGAGAAGGTCCTTGTTTTTCATCCTGCTAAATGAACCTTCTCAGAAGAGGCTGCCTGTAGCAGTCCCTGCCTCCCTGCTTTGTTGAATTGGGTAGCTGTGCCCAGGAGAAAACAGTCCTTCAAATAACCCGATCCCAAGCTATGTAGGATTTTGAAGATGACAACCAACACTTTGAATTGCATCCAGAAGCAAATCAGCAGTCAATGCAGCTGCTGCAGGACCAGGAAAGCCACATTTTAAATCATTTAAAGCTTCTGGATTCTTTTCAACAGCAGCCCCATGTAGAATGTGTTGAATTAGTCAAGATGGTAAGTAATTAGGATGTGAGTGACTGTGAGCAGGGATTGTTAGTCCAGGAAAGGTGATGTACAACCTGTAGCTGTGTAAAGGGATTCCTGGCCACAATGCCTCCTTCTCCTTCAGCAAGAATTGTGAGTTCAGAGAAGCCCCTGGGGTCATGCCATCTCATCTAAGACCAGAGGTGGCAATTCTCCATTGACCAAGAATCCTCGACCAGAGCTATTCTGTTTTGCCAGGGCTGAATTTCAACCGGTTGCTCCCCATCTCGTCCTTAGCAATTTCCAAATATTGTGAGAGGGAGGTCAAGGCATCACCAACTTGTCATGCATCGAGACATGTAGCTGTGGCATATCAGCATATCGAGGCTATCTAACTCATGGGGACAATGATGTAGATATTAAATGAAAATACCAAGCCCTGTGGGACCTGCAAAGCAGGAGTGAAGGCTGGACCTGTCACTTGTTATCAACAGTAACTGAAAGTGACCACAGAGGGTGGAAGTTAACAAGGACAATATTCCAACCTCTGAAGCCATCCAGAAGGATACTGTCAGCTGATGCTCCATTCAAAATTCAAGAAAGAAATACTTAGACTCTTTAGATTAGAGAAAATATATCTTTTACTGAAAATGAAGTGATAGCAACCATAGAATTCTGAATCTGAGAAATTTGGCACATGAATCAAATATACAAAGTGATGGAAATGTTGCCATCCCCAATAGTTCAACTGAATCTTCCAATTAGAAGTTGTGAATATGATCATGTGGGCATCTTCAGGTGGTGATGAGGCCTCCATCCGTTGACCTTGGCCTATTTTGATAACAAGTCGCAGCTGCGCAGAGAAAAGAAAGCTAAGCGAGAAATAGAAACCTAACTCTGATGTATGCTTCCCCTCCTCTTTTTATACAACAGTAGAATGGAACACCTCCAGCTCGTTTCCCAGACTCACCCTCTCCTCCCCCCGTTACTTATGACAGCTGAAAGATGCAAAGCAATAGTAGAAGATCTTGAAGGCTGACATTCGGCCCTCCTAGAAAAAGAGAACCATCAGTCCTAGAAGAGAGAGGAAAAAATATAAAGATAATAATTAATTATTAGATAATTAAAATGGATACATTTCTACGGTTTATCAGGATACTTGGTACAAAATGCTTTGATCAGCTTAGGGGCTTTAACATCGTTTTTGTTAACCCACTTGGCTTGGGAAGAAGGGAAATGTTTCCAGGCTACAAGATACTGGAGCCGACCCATCCATTTGCGAGAGTCCAGAATTTCTTTAACTTCAAAATGTTGTTCACCCTCAATCAGTAATGGTATAGGAGGATCAGCCTGGATGAGTCTTAAATCAGAAGTACGTTCAGGTTTTAACAAACTAACATGGAAGACCGGGTGAATTCGTCGAAGAGTTTTCGGTAAGTTCAGTTGGACTGCCACAGGATTTATAATCCATTCAATCGTGAAAGGACCAACATATTTAGGACCAAGTTTCTTTGATTTTTGAGTGGTTTGTAGGTATTTGGTGGACAGGAAAACTTTGTCACCTACTTGATATGATTTCTGTGGAGATCTTTTCTTGTCTGCAAACTTCTTATGAGCTTGATGGGCCTCATCTAATGCTTTACATGTTACTGGCCAGTTAAGCTGGAGTTGAGTTATCCATTCATCCAACGACTGGATGTTAGGCCTTTCACGAGGAAGTTCAGGTATTGGTACAAAATCTTGTCCCGAAGCCACTTTAAATTGAGTAAATCCAGTACTACTATGTACAGAGTTGTTATACGCCACTTCGGCAAATGGCAATAGGTCAGACCAATTATCTTGTTGATAATTTATATAACATCTAACATACTGTTCTAACACGGCATTAGTCCTCTCACAGGCCCCATTGGTTTGGGGGTGGTGGGCGGAGCTTAAGCCCTGGGTGGAGCCTATCAACTTCTGGAACTCCTTCCAAAAATTTGAGGTAAATTGGACCCCTCTGTCAGAGACTATGCATTCAGGAACGCCATGCAATCTATAGATATGTAAAATGAACAGTTTAGCAGTTTAACGTCTTTGCAGATGGAATCTTGGAACAAGGTACGCAATGTACTTGTTTGGAAAACAAATCAGTTACCACCCAAATAACTGTGTTTCCGCTGCTTTTGGGTAATTCTACTATAAAGTCCATAGAGATTTCCTTCCAAGGGGCCATTGATCTAGCCACATTTTGTAACAACCCTGCTGGCTTAAAAGGAGGTCTCTTTGCCAAAGCACAAATTGGACAACTAGCTACATAAGCTTCAATGTCCTTCTTCAAAGTAGGCCACCAGAATTGCCGCTTAACCAGGTATAAGGTTTTCACAAATCCAAAATGACCAGCTGCTTTAGAATTGTGGGCTTGTTGTAGTATTTGGCCCCTCAGTGTCTGTGGCACATACAACTTGGTTCCCACCCAAGCCAAACCATCTCTAACCGTATAGTCATTTGAATGAGCCAGGAACTAATCATCAAGTTTTGGAGCTTCTTTTAGTTGTGTGGTCAAGTCATTCGATAAATCCACTTCTTGTTTCTTCTTCTGGGTAATCACTGGGGTGGCTAGTAATCACTGGGGTGGCTAGATGTTTGGTCGAAACAATCAGGCATATCACTTCCTGGTGAACACTATTATATTGGGGTAGTCTAGAGAAAGCATCCGCCATGAAGTTCCTCCCCCCTGGAATGTACTTCAGTGAGAAATTGAACCACTTGAAGTATTGGGCCCAGAGAACTTGTTTAGGGGACAGCTTCCAAGACATTTTTAGGGCCTCCAAATTTTTATGATCAGTCCATACCTCAAATGGATGTTTTGCTCCTTCCAGGAAATGTCTCCAGGTCAGTAAGGCCCCACGAACTGCAAAAGCTTCTTTTTCCCAGATGGCCCACCTTCTCTCGGTTTCAGATAGTTTACGGGAGGTATATGCACAAGGCTGTAAGGTCCCTTTCTCATTGATTTGAAGTAACACCGCTCCAACAGCCACATCACTCGCATCAGTTTGGATCACAAAAGGAGCCTCCATGTCCGGGTGCTTTAGTACTGGTTCTGTAGCAAACAGTCGTTTTAGCTTTTCAAAGGTTGCTTGGCACTCCATGGACCACTCCAATGGCTTGCTAGGCCTTGGCTTCACCTCTCCTTTAGTTTTTAAGAGATTTGTGATGGGCATTGCTATCTTAGCAAAAGCTGGGATAAATTGCCGGTAAAAATTTGCAAATCCCAAGAAGCTCTGAAGTTGTTTCCTGGTGCGTGGGGGAGCCCATTCCAATACATGCACTTTCTCTGGATCCATTTCTATGCCCTCAGGTGAAATGTGATACCCCAAATAGTCTATTTTCTCTTGATGGAATTCACATTTGGACAGCTTAGCATACAACTTAGTGGCACACAGTTTCTGTAGAACCGACCGCACCAGTTTCACATGTTCATCCAGAGTTTCTGTGTAGATAAGGATATCATCAAGATAAACCAGAACCCCCCTGTATAAATGTTCATGTAACACCTGATTGATCATCTGCATGAATATGGTTGGGGGCCCCTGTAGGCCAAAAGGGAGAACGTTGAATTGGAAACAACTCATCGGGCAGTTAAAAGCGGTCTTCCACTCATCCCCTTCCTTAATTCGAACTCGGTAGTATGCTTCTCTCAAATCCAACTTCGTGAAAATCTTTCCCTTGGCCAGGTGGGCCAGCATGTCCTTCATCAAAGGGAGGGGGTACACGTTTTCCATGGAAATGGCATTTAAATTTCTGTAATCAACAAACAAGCGCTTGGAGTCATTTTTCTTTTTACAGAACAGCACTGGAGCTGCTACCCGGGGCCTAGCGGGTTGGATGAAACCACGTTCCAATTTTTTATCTATAAACAATCTTAGCTTTTCTAATTCTCGTGGTGTCATTGAATATAACTTCGGTTTCGGGAGCTTCACCCCAGGTAAAATTTCAATACCACAATCTGTTGACCGATGAGGCAGGAGCTCATCCGAGGCCTTCTCACTGAATACTTCCTTTAAATCCCAATATTCTTTTGGAATTTTCTCCTCCCCCTTCAAGATTTCCATACCGATGGAGGCTAACTCAATCGGATTCTGAAGCTTTGGCTGAGATCACCCCTCACTTTCCAGTCACTGATTGGTGAGTATGCGCAATGACCCCTTCTTCCAGTTAACCTGGGCGTTCCATTTCCGGAGCCAGGGTAATCCCAATATTAATGGTTGCTGCATCACAGGGGCCACAATAAAAGGCAGAGTCTCATTACGCTCTCCCATGGTCATTTCTACGGGTTCCATTATAAAGCGTGCAGGGCAACCCCCAGCCACTGATCCATCTAATTAGCAAAAGACGATGGGCATTTTTAAAGGTTTTAGTTTTAAGCCCATTTTCTCTACTACTCCCATGTTTATTACACACCTTGTGCACCCAGAGTCTAGCAAGGCTAGCATTTCCCCTTTGTCCCCTGAAGTGGGTACCCTCAACTTCACCGGAATGGTCATAGGGCCCTTGTTTGGACTTACCAGGAGGTCATCTTCCGAGTCGTATTTGCTCTCTTCAGGGGAAGTCAGGGGTCCCAGCTCCACTCCTGCTGGAGAGGTGACCTCTGCCACCTCTCTTGTCTTTAGCACTGCTTTGGGAGGCTTTGCTGAGGGTTTTTCAGACTTCTTCCCTCCTTTTGGCGCCCCTTTTGATTCCAACTTGACCATGCAGTCTGCAGCCCGGTGACCTTCCTTCCCACATCAGAAACAGGCAAAGGGTTTGGGTCTTGCCACCATTCCTCCCCTCTGGGGTTTGGGGACCCCTTGAGGGCATGGGGAGAAAGGCTTGCTCCACCCAGAACCCCCCCCCCTGGTGTCTGCTTCAGGTTAAATCAATTTCCACTTTTTCTGCTAGCAAGTACCACATCTGTAAGTCATTGAGGTCCCTTCTGGTAATGCATCTCTGTTACACATCTTCATTTCACCCATCTTTAAATGCTTCTATCAGGGCTTCCTGGGACCAGCCTCGGATATGACACGCTAGCTGTCTAAATTCTTGGGTGTAGTCGGCCACTGACCTCCGGCCCTGATTTATGGTCTTCCTCCTGATCCTGGCCTTTTGCTCTGCCAGTGAGTTCTCAAACCTAGCCTGCAGCGCAGTCATGAACAGGTTATAATTCATCAACTGGGGGGCATTATCATTATGCAGGGTCACCATCCACTCCGCAGCTGTTCCCTCCAGAGCCCTGGCAACACATCTCACTTTGGCTGCTTCTGAGGAAAAATCTTCCCCGTATTCTTCCATATAGCTCCAAACTTGGGCTAGGAAAAACCCCAAGTCTTTGGGATTTCCCCCGTACTTTACTTCTAATGGAGGCAACTTGGGAGCTCTATGCCTTCTAGGAATTACACCTCCCACTGGGGGCCCCGGGGTTGCTGCTGGCTGTTGCACTGGTTCAGGTTGATTTATGGGAGAGGGGGCTGCTCTGCTTCTTCTGGCGGGGCTAATCCCCCTTCCCCTTCATACCTTTGTGCAGCTAGAGGTTGTGCAAATGCCTCATTGAGGAGTTTCCTGGCCTGGTCCAGTAAAAGATCTCTCTTTTCCCTCTCTTGCCATGGCTCCTCTCTTCCACACCGGCAGGTGGTTGTGATTCCTGGGGGGGATCTTTCTCTGGATCCTTCCAGCCAACCCCCACTGATCATCTGGGCTTCACAGCTGGATCCTCTTCCAGATTGAGCTCTTCTAGCAATTCAGCATCCTGTAGCAGCAAAGAATCTTGCCCTCCAATGGCTCCCTGATCTTCCTGGTCACTATTTGAAGATGACATGATGTTCAAAACCCCCAGGAAGAAATTTGGGTATTTTCTCCAGGTGGGCTGGTAGAGTGAGATTCAGAATAATGTCACCTGGTGCTCCATTCGAAATTCAAGAAAGAAATACTTAGACTCTTTAGATTAGAGAAAATATATCTTTTACTGAAAATGAAGTGGTAGCAACCATAGAATTCTGAATCTGAGAAATTTGGCACGTGAATCACATATACAAAGTGATGGAAATGTTCCCACCCCCAATAGTTCAACTGAATCTTCCAATTAGAAGTTGTGAATATGATCATGTGGGCATCTTCAGGTGGTGATGAAGCCTCTGTTCGTTGACCTTGGCATATTTTGATAACAGGTCGCAGCTGCGCAGAGAAAAGAAAGCTAAGCGAGAAATAGAAACCTAACTCTGATGTATGCTCCCCCTCCTCTTTTTATACAACAGTAGAATGTAACACCTCCAGCTCACTTCCCAGACTCACCTCCTCCTTCCATTACTTATGACAGCCGTACTTATGACATTACTTATGACAGCCGAAAGATACAAAGTGATAGTAGAAGATCTTGAAGGCTGACAGATACTATGATCCATTATATTGAAGGAGAGGAGTAAGGATGGGATGCATGCAGAAACCCCACCCTGCTCCAGCCAAATATCACTAAAAAGTGTGACCAAAGGCCATTTCCATCCTGTATCCTGACTGAAAAGGGTCTAGATAATCTAGTTTATACAGGAACCTTTGTGTGATGACCCCTAGTGTCTCAAAAATAACACAAAAACTAAAACATGAATCATGGTCTTGTAATGCTTCAACTTAGCTTCACTGTTTTATTAGTCACAGTTTAAATTCAAAAAGTAAATAATGAAGCAAAAGGAAACAAAAAACAAACTGCATTGATGAGAGTTCCAAGGCAAACCAAGATAATTAATTACACATTCCAGGAAGATAACTGGGGAGAGCCCATAGGAAGAACACCAACAAAGATAAATCTCATCCAAGGAAAGCACTAATCTGACTCCAGTGTCTGTGAACACGCAGTTCCAAACTCTTATACAGAGCTCACAGCTGCAACCCATGAGGAGGATCATGGCCCTCTCCTCCTGAGTAGACCATGTTTTATCCTGATCCTCTCCTCCCTGCGTGCCCTCGGATTAATAGGGGATGGGCCTGGTTCCTCCTCTGACTGCTCAGCTGGCCTCTGCCCTTCCCCAGCTCCTCCTCCACCTCTGGAGCCACACTTCCATTCTCTGTTGGCTGTTCCTCCTCTTCCTCAGAGTCAGACTCCACAAGGGACATGACACTCTGGAGTTACCATGCAATCACCTTCTCAAAAAACTTCCCCTGAAAGGGAAGATTGGAGATATAATAAATTATCCAAAAATCTAGTGAAGGCTTCTTAAGAAGAGGGCAGACCACAACCTCCTTGAAATTCTGGGTATGTGACCACTATTCCTAATTGGACCCTGGGGCATGGTTTTCATGAAATGCCAAGCTAATTTCAACTCCACCCTTGCTGAGGATAGATTCAAGTCCCCCAGAACTACAAGTCTAGTGAATTTCACTGCCAGCTTTACAGTGAGGTCCAGGAACCTGGGTAAGGAAGCTGCCATGCAGTGGGGAGGCTGATTCAGCAGCAGCAATCTCACCTGATCCCATGGGTTGGTCCAACCTAAGAAAAAGAGTGTCATAGTTGGGCACTTGTGGAGCCATGTCCCTGGAGACTGCCAGAGATTAAAGGATAACTTTTAAGTCTCTCAACAGTGAACTGTAGACACTATACTAAGCACATTTGTGTTTTAAGAAAAAGAAGTGGCAAGGTGATTAATGCTACTTTTTTTGTGTCAGCCTGGTTCTTTGTGGCCTGCTTATTTCTGGGATGTTGTATCTCTGATGCCAGCAGAGTCTGTTCCCTCTGATAACTAGCTATCACAAAATATTGCTAGCAAGCTACCACTCTGACATAACTGAGTCCTATCAGTGATACTGGGGATATTTCAAGGAAAGGACAAGCTTGCTAACCTTTCTGACATTCCATATGCCCATTAAAATAAAGATCAATCAGTGGGCAATTTTTAGTCTGAAGCCAAGTCTGCCATCCCTGGAAAATAAATATAAGAATTAGTTTAAGTAGTTTTAAAATTATTTTTATATTAAGGTTACAATAGAACACTTTCTGTTCAGCACAGTTAGACTCCTGTTTGGAAGCCACAGTGCTGTTTTTCTGTTCATCCTCACAAAATCTGCTTTAAAGGATTTGTGGGGTGACTAAAATTGTCAACCATCCCATTGGTATATACAGCAATATATATAGTTCTGATTTTCGTGTAAATACCTGCATAGTCAAATCCCCCCTTTTCCACCATGGGCCACCCCCTGTCCAGTGTCCATGAATCCAGTGTAAACTCTTTGTTTTGGGAAACAGTCTGCTTGGCTCAGAAGGCTCTTGTTGCTTGACCTTGAAGTGTAGAGCAAGCCACAGGCCACTGAGCATGCACATGAATTCCTCAATTCTCTCCCAGCCACCTATACATTCCAACAATTCCTCCTTCTTTGGACCACATTGACTCCTTTGGGATCTGGGGGGCCCTCCACCTTGCACACATTTGCCAGAAGGTTTTGGCCCCTTCTCCCTGTCTCTTATGCTCATAGGCTGTTGCTCAAATCTCTTGGCCTTCTATTTGGGATGGCAGTGCTCCTGCTCTGACTTGGAGCTTCATCAGAACCTCCTGGGCCAGGATTTCTCCTGGCTTCTTCTTTTCTCTGAATCTTTGTCTTCCACCAACATATCGGGGTTGTTGGCCTCCTAGTGGGATCCAGTTAGGCTACTACTATGAGAATTGACTTAATATCAATGGCCCCATTGTCATATGCAACTCCTGGGATTTTATTTTACCAAGAGTTTAACTTTACTGGTAGATCCATTTGGGCTATGTAGAATGCAAAACCAGTTCTAACTTTTTGTGTTAAAAAACTGCATAGTTAAAATCCTGCCCATTGCTCAGTATCTACCAATCCAGTGCAATAATTTTGCTCTGGAAAGCAGTCTCCTCAAGGCCCACATCACTGAACCTTGACATGTAAAGACTCTCCCAGGCCATAGATGGTGCACATGAATTCCTCAATTTCCTCCAGCCACCCATACATTCCAATCATTCCTCCCCACTCCCTCGTTTCTGCTGTCTGTGATCAAAAGTGCAGAGTGAGTCAGCCTGGACTTAAATATTAAGATGAAATTCTGCTAAATATCCAGCTGGAACTGGACAGAGAAAGTGTTACCCAAAAGCTAAGCAATCCTTGAGGTTTTTCTACCTCTATGTTTCAAAGTTTGAAATAATTATACTTTGTGTTATACTCTATGGATGAACATTGTTGAAAATTCCCAATCATCTGTCTGGAAGTTGAGTCCAGTTGCCATGACTCCTGCCATGACTCCTTATCTTTTTTCAAAATAATGCTCAAAGCTGAAAGCATTTTGAAGTCAGCTTGACTACCCACAAAATCTCAAGTCTCAAAGTAGCACTCTTCACATATTGAATTCAAATTGAATCACTGCTGATTCACACAGGTTCGCTATTCCCAGGAGATGGGGAATATGATGGAGCATGATGGAACATTATTATTGCTGAGCTCTCCATTACAATGATTTCCTTCCTGTTGATGTTTGTGATTTGTCTTGCTGTTCCTGGCTATAAACAGCTTGAGAGTATCTGTCTATCTACTAATCTATCTAACAGATTAACAGATTTGGAAAGGACCTGGTCTTCTAGTCCAGCGGTTGCCAACCACTGGGCCGCGAGAAAATTTTGGTGGGCTGCAGAGAAATCTCACCCCCAGAGCACCCCCAGAAAGCAGTTAATCCAGGCTGTGCAGAAACACAAGGCTGCGCCTCCCACATGGCCTGAGGAAACCCTCCCCGCCCACTCACTCCTTACCCAGCAAACTTGTCTACTAAGTTGCAATTTTACCTTTTTCCGACCATCATCTGTTCTGTTGTGCCAGGATATTTAGATTAGCTAGGGAGCAGGAAATGGTTGGAATTATTGCTTTCTAGCTAGTCTTTACATCTTCGGCTCAGCACAGTTGAACCTCTCTTAGGGCTGAAGGTTTGCTTGCAAGCAAATTGAATGCAGACTCATGGCAAGCAAATTTGAAAGACTGAGCTAGCCAATGGCAGATAGATAGATCACTGAATGATTCTGTGAGCAACTCAATCTGCCTGCTTTGCCTGATTTTGGGTAAAAGTTGGTCTTTTTTATAAAAAAATTCAATATTTACATGCATGGTGTGTTGTGAGTTAATTTTGTGAATTTGCTTGCGAGCAAATTTTATGAAACAGACCGAGTTAGCCAATGGCAGATAGATAGATTGTTAAGCCTGGGTTCCCCAACCAGGGTTAGGTAGACAAGCTAAACA
>BLBF01000019.1:40105835-40170649 GCA_015471245.1 Laticauda colubrina
ATATATATATATATATATATATATATATATATATATGTTTTCTTAGGCTTTCGCGGGTACTTACATGTGTGCTGTTTAGCTTCCTTTGGGTATTATCCCACGTCATTGTAGTTCTGTTAAAGTTGTAGCAACGTTTCAGCAGAATTTCATCTACCATTATCAGGCTTCTGTATAGAGTTAGTTCCTGGTTTCAAATTTGAGGCTGGTCCATTCTGATTATATATATATGTGCTTTCAGCTTCCTTCGGGTATTATCTCACGTCATTGTAGTACTTTTAAAGTTGTAGCAACGTTTCAGCAGAATTTCATCTACCATTATCAGGCTTCTGTATAGAGTTTGTATGTGGGTCAGAGTCTCACAGTCTTTGGTTTTTGAGGCTAGCCTATGCTGTGCTAGGATGGTTTTTTTCTTCATCCTGATTGGTTCGGAGTCTTGGTCTGTGTTTATTGGACTTGGAGTTTGATTGATTGGTGTTTCTGGTTTCTTCTGTCTGTTTTGTGGCTTTGATTGACTGGCCACACTCTGCTCCTGCACTGGAGGCTTTCAGTGCAGCTTGGCTTCATGTGAAAGGACGGCTGTTATCTATTAGGAAGCCAGGTTTCATCTGGGTGCCTGGTGGGGGGGGTGTTTGAGCTGGAGGTATCAGAGGGAGTCTGTTTGTGCCCAGGTGTTTGCCTAGCTTGTGGTGTGGAGATCTTTCTATTTGAGAGTGCAGGCTTCCAAATGATTGACAGTCTGGTGGAATCATCTCTTCTATTCATGCTTTCAGGTCTTTTTTCAATCTCTATGGCTTCTCTGATGATTCTGTGGCTGGGGTTTTCTATAGTGGCTAGGGTTTTGGTGCCATTGAAGTTGATGTTGTGACCTGTGGCTTTCATGTGTTGGACTAGTGAGGAGGTGTGTTCCAGCTTTTTTACTGCATTTTTGTGTTCATCTAGGCGGGTACTTATTTTTCTATTGGTCTGTCCAATGTATGTGGCCGGGCATGATGCACAGGGAATTTCGTATATGCCTTGGTTTTCCAGGTCAATTTTGTCTTTGGGTTTTTTAAGGATGGCTGCTATTTTTTTGTCTGTTTTGAAGGCAGTCTTGATGTGATGCCTGTGTCGTATATTACTGATTTTGTCTGTAGTACCTCTTATGTAGGGCAGGACGGCTGTTCCATAGGTCTGTTGATCTTCTAGGTCTCTGTTATGTCTTGGTGTGTTTTTGTGGATCAAGCTGGTGATTTTATTTTTGTGGAAGCCGTTGGCTGTCAATATTTTTGTCAGGGTGCATAGTTCAGTCTTTATATGTGTCTTGTCTGCCAGGCGTTTGGTTCTGGTAATTAGTGTTTTAGCCACGGAATTTATCTGTGCTGGGTGGTGGTGGGATTGGGCGTTGAGGTAGCGGTTGGTGTGTGTTTTCTTCTGGTATACGGTGTGTCCCGGTGTGCCATCTGTTCTTTTGTAGATTAGTATATCTAGGAATGGTAGTTGTTTGTTTATTTCCGTTTCCATGGTGAACTTGATTTTGGGGTGTGTGCTGTTTAGGTGTGTTAGGAAATTGTTTAGGTTTTCTTTTCCATGGGGTCAGATCACAAATGTGTCATCGATGTATCTTAGCCACAGTTTGGGTTTGTGGGTGGCATTAGCCAGGGCTCTGGATTCGAATTCTTCCATGAACAGGTTTGCAATGACGGGTGACAGTGGTGATCCCGTAGGGGCTCCTTCAATTTGCTTGTATCTTTGTCCTTTGTATATGAAATATGTGTTGGTTAGGCAGTGTTCTGTTAGTTCCATGAGGTCTTTAGCTGGTTGGTATTTATTTTTGATGATTTCAAGAGTTTCTTTTATCGGGACTTGAGTGAATAGTGAAACCACGTTGAAACTTACAAGCAGATCTTCTTGTTCCACATGTAGATCTTTGATCATTTCTAAGAAGTGGTATGAGTTTTGTACATATGAAGCTGCAGGCATCACATCAAGACTGCCTTCAAAACAGACAAAAAAATAACAGCCATCATTAAAAACCCCAACGACAAAATTGACCTGGAAAATCAAGGCATATACGAAGTTCCCTGTGCATCATGCCCAGCCACATACATTGGACAGACCAATAGAAAAATAAGTACCTGCCTGGATGAACACAAAAATGCAGTAAAAAAAAGCTGGAACACACCTCCTCACTAGTCCAACACATGAAAGCCACAGGTCACAGCATCAACTTCAATGTCACCCAAACCCTAGCCAGCAGACTGTCAATCATTTGGAAGCCTGCACTGTCAAATAGAAAGATCTCCACACCACAAATCAGGCAAACACCTGAGCACAAATAGACTCCCTCTGATGCTCCAACTCGAACACCCCCCCACCAGACACCCAGGTGAAACCTGGCTTCCTAATGGATAGCAGCCGTCCTTTCACATGAAGCCAAGCTGCACTGAAAGCCTCCAACACAGGAACAGAGTCTTGCCAGCCAATCAAAGCCACAAAACAGACAGAAGAAACCAGAAACACCAATCAATCAAACTCCAAGTCCAGTGAACACAGACCAAAACTCCCAACCAATCAGAATAGGCCAGCCTCGAATTTGAAACCAAAAGCTGTCAGACCCACATCCATACAGAAGCCTGATGATGGCAGGTGAGATTCTGCTGCAACATTGCTACAACTTTAAAAGCACAACTACAATGATGTTGGATAATACCTGAAGGAAGCTGAACAGCACACATGTAAGTACCCGCGAAAGCTTAAACACACACACACACACACACACATATGTGTGTTTTTTTAAGCATATATATATATATGTGTGTGTGTGTGTGTGTGTGTGTGTATGAAAATGATTTATGACAGAATTTTATTGTAACTGATATTTGTGTGCTCCAGCTCATCTCAACCCAGACCTTGGACCAGATTGGGATATTCAACTGCAGAGAAGATGAAGGAGCAGCTTGAATCTAGATAGACTTATCTCAAAGACTTGAAATAGAAATTACTTCCTTCCCCTCAAATAGTGCCAACATTGGTGGGAACTGAATTAACTGAGCTACTAATCAATATTCATTTTTTCCTACCTCTATTCCATGTTGTCCATACCCTGATATCTAGGTCTCTTAAACCTGATATACTGAGTTTAAGGTGTACTATTACTGTCAACTGGGGGGGAGAAGAGAGAGAGAGAGAGAGATGTTTGTATGCATATTTAGGAAAAGAACACCATCACCTAGAAAACAAACTCAAAAGAAAAAAATGTAAGGCAGACATCTTTTTTGCATGTGCATATATGAATATGGGGTTAAAAAGTAACTCTGTTCTTTTGAAGGACTCCAATGATTCTTTAAAACTAAGAAGGCTGCAATTTACGGAAGTGAAAGGAAATATCCTTTTTGTTTATCATCCCCATTCTATCTCCTAAGGAAACTAATTATTGATTGATCGAGTAGATATTTATCAGTGTTGATGGGTGTTGAGGTAATTCCCCACTAGGAGAATGAGCGCACACAGGGAGATGTAGTGAGAGTGGTGAAGAATAATATACAACCAGCACACAGATACACTGTATAGTAAAAATGTAAGTTTTTACTTCCAATCAATGTTTAAGCAAAGTCCAACAAGAAGTCCAAGTCATTCATGGTTAAAGCAGTCAGTTTTCAGTCCAGGGATAATCCAATAACAAAGTCCAGTATCAAAAACAGTTCAATAAAAGATTCAAATCCAAGACTAACAATGATCAGCAACAGTCAATAAAGAAATGCAGGAATGGCAAAATGCAGGAATTCTCCAGAATAGAACAGAACAATCCAGGTTTCTGGCTCCATCTTATAGCCATTTGTGGAACCACACCTAATTCCCATTTTAGCATTCCCTTAAAGAGACAGGGATTAAAATGTCTATCCTGGTTTTTATATTTCCAACTGAACTGTTAGGTGACTTACATTCCTAACAATGGGCTACAAGTGGTTGGTTCAACAAAGACTTAGTTTTTCTTGTCCTAAAAAGACCATTTAGAAGCTCACAGATGTCAGTGGGAAAGCAGGAGGAGCAAGATCTGCTTTGGCATTTGTAATATTTCCCACTGAATCAGCAAAATGCACAAACAAATACTATTCTAAGTCTGGAAAGAACAGGCACCTTAAGATAGGTTGTCCTTGATTTAAACCATTCATTTAGTGACTGTTCAAAGTTACAATGGCACTGAGAGAAATAACTTTTGACCATTTTCACATGTACAACTGTTCAAGCATCCCCATAGTCACATGGGAAAAATTCAGTTGCAACTGCCTCATATTTATGATAGTTGTGGTGTCCTAAGGTTATGTGATCGACTTTTGCGACCAATTAAACCAATCAGTCTAACATCACTACCTGGGAAGATACTAGAAAAACAAAAACAAAACCCAGATCTATGAACATCTAGAAACAAATGAAGTTATAACTACTAGCCAGCATGGGCTTGTTAAAAACAGACCATGCCAAACCAATCTTATTTAATTCTTTGACTGTGACTAAATTAGTAGACCAGCAAAATGCTGTAGACATAATGTTATAATACATAATTAGACTTCAGCAACCTACTTCTTGATAAGCTAGAAGAATGTGATATAGACAGCATGACCATTAGATTGATTTGTAGCTGCCTGACAAACCATAATCAATGAATAGTCCTTAATGGTACTTCATCTACATGGAAGGAAGGAGGCAGTGGGATACCACAAGGTTCCATCTTAGGCCTGTTACATCTTCATAAATGACTTAAATGAGGGAACAGAAGAGAACTTATCAAGTTTGCAGATGACACTAAACTGAGAGGAATAGCCAACATCCCAGAAGACAAGCTCAGGATCTGAGAAGATCTTGCCAGGCTTGAACAACAAAATGAAATTAAATGTGGAGAAAAGGACAGTTTTACACTTGGGCTGAAAGTATAGATTAGGTAAAACTTGACCAGGGGTGAGATTCAACCAGTGTTACTACCGGTTAGGTCATTACGTTTTGCTGCATGCACATGTGATACATCTTAAGCTGTGCTGCCTGGACAGCTCATAAGTGCTGTGTACCTGTGCACCTATGCACCTATGCACAGCATTTGAAAAACTGCTTTTTTACTGCTTTTTCAACCTCAGCTGTGCACCACAAAACAGCTGAGGTTGAAAAAGCAGGAAATAAAGGTCAGGTACCAGCCTGGGCAAGCGGGTGGGCAAAACAGCAGCAGACATAGAACCGGTTCTGTGTCTGCTACTCTTCAGAGTTACCGGTTCTGTAAAGCCAGGAAGGACCAGTAGCATCTCACCCCTGAAGCTGATTCTAAAACAGCAACTGTGAGAAGGACCTTGGAGTTTTAGTGGATGGATGGTCACTTAAACATAAGTCAGCAGTACGCAGCAACAGCAGCCAAAAAAACTAATACAATCCTTGGTTATATAAAGAGAGGCACAGAATCAAAATCACGTGAAGTATGAGTTCCACTTTATAAAGGCTTGGTAAGACAACATTTGGCATCTAGTTTTTGTCACCACATTTCAAAAAAGATGTTGAGACTTTGGAAAAAGTGTAAAGAAGAAAAAAATAAACTAAGATGATTAAAGGCCTAATAGCTAAAACATGAAGAACAGTTGCAAGATTTGGGTTTGGATAGTCTAGAGAAAAGAAGGACTAGGGCAGACATGATAGCAGTATTGCAGTATTTGAGAGGCTGCCACAAAGCACCAGAGGGCAGGACAAGGAACAATATATGGAAACTAACTAAGGAGAGATGCAACCTGGAATTGAGGAGAAACTTCCTAACAGTGAGGTCAATTAATCAAAGGAATAGCTTTCTATCAGAAGTTGTGGGTGCATCATCACTGGGGTTTTTTAAAAAGAGACTGGACAATTGCTTGTCTGAAATGGGATAGAGTTTCCTGCTTGAGCAGGGGCTGGATTACAAGACTTCCAACTCTATTATTCTGACCTTTATTTTACAATTGTGTTACCAACTTAACAACTGCAGTTAAGAAAGGTCATAGAGCAAAAAGGGACAAAATTCATTTAACAAATATCTTGCTTAGAAATATAAATTTTGGGCTCAATAATGATTGTAAGTCAAGAACTACCTTTATTTAGAAGACACTATGCTTTTAATGAATTCTGTAAAATTCTCTGCAAGGCTGATGACTTTTGTTTGTACAAAATTTGGCAATGAGGTGAACTTTAATGAAATAGCCCATTGCCTATTTTCAAGAAGTAGTTCATGGGACCATTTAAAACCAGTTTATGGCTTTTGTTCTAATATATCACAACGTACTTACTATTATCATAAAAAAGAAAGCTTCATGGGATGAATGTCGGAGGACTAGCATGTGAATGGGTGATTAGTAAGGCATCAACAAGAGTGCCCAGACTACAAAAATTAGCATTTATATTATATTAGAAAGGACATAAGAGTCCTACTTTTCCTGCCCCACTTAGCAACATCATAAGCTAATAACTTGATTTCAATTACTTTCAAGTCACCGAATTACTTAAACGAATGGACATGATCATGCAAACTTGTCTCCCAAGGGGGTCTTTGAAAATTGTAACCTGGATCATGAACTTATTAGGCAATGCAGTTTATGCTTATGAGAATATCTGCATTCTCACTGTGAACTCAGCGTTAACAGTTTACCAATCCCTTTAGAACCAGGAGGACTATGGGAAAAGTGGCCTGTCAGGGTCTTTCCCCTGTACCAGTTGTACAGGCCTGGCTAGGTCCATAGGATTGGAGGAGTGGATATCACTGCTGTTTGTGAAAGGTCAAATGACAAATTTTCCCTGATGTAACCTTGAGCTACAATTCCCCACACTGTATACTCAGTCATTTGAAAGGAGATTATGAATCATTGTGAACACTTCTGTTGTGATGTAAATTGTGATAAGAAAGAAGACCTAACAATATAATCTACATCATTTGCAACTGAAAACTGACTCCTTTTTCACACTGGTTGATGTGAAATATCATGTAATGCTAGTTCAATGCCCACTGATGCATTTTTCAAAGCACTGTTATGTGTCCCTAAGCTACAAGGATTAGTTACTAGTGACCTGTCTATTTTCAAAATGCATCTGAACCTATTTCTTCTCAGGATGTTCATCACTTCTTTAATTAATCAGGTGGGCTTTGGCTTATATTTTTAATAATTAAGAGGCAGAAGGACAACTTCCTTTTATGGCTTTACACACTGGAAAGGTCAGGATAGATACTATGTTCAAGAGTGACTTTACAGGATCCTTATAAAGGCATAAAAATATTGCTTTACTTTTAGGCGCAGTGGCTTAGAGACTAAGATGCTGAGCTTGTCGATCAGAAAGGTCGGTGGTACAGCCGTTTGAATCTCTAATGCCATGTAACAGAGTGAGCTCACATTATTTGTGCCTGCTTCTGCCAACCTAGTTCGAAAGCATGTAAAATGCAAGTAGAAAAAAAGGGACCACTTTGGTGGAAGGTGCACCCTCAGTGTTTAGTCATGCCAGCCACATGACCAAGGAGACGTCTTTGGACAGTGCTGGCTCTTCAGCTTTGTAATGGAGATGAGCACCGCCTCCTACAGTCAGAAACTATTAGCACATATGCGTGAGGGGAACCTTTACTTATGCCTTAAGCCCATGTCACACTGCCCAACGGATGCAAAAAGAACACAGCGGACGAGCAAAATGTTCCATCCATTGTTATCCGCTCTCAAAAGGGGCAAAAATTTGCATAACCAGAGCGGATAACCAGAGCGGACGAAGGAGGACGCAGGGCGGATGCAAAGCAGATGCGGAACGGAAGCCCAGGGGATGGAAGCGGATGAGAGCGGATGGCGCGTCCGCTAGGCTTCCGGGGGGCCGCAGCAAAGCAGATGCGGAACGGATACAGCGGATGCACAGCGGATGCTGAAAGGATGAAGCGGATGCACAGTGGATGCACAGCGGAAGCCGAATGGATGCCTGGCGTTAATTGCGCATGCGGGGAGGATGCATTGCATCAGCTCCGCGGATATAACGGAAGCAGCTCGGAAGCAGGTCGCCATTCAGAGGAAAGACCTGCTTCCAGACACATCGACTGCCTTGCCTGCCCTGCCTGCATGTCTGCCTGCCAGCCTTGCTACCAGCCTTGCTGCCAGCCTCCCTGCCAGCCTTGCTACCAGCCTGCCTGCAAGCCTTGCTGCCAACCAGTCTGCCTGCCAGCCTTGCTACCTGCCGTCCTGCGATCCTTGGTTCATGTCTGCCTGCCAACCTTGGTGCTTGCCTGCCTGCCTGCCTCCCTGCCAGCCTTGGTGACAGCCTTCCTGCCAAGCTTGGTGCCTGCCTAACTGCCTGCCTGCCTGCCAGCCTTCCTGCCAGCCTTGGTGCCTGCCTGCCTGCCAGCCCTCTTGCCTGCCTTCCTGCCTGCCTTCCTGCCAGCCTTGGTTCCTGCCAGCTTCCCTGCCAGCCAGCAACCCCACAACCATGCGGAAGCACAGCAAGCCTCAGCCATCTGCTGCCAGCCGTGGCAAGAGGGACAGGGCTACCATCCCGCCCCCTGGCCCTCACTCTGGTTCTGCTGGGGCTTCTGCAGCACGGGCTCGCTCTTCTGGGGCTGGGGATTCTGCTGCTTCTGCTTCTGGAGGAGCTGATGACAAGCCCTCCAGCACCAGCCACCTCCACAGCACCTGCACCCTTCACCCCTGAGACTGAGCGACCAAGAGGAGTGCCAGAGACTCATTTTTGTCTTATAGCTTATTGTTAATAAAGTCTATTTTTGATTCACACACTTGCTTCATTTCTTTTTTTTTTAATAAAGTCTTGGTGGAAACTTTTAGAAATGGTTTAAGCCTTTGCATGCTTGTGGGATGGGTTGAGATAGCTGTGGGATGGGTAATAGTTGTGGGATAGATAAACCTCCAATGCAAGCATAGTGGGACTGTATGGTCCACCCTCCCAGGTGCCACACCTACGGCCCTTTATTATCAATAATAATGTAATAATTATCCACACATGTCAACATAAACACAACTCTTTATTAAACGCCCTGTTCATTGTAGGCCAACTAAACATACATGGCCCAATCTCATCCGTGTGATGAGACAGGCTGAAGGAAGCATCCATTAAGCATCTACCATCCTGTCTTGCCACTCCACTGCTCCAGCTGGGGAGTTGCACCATTGTCTCAGGAGGTTGCGCTGCTTCTTCGCTTCATGTGAGGCTCTGTTTGGGCCTTGCACATCCTCAGTGTCGATCAGGTTTCACCCTTGCCTCCATTCCCCAGGCTCCATGTCCCCATTGCCTTGCTGGAGGTCCACGAGCCTGTTCTCTAAGACTGGGTAGCGGGTGCCCATGAGATTGTGCAGGATGCAGCAAACTTCCATGATCCTCCTGACGGTCTCTGGGCAATGCTGCATGGTGGTGAGAAGTACCTGGAACCTGTTGGCCAGGATTGCAAAGGCGTTCTCCACCACCCGCCTTGCCCTGGACAGCCTGTAGTTGAAGATCCTCTCTTCACGGGTGAGGAGTCTGGAGGTGTAGGGCTTCATGAGGTAGGTTGTGAGGGAGAAGGCGTCATCCCCCACGACACATCTTGTCAGATGTGCCCCCAGGGCACATCTTGCGTGTCATTGGGCAGGGGGTCTGGATCTGGGAAGCCCACGATGAGGTTGCCTTCCAGCTCCTCCTTGAGGTGACTGGCATTGTATACCTGGGCATCTGAAGATGAGCCGTTTCCTGAAGCATCGATGTACATGAACTTGTAGTCAGCATCGACCATAGCGAAGAGGATGATGCTGAAGAAGCCCTTGGAGTTGAAATAAGTGGACCCCGAGTTGGCTGGAGATTTGCAGGCCACGTGCTTGCCATCTATGGCTCCAACGGTGTGTGGTAAGTTCCACTTCTGATACCACTGCTCTGCAACTTTCTGCCATCCTTCTTCAGTAGAGGGGTACAGGAGGAGCTCCTCCTTGTATTCTTCGATGATGGCCTGCACCACTTCTCTGACCACAATGCTGATGGTGTTGGATGGCACCCTCCAGCCGTACTGCATGCTCCTGTAGGAGGTCCCTGAGGCCAGGTGGCGCAGAGTGAGTGCCACCTTGAGCCCAGGTTCCAGGCTGGGCCGGAAGCTGGTGTTTGCCTTGGTCAACCTGGGTGTCAGCCGCTGCACAACTTCGTCAAACATGGCTGGAGGCATCCTCATGAAGTTCTGGAACACCCGAGTGTCTTCGTTCCTGAGCTCCACCATCAGCTTGTTGTACAGTCCGTCCTCTGCTCTTCTGGCAAACCATCTTCGGATCCAGACTCTTTTTGGGTGGCTCCTTTTCTTCTCGCAGTAGAGTTCACAGAGCCTGCAGATGGCTTCGTACTGTTGCAGAACAATGGTGGCTGCCGAAAGGACTTTGTTACAATCCACGGTGGACATGACTGGATGCTGTGGAAGAGGCAGAGGCAGATGAAGGCTGCAGAGGACTGCACCGCTGGGCTGCTGTTCTGAAAGTGAGATGCAGGCGAGTTGCTCCCCCTTTTTATAGGCAGTATAGGTTTTCCACTAGGCATTCTCTAGGCATCCTTAATATCCGAGATAGGTCCCCTCTGTGAACGTTTTTTCCGTTTTAAACGCTTTGTTTCCATTCTGCATCCACTAGGCATCCGTTCTGCATCCGTTCTGCATCTGTTCCACTTCCTCCCTGCGTCCGGGAGGATGGAGTTGCGCGGATGTGCAGCGGATGCCTAGCAGATATAGCGGATGCGTAACGGATGCGTAGCGGATGCAGAACGGACGAACTGGATACATTTTCCATGCAAAAGTTTTAGGTGGCCCAAAACTTTTGGAGCGGATGAAACGTCCATAAACAGATGCTGGATGGATAGAGAGGAAGCCAAACGGAGGCAGTGAGTACATCGTGTTTTCGAACAGATGGCAAGGTTTTTTGTCCGTTTTACATCCTCTTTGCATCCGTTGGTTCAGTGTGACATGGGCTTTAGGCATGAACACTGATGAGAGTCAGCCAGTTCACATCAGTTGTTAACTTTCTGAGCAGTTTGGTGAACTGGTTGTTGGAAGAAATCATTAGGGCAGAAAACCGGTTGTTAAATTATTTTAATCCCACTACTTGGCATGAAGCCTGCTAGATTACCTTGGGCAGTGACTCCCTCTCAGTCTGAGGAAACAGGAAAGCTTGTCTAATAACTTTTTAAAATCATTCATCAGTTTTTCTGTACAGCAAAACATTTTGTAACATTATATTGTTATAATATAATGTTATTACATAATGTCCAGGATATAATAAAATTTCAGCCCCCCTGCCCACAATTCTCTCTCCTTAAAACTTGCACATTGTTTTATGAATCTTTTTAATAACAACTTTGTTTGAAAATGCAAGTGTAACAATAATCATTTTTGTCTCTTCGCCAATTCACAGTTTTTCTTAAAATTAAATTCTTTGTGCATTTTTCCTAGCTATTATTTCTTGGTAGTGTTGTAAAACTTCAGGTTTATTGAGAATAGTTATAAAGTCCCTTGTTGCCAGCTGTGTTCTTCGGTGTACTCATCACAATTGTCCCTGGGCCAATTAAAAGGAGGATAAAACTTTTGATTTATTCAATTTAAAAATATGCTTTTCCATATTACAAAATAAATATCTAATGCATCAAAAGGGTGCTAAAAGAAATAAAAAGATAGATAAGAATTCCTAATTTCACACTCACAGCCCATACGTAATCTAAACCAGAAGCAAAATCATTGGAAAAAAGTCAGAATAAAACAAACTATAAAAATGAAAACACACATCTTTGTAGGTCCTACCACATATCTTATAAACCAGGAGAGGTTTATATTGATGGCAATTCCTGGAACAACGGGGAAAACGAGCTTCAGATTAAATATGATGCCATTCAAGAGTTTCCTTGTAAGGTAAAATTGCAATCTGAATTAAGAACTTATGAGAAGAAAGCAAAGCTTTAATTTCCCTGGTTCATTCCTGTTCTATATCCATCACATATATCCATCACAATTCACTCATTCATTTCCTCAAAGCATTGTTAGAGACCCCACACACCCACTTCATGGTCTGTTTCTGTTGCTCCCCCCTGGGAGGAGGTTTTGAAGTATTTCTAGCAGGACCACCAACTTTATTCCCTATGCCATATGGGAACACTGGTACACTTGCTAGATTTGTTTTTCTCACCATGTTTTTCTTGCCATATATATACAAACTAGACTCTGTTGTTTCTCCGCATAATATAGGTGTGTATATGCATATTTTTCTATTTATTTATTTATTTAATCATATTTATGTAATGTATATTGGAGATGGTGACCTTTTGAGAGCTGTATGCAATGAAATTTCATTTTAGTATATGCCAGTTGATGTCCATTCAAAGTGACAATAAAGTTATTCTAAGTCTAAATTCTAAGTCTTATAACTTCCCCTGCTCTCCATGGATTATGTTCAGGACTGGATCCTTCATTCTGGGATTTAATCAGAAGTGGTATTCAGTAGGTTCTGACCAGTTCTGGAGAACCGTAGTGGAAATTTTGAGTAGTTTGGAGAACCGGCAAATGCCACCTCTGACTGGAGATTTTACAGTATCCTTCCCCTGCCATACCCACCAAACCACGCCCACAGAACCGGTAGTAAAAAAAATAATGAATCCCACCACTGGAGGTAACAGCCACTCAGAGACCATTATCATTTATTTATTCATGTATTTATTTGCAAAATGTCTATCTCAATAAAAATAGAAAATCTTTGGTTAGGAACAATGGTAACACCATTAAAACACAGCCACTGCAAACATTGAGCAAAGAATAACTTAAACTAAAAATTTAAAAACCCCACTGTTCTAGATTGCTTTAATAGATTAAGGGAAAAAAAACAGGGATTGCAGTACTAAAAGGATTCACAAAAAAGGCATTAAATTCATTATCATAGCTTAATTATTTGTAGTCCTCTGTGCAATGGTCTTGGTGGATATTTGTCTTAGAGTCACCCATGGGGTAGAGTTACCTAGAAAAGGAGTTTTAAAGATGGTCTTCAAGTTGTTTTAAAGCTTAAAAACCATAACTACTAGAATTTTCTTTTCCTAAAAATGAAAGACTTACTCAAAAGCTGATCAAATGAAGCTTTCCTCCTGCATTGGATAAAACATAGATTAAGTTTATTCAATTTAATTTAAATCTATGTAGTTTACCCAATACAATGTCTAATTTAAGTTCATTTCATGGTAAAATGAAAAGAAAATGGGAAGAATATTTTTAATCCACTTTAATAGGTCTCTTTATTAATTACTCAATTAAAATCCATTCTGTTCTAAGCTTGGCTTTTTAAACAGTGCTAAGAGTTTTCATTTCATCATAATTAAAGGAGTCTAACAGGAAACAAGAGAAGTCAGGGGAGCTAAGCAATAATATTAAACAATTATGGAGTGGCAGATAAAACATTTCTTGTACCTTGTTTTAATTTTCTTGAATTCATTGCATTAACTCTGAGGATTAAGCGAATGTGATATTTAACAATTATGCTTCTGTTTTGAGGAGACAGCGACTACAACAGGTTGAGCCAAAATATGAGTTTTAAAGATGGGTTTAATGATGTGAATCAATCAATTAATATATGAAATATGAATTTCAAAACCAAGGTATAGACCCACTGTGAACCACTTATGATTCTACATGAAAAAGATGCTATCTTTAATTTTGCCATTCTACTGGGATAGTCCTTGACTGTAGTGGAGCCTGTGCCTCTGTTAGAACCTGATTGTTGGCTAGCTGTTTCCCCAAGCATTGTAGTATCTGTTCAGATAAAGATAAAATCTACTTTCTCATGGATCACACATTTTAAGATCGCCAAATCCTGATTTTAATATAGATCTCTTGCCAACTCAAAAATGAAATGACTAAGGGAAAAGTCTTGCTTCTTAGGTCCCACAAGAGGGCAGTGTTTAATGGAGATAGCCTGGAGTTAACTCAGCCTGCTGGAATGTATTGGGCAGACAGATGTCCAGGCTGTATGTCATAGGGTAGTCCTGTAGTTTCCATTTCTTGGTTCTAATCTTAGAACCAAGAATCTTAGAATCTTAGAACCAAGAGTCCAGAGCAACTAAAAAATCTACCCCATGTCTGTTTGATGCAGGCACTTAGATACTTGAACACAATTTTCAAGATTTACTGTACCCTTAATCAATGGTTCCCCCTTAAACTCAAAGTATATACAATGAGCATTATTCATCGAAAGCACAGAAAATGGAATTTCATTAGGAGAGCTGAAATTAGATGCCTAATTTTGCAGGCATTTTACCAACAACATTTTGCTTTTTCTTCTTTCTTTTTTAACCTAATTTTATTTCAGAGTTTTAAAATTTCTTCTCTCAGATGTGATGACTTGAATCTGTTTCGCTGAGATAAAAGATTTTTAGTATGTATCCCTTTGAGCCATGAGAGGTCAGTGTTGTGTGAGAAAAGCTTTAGATCTAAAAAACTGTCTTTGAGGCTGTGCTGCTCTATCAAAGATCAAAAACTCTAATTTTCTGTGGCTATTAAGACCTCAGAGACATCTATATAGCCTGAGGTTTTTAATCAAACAATTCTATTTTAGTCAGACAATTTTAAGTAATTCTAGACAATATATAGAGATAATGGTCAACATTGCCATTTGGACAAAATTATTGCCAGCAGCAAAGATATTTCCTTCAAAGACTCAGTTTTATTTCTTCTAGTTTATACACTTTATAGCAGGGATTTTATTGATGTATTATATCTGGAAATGTTTACATTCTTATATGCATTACACTCCACTTTTGCTAGATAATTTCTCTACCTGAAAAATAGGGATCATGCATATTAATATTTGTACAATCTTGGCTTCTAAATATGTCGCTTCTGTTCTTACAGAGAGACACTGTCTTCTTTCGAGTCTCCACAACAAATGTTTCGCAGACCATATGGAGCATGAAAGATTTAGGGATAACTCCATGTGATTCTTCTTCATTGCAATCTCATTTGCCCCACTATTGCTTAATAGAAGTAGTACAAGAAAAGATGAAATAACATCCCTGGTGGAGTGGGGTGGGGGTCAAAGCGAGCAAAATGCCAAAAGAAGCCCCTTATGTATTGTACATGTGTGATGATGTTGCATAAAAGTACAAACAGGATAGAGAATGTGGTGGAGTGTCACATCAATGCTGCCTTCATTAGAGAGAGCTGATATAGTTATATTCCACTTTGTATCAAGGCTGCAGCTGCGGAGGTGATCAATGGTATTAAGTATCTGGGGGTGCAGATAACTGACTTGGTCTCTTCATATGTTATCTTTAGCAAAGCATACAAACCAGCATTTACATTTCCTGCATCATATGAGGAGAGCCTATCTTTCTCCTTCTCTCCTGGCTACATTTTACAGAGGAAAGATTGAGAGCCTCTTAACAAACTGCACCACTGTTTGGTTTGGTGGTAGCAGTGCTTCAGATAGAAGGTCCATACAGAGAGTGGTAAGCACAGCCAAGATTATAGGAAGTTTGCTTCCCATTATTCAGGATACAGCTTATCAGTGCTATATGCTTAGAGCTCAAATAATTGTTAGAGACCCCACACCCACTTCATGGTATGTTTCTGTTGCTCTCTTCTAGGAAGATGTTTCAAAGTATTTAGAGCAGGACTATCAGATTCTGTAACAGTTTTGTTCCTGATGCAATCTGTCTTGTATACTTTCAGGATTCTTTTTATTTTGGCATTCATTTGAATTAGACTGTGATGCTTCTCTTTGTCACATACAGTATATGTGTGTATGTGGATATATGCATAATGGTTATCTTTTGAGAGCTGAATGCAATGAAATTTCATTTTAATGCATGCTGATTAGTGTACATTTAAAATGACAATAAAGTTTCTATTCTCTATTCCATTCCATTCCATTCTATTTTATAGGAGTCCTGTTAGGATTTAATATTATTGTATTTTATGATTACTTGAAAAGTTAATGAGGTTTTATTTTGGGCATGGTCTTAAATTTCAGGAAAATTTAAGAGGGAAAAAAGAAGACGAGATATAGATGAGATCGTTCAACAAACGATCCTCTTCCTGCCCCAAAACACTGATTTTTTTTTTTTGTCTACAAGTATTCAAAATAAAGTACTTTATAAAGTACTTTAGCAAACAACTCATTTGTCACTGAACTAGCTCTTTTATTTTTTTATCATTGTTCTATTTAATTTATGAATTGATAAAGTGTAATTATATTGCATTAAAACAGCAGAAGTACAGGAACTGAATTTGTAGAAACAATCAATGAATAATGATATTGCAGATTATTTAGATCAGGGCTGTCAAACTGACTTTGGGCCAGATGCATCATGCACTGGCCAAGACCACACCCAATTTAGCGAAGGAGAATCACACATGTGATGATGCTGTAACGATGCAAGTTTGACACTCCTAATTTAGATAAAAATGCAGTGTTTCATTGATCTCCACTGTGAATCTTCTCATGTTCTTATGGTTCTCATGTTCTTCTCATGTTCTTTGCTAGGTCAGGAACCATAGGCATTGCAGACCTCGTACTGTGTGAGAATTTTTTTGATTGAATTCTTACATTTATAAATTATTTTTATCTATCTGTGATGGCCAGGGGCATGGCACAAAGGCAACACAGTCAAATAAGCAAGAAGAGTCCTTTTAATACTTCCAACTTTGCCCCCAATGTCCAGGTTACCTTCGGCTGGAGAAAAACTCTTCCAGGAACAGTCTTTAAGTGGAGGAAATTCAGTCCGAAAACAAAGTACATACAAACTGTAACTAAAAATCCAAACAAACCACACTGCAGTAATTGAATTGACAGGGCAGGAGAAGGAATTGCAGACTTGAAAGCACAACAAAATACACACAGTTGGAAAGACACCAGGAATGTAGATAAGCCTCGACAATACCAGATAATTCACAATTTGCTCCCAACAACTTGCTGTATGTAGCTTCTCTTTTAAAACACTGTGTTCCCAGCTGCAGCTTATGAAGGGAATCAGAACACTTTCTTCTCCCATAAGCCATGCAACTCATGTTGCTCCCTTCTCTGTTCCTCCCTGAGTACCCTAGAATGAAGAGGGGGTGGGCCTGGGTCTTCCTCTGAATTCCCTCTGCCTTGCTCTCCCTCTCCCCTGCTCTGCCCAGCCAGACTTTGCCCTTCCCCAGTTTCTTCCACAGCCAATGGAGCCACACTCCCACTCCCTGTCAGCTACTCAGCACCCCCCTCCAAATCAGATTCGACAAGGGCATGACACCATCTTTATCTGGAGTCGTACTTAATGTCAAGTCATAAATAATGGTTTCACACATTGCATTGAATCAAACCATATAAACTACATTATGGCATAGTATTATGCCCGAATTCAGCCTATAAAAGACTTTAATAGTAGATTGGGATTGGCAAGCTTTTGAAATAGTGAATAATAGATTGGAGAGATACTGAACATCTGAATAGTAACATAAATTATAGTCCACTGACATTATTTATATTTCTAGGTTTAAATCAATCAATAAATAATTCATGGAACAGTATTAATGGCCTAACACAGCTTCAAAATTAAAGCTAATAATGCAATGGGACATCTTATTATAGGAAAAAAAATTCCAGTACATTTTTAACTATATTTTTATATTTTTCTTTTTTTTTGTCCAAATACAAAACAACCCCAGTAATTTAGATATTGTAGATAACATGTATCAATAATCAATTATGACAAATCAGGTGTAGATTTTATTACTGCATTTAATCATTTTTTTTTATTTATCCAAAAGCCTGAAAAATCCACAATTTTTGACATCTTAATAAAATTTTAAATATTGGAGATATATATAAGAAAAACACAGGAGTCCTTAACATACAGCAGTTGGCCTAAAGATACACTGATTAATCTCAGATGTAATATCAGTATAAGGACAAACTATATGAGTTAATGTTTCAACTCTGGATTGCACATCCAATTGCAAGGTTATTATTACCAAACTGTATTAAGCATTCACTGAGCTGTATAATATAAATATATCACAACAAGCTAATTTCATTTTGTTTAAAATGGCTCTTCACAGGTTTATAGGAAGGGAACATTCAAACTTGTTTGTTTGGAGATCATGTAAATAATTAATAAAAACTTAAGGTTCCTTCTGGTTTTGAGATAGTATATGTGAATGACTTGCAAGATGGAAGGGAGGGGGGGAAATGCTGCCTAAGATCCTTTGGATAAAGCTAATAGCTGTGTGATAGGCAAAGAAAGAAACTCAGAAAGATCTTTCAAATTGGCAAGATTGATGTCAGCATTCCCAGGTAGACTAGGCAGGAAACATGACCAGATTCTGGTAAGCCTAAAAATACACTAACAGAATTTTGCAAATTTAAAAGTACACATCTTTCACCATCTCTTTTTAAAGCCTTATAAATTTGCTGAATCTCTTTCTCTTCCCATTATGCAGCTGTGAGCTTTCCTCTCTTATCCGATTGTTCCCTAGGCAGCATTCTTCCCTCCTCTACTCCATGGTCACACCCACATTTACAACATATAAAAAAGGGTGATAGCTTAGGATTCAAAGGATAGTTCCACAATATTAGCCAATTACTGGAAAATATTCTAAGGGGAATTAATTTACATACTGTTTTATTTTTAAAGGTCAAACATATATATAGTCTTTAATTTGTGTTTTATTGCAAATAAATCTTGTTTCACTCATTGTTGCATTGTTGCAACTCACTTGTTGCATTGCGTGAGTGCTGAGAAGTCATACTTCTATGCAATAAAACAGAAAGTGGAAAGATGCAAGCAAGTCATTCTGTACTGAATGGAATATGGTATCTTAGGGAGCACATAATGAAAAATAGACAAAATTTCTTAAGCCCTATAGTATATCATAGCGCATTTGATAGCTGCAGGTCAGTAAAATAATTATTGCCTTCAGAGAAAGTTTAGCATTGAAAACTTATTAAAAGCTTGCATGTTTATGACCAGAAGCACATTGTTTCATAATATTGTTCTTAATCTATAATTACTTCTCCTCTGATCTTCTTAATTTTGCAAGCATGGGGAGCAAATGAGGGTTATGGTTAGAGCAAATAAAGAAGAAGCAACAAACAGGCTATTTCAAACTATTTCTTGTATTGAAATAAACATGCTTTGGTTTAGGATCTCTGATGTAACTTTCAATTCCATTTTTCTTCACATGAAATTTTTACAATTGGAAAGATTCCTTTTATTACTTTTAGCTAAAAAATCTATATTATTATTATTATTATTATTATTATTTCAGACTGGATATCTCAAAATGAGATGTTTGTGGAATTAAAATAAATCAAGACGGCAATTGTAATCTTTATGGCTTTGGCTTCAATAGCATGGAGGATCATCTTTATTTATCCTTGAATTCCACCCAACCCCAAAGCCAGTTTTAGAAAAGAAAGATGATCAGTATCATCAGAAAGATGATACTGTGATTTTGTAAATATATTCAGATTAAATGATAATAATTTGAGATTGATAGTGAGCAGTATGGAAAGCTAGAGATGGACAGCAAAACACAATTTCATATTTTTTAATTAGTTTATAATACAAAATACAAAAATACAAAAGAAGGTATTGGAAAATAAGAGAGGGAGTAGGGAAGGGAAAAGTGTAGAGAAAAGGGAAAAAAGAAAGAAAAGGTGTTGACTTCCAACTCCCTTTGGTACAGTAAAATAGGATAATAGCCATTTCTATAACAACAAGCCTATTTAATAAATGAAAGCCAAAATCAAAACTTTCATTTTTTTTCACCTCAAGCATAAAGTCCAGAAGTGGTTTCCAAGTAGAAACAAAAGCAATTGTATCCTTTGTTTTGTCTCTATCTTTTTGTTTTGTCTTATTCTTCAATCAATGCATTCAATACACATACATACATACACATATTAATCTATAACAACTTGGCATAGCCAGTTTGGTGTGGCCAGTTCACCAGCGCCAGCTTGTTACCACCAAGTTGCCTATGCCAACTCACCATTAAATCACTAAGGAAAACTCCACAGGGACAACTCTCTGTGGGACAACTCACTGCAGGCATCCAGAGGGAGATCCAGCCAAGTGCATGAATGGGTGGGAAAAGTGCAGAATGGTGATTGCAACTGAGGGAGCTTCCCATTTTTCACATGCCCTGCCACCAAACTTTGGGCTGAAGAGGCTAGGGATGTTGGCTGAAGTGGTGGGCAGGGTGGATGGCAGTGCAGTAGCAGCAGCAAGGTGATGTCTCATTTTCACATTCCCTGCCACTGCCCCCTCCCCATCCACCCATCCCAGTACTGTTACTACTCCTAGTCTTTTTTGCCTTGAGCTTGGCAGCGGTGGTACCAAGGCGTGTGAAAATGGGAAGCTCCTGACCACTGATATCATTCTGTGCTCTGCCCACCCATTCATCCACCTGCCCACCCAGTTCTCCTTTTGACTGCCCACAGTGAGTTGTCTCTGCAGTGAGTTAGCCCTGTGGAGTTGTCCTGTGGCAACTTGGTGGCAAAGAATTGACAGAGGTGAATTGGTGGTGGCGAGCTGGTAGTAGTGAGCTGGCTGTGCCACACTGGCCATATCAAGTTGTCCCATTCCATCTGACAGCCACATGGTTTCAAAATATTCATTGTGCCCATAGATGCAGAGAAGTTTGGAATTCCTGATTGTCCTTAAATCATACTTATTTTTGTAATACCTATGGCATTTAAAAGCTTTAGGTCAATGAAATTACTCAACCACTAGGTTTTAAGTAATCAGTTTCATATTTCATATTTGAATGCTTTTTTCACATACAGGAATCTGCAAGTGACAAAACACACATTTGTAATGGAAACTCTTCCTTACATACATTTATATGACACTGTCATGCAAGTGTAAGAGAATAGAATAGAAAGAATAGATGTTTCAATATATGGCAGTATTATCCTTTCAACTGTTTGTTTTGGCTGTCCTATATTGGGTTGAGTGCTCAGGCACTTTTTGATGAAGCTGCCTGGAGAGTGTGGGTGAAGTTGTGCAGAAACCACCAACAGACTACAGGTAGTCATCAACTTACAACTTCAATTGAGTCCAAAGTTTCTGTTGCTAAATGAGACACGTGTTAAGTGAATTTTGTTCCACTTTACAACTTTTTTTTGCCACACTTGTTAATAGAATCACAACAGTTGGTAAGTTAATGACATGTTTGTTAAGTGAATCTCATTTTCCCATTGACTTTGCTTGACAGAAGGTCACAAAAGGTGATCACATGTTCCAGGGACATTGCAACCATTGTAAGTATGAATCAGTTGTCAAGCATCTGAATTTTGATCACATAACCATGAAGATGATGCAATGGTTCTAAGTGTAAAAAAATAATCACAAGTCATTGCTTTCAATCATGTTGTAAATTTGAACGGTCTCTAAATGAACTATGGTAGGTTTATGACTACCCATATTACAATTAAATGGCATCAACACTGACAGACAGTAACCAACAGCTCAATCAAGGAACCACCAGGATACTCCCACCAACACTGACAGGGCAAGTTACTTATATATTGGAGCCATGGTTAGGATGCAGTATTGTAGACTGTTTGCTGTCAGGAGTTCGATTCTTACCGGCTCCAGGTTTGACACAGCCTTCCATCCTTCCAAAGTGGGTAAAATGAGGAACCAAGTTGTTGGAGACAATATGCTGACTCTGTAAACCACTTAGAGAGGGCTGTAAAGCACTATGAAGCAATATATAAGTCTAAGTGCTATTGCTAGTGCTGTATAAATGAGAGCAAATCCCACTTCCCATTAGCATTGATGATGTTATGTAGTTTGGTAATAAAACATTTGAAAGAAAATAACCAATCTCTAAGAGCATCAAGATACCCACAGTTTAACCCTGAACAAATATTCTCTTCTATCTGTTATGATATTACAAATCTACAATGTGCATTCCTCAATAGAACACTAATTTGAAAAATGTTTGTTGAATACCCTAATTAGTCAAATTATTAAAAGGAGGTGCTGTGGCTCAGTGGCTTAATGATAGTGGAGATGGTCTCTGTCTGGTAGTTTGAGTCCCAGCACTACACTTCTCAGCTTTGGACAACCTAGCAGTTTGAAAGTATATTATTTTCAAGTAGAAAAATAGGTACCACTTTGGTGGGAAAACAAGCCGGTGCTTCAAGTGGATGGTCAGAGACCTGCTGGTGATAGATCTTCCTGGATGGAATGCCTGTTTGTGAGGTAGCTTCAGTGGAGGAAGAAGGGCCTGGATGCTGCTGCTGGATACTGTGCATCTTTCTTTCTGGTATAAATCTAGCTCACCCACCATAGTGATGTACTATGGATAGCGCACAAACATGAACAAAATGGGTTAGTAGTCTCAGACAGCAAAAACCTATATTCTATTTTAGTATTGTAGTCTGCAAGATATTGTAACATTGCCAAATGCTAAATAAAATAGATTACTTAAAGAGAACAATCAGAATTAATTTAAGTAATTTAATGAAAATGCAGAGGATATTCTCCTGATTTCTAATAGCAGTCTAAAAGTTAGTATGGAAGAGAAAGTCATACTTAATTCTAAACTGAAGAATACAAAGCAAACATATAAAGCCACTATGCTAGTAAAATTGTGAAGGAACTATAAAAAAAACATTTCTGCAATCATTTCAAAATTATATTAGCAGATATGCTATTCTGATACTAATCTATGGGTCTATTGTGCAGCAATTACAAATAAAATTATAACAATTAGTTTTCCATAAAGCCAGTAGAAAAATATTTTTTATTTCCTGGTTTATTCCTTTTAAATAAAGAGGAAAAAGAGATTACATAGTACTTAGATCTTTTAAGGATATTTTCTGTATATTATTTCTTGAAGTTTCAAGTTTGATATGTGTTCCATTTAAATATCTGCTAGAGTTGATCACCTGCTTTCTGCTTCCAGGACTTTTGGAATTTGATTTTCTAAATTTAATTGTTTTTGGAAATTTATATTAACATACCTTATCTTATAGAAGATACTTTTAGTTGGACTGGACTGATTATTTTCATATATGCTTTGTCAACCCATTGAACTTCATTATGCAGTTGAACATTATGGAGCTTTGTAACATTTTTATTACTCTTACATAAATTACCATCAGCATCATAATAAAAAACAAATTGTAATGTAGCAATATATAAATTAGTATTTTTGTTCTTCACATAAGTAGGCCAACTATCTGAACTTTGCATTTATAGGCACCTGAGAATTCCTTGTTAATGGAACATGGAACAATCATTCTTCATGTTGACTGGGATTCAATGAATAACTGTTTTTTTGGTATGCTAAAGGGTTTGTACGCAAAAATTGAAATAAGAATGAAAACTAATTTTTGAACGAGAGATCCACTTCCACTGTACTGTTACTATTTATGCTTCAATGTAGCAAAATGGATTGCTGTTTGACAATCCAAACCCAAACCTGCTTGTGGTTTTTCATACCACGTCTTGGTCTAGCTTCTCCAAACTTCTGTTTCTGGTTTTATAAATACAATTAATGGGATACTTGGGCGTTGACAAGTGCATAATAAAATCCCTCCAGTGCTAGCAGCTGGCTGTGAGTTCCTTGTTCTACTACTTTGCCATTTTGGATGACTGCTATTATATCAGAATTCTGGATTGTTGACAATCGATGAGCAATAACAATGCAGGTTCGGCCTTTTCGAGCTTCATCTAATGCTTTCTGGACAATCTGTACTCAAAGACAAAAGAGAAATAACCTTATAAAAGCACTAGAGGTACACTTTTTCCCCAGTTTAGATCATTTCTCAGACAACGGCAAATTGCTTATCCATGAAGTAGGAAGTCAGCTATGGCTTCACTCACCTTTTCGCTTTCTGTATCCAGAGCTGATGTGGCCTCATCTAGAAGTAAAACTGCAGGTTTTCGGACAAGGGCACGAGCAATAGCTATTCTTTGCTTCTGTCCTCCAGAAAGCTGTGCTCCTTTATCACCCACTCGGGTATTGTATTTCTGATTTTTAGAAAAAGAAGAATATTGCTATTGTGAGAGAGTCAAAGATAGAGTCCTAACAGTCTTAAGAGTCCTAAGATAGATAGCGTAATTCTCATATCAAGTACGTTTGTAAATTAGGAAGAAAGAAAAATGAATGTAAATACCATTAATAGATGTATTATAACAAATCAGTTTCCTAATCTTTAAAATACAACTTTGCCATTTTGCACAGGAATAGAAACTTCTTCAGTTTGGTACTACTCTAATTATATTGCAAATTCTTGACTGGCATTTTTAAAAAATGCCTACATGTATATAAAATGATTTTTTTCAGCATCAGAAAGATTATTTTTTCAATCACAATATTTTTTCCAACAAATCTTTACACATGCTAATGATAATATAGAATCAGTTATGACAATTTTCAAATTTCATCCTATGAGAATATAATATGATTTTCAGATTCAATGATAAGAGATTTGAAGGTCCTGGACTGAAACTGACTGCTGGCATTATGAAATACAGAATGAAAATCTAGATTCTTTAAATCACTCAACAAACTAGGGAGCAAATGAAATAGAACAGACACAGACTTCAGAGGATAATTAGGACTGTAGAAAAAATAATTATTACCAACTTGCCTTTCATTGAGAACCTGTATACTGCAAGAGTCAAAAAGAGGTGAAAATATTTGCAGACCCCTCACATCCTGGACATAAACTGTTTCAACTCCTTCCCTCAAAACGACACTATAGAGCACTGCACACCAGAACAACTAGACATAAGGACAGTGCCCCAAAGCCATCACTCTGCTAAACAAATAATTTCCTCAACACTGTCCAATTATTTACAAAGTCTACACTACTATTATAATTAATCTTCTATTACTCCTTATCACCTATCCGCTCCCACTTGTGACTATGATTAATTTTATCACTTGTATCCTTATGATTTATATTGACTGTTTCCTACTATGATTTGATTGCTTATTGTACCCTATGACTATTATTAAGTGTTGTACCTTATGATTCTTGACTCTTGATGAATGTATCTTTTCTTTTATGTACACTGAAAGCATTTGCACCAAGACAAATTCCTTGTATTTCCAATCATACTTGGCTAATAAATAATTATATTCTGCTTTGTTCTGTTCTGTTCTGTTCTATTCTATTCTATTCTAAAAAATTTATATGGTTATGATACACAAAAATGTCATATTGTTATGAATACAGTCCAAAAAATCCAGCCATTCAAAAACTCAGCTAACATTGATTTTAAGGTTGTGCTTGCCAAACAGAGAACAAGAGGACACAAAAGAGGATATGTCCTCCTCGTGATAGTTGTTTGATAACTCTATTTTTGGGATAAGTTCCCTCACCTATTCTGAGTTTCAGTTTATAAATTTCAAATGAGGTTATGATACTTGCATTACCTGTAAAATTATCTGTTGAATTTCAAAAAACACCCTTGCTTTTTATTTATTTACTTGTTTGTTTGTTTTACTGATCATTAGTTTTATCCACAACAGATACATGTACCAGCTGCAATAATTAATTTCATGCAGAAAAACAATGCTAGATACCTCTGGAAGATTTTCTATAAAATTGTGAATATTGGCTGCTTTGGCTGCTTCTTCAATTTCCTCCTGGCTAACAACTCTGCTATTATCTCCATACTGGATATTCTCTGCAATACTGCAGTCAAACAGAATAGGTTCTTGTTGTACAAGGCCCAGTCTGGATCTTAGCCACTGTATATGTAGAAATTTAGTGTCTACACCATCTGCAATCTGGAAATAGAAAGGAAAACATGATACTCTTCATTGAAAAGTTAAAATATACTCTTCTGGAATAAGAGTAACATGATGCAAAACAAATGAAAAAAAGGTAAGAGTAAGCAAAATAAAGTGTTATAAGAAAAAATATATATAACTAAATTTAGTTTTCACCAATATAATTCATGGTATTTTCTTATTTTTATACTTTTCTATCCCTGGAAATTATCTTTGTTTCCACTATATAATACTTTTTTTTTTTTAGAGGAGGAGCTTTCAATCAGTGCTGAATCCTGGCAACTGCCTGGACTATTTCTTGCAGTCTTCTTGCAAGATTTTAGAAATTGGTTGCTAGGGCTGAGAGTGACTTGCCCAAGATCACCCAGCTGACTTTGTATCTAAGGCAGGACTAAAACTCTTAGCTTCCTAGTTTCTAGCCCAGGTCATAAACTACTATATCACACTGACTTGCCTGCTAAAATATTCACCCTGAATATTTTACATATATTTACCTGCCTAAAATCTTACTTTTTGTTGGGTACACTTCACTTCCTTTTTTGAGATTCCATCAAGTCTGTCCAATCATAACTTTCTTATTTTCTCTTTCTTCTCTATGCATTCATGCTTTCTTTCATACAGTTTTGGGAATTCTATTCTCTTTCATCTTTCTATGTGACCAAATAACTACAGCATATTTCTTTTGTGATGCTTTTGTATTTTATTCACATGAATTCAGAACTCATAGATCCTTAACCCACTTATTTTTATTTAACTGCTCAATTTCTTAAATATCATATTGCTATTGCATTCAAATCTTTTGTTTCTTCTCAATTAAACGTTTCTTTGTCCAGAAAAACATTTTCTGTATTTTAGTAAACATTCTACAAATTCATTTAATTGCTATAGTTTTTCATCATTTATGTATAATCTGCAATCATTCATTCCATACCAAATATTATTATCTTAGCCTTCAATATACACTGCTCAAAAAAAATAAAGGGAATACAAAAATAAGACATCCTAGATCTGAATGAATGAAATATTCTTATTAAATACTTTGTTCATTATGTAGTTGAATGTACTGACAACAAAGTCACAGAAAAATTATCAATGGAAATCAAATTTAGCAACCCACGGAAGTCAGGATTTGGAGTTACACTCAAAATTAAAGTGCAAAAAAACACTACAGGCTGATCTAACTTTGATGTAATGTCTTTAAAACAACTCAAAATGAGGCTCAGTAGTGTGTGTGGCCTCCACGTGCCTGTATGATCTCCCTACAACACCTGGACATGCTCCTGATGAGGTGGTGGATGGTCTCCTGAGGGATCTCCTCCCACACCTGGACTAAAGCATCCCCCAACTCCTGGACAGTCTGTGGTGAGATGTGGCATTGGTGGATGGAGCGAGACATGATGTTCCAGATGTCCTCAATTGGATTCAGGTCTGTGGAACGGGCAGGCCAGTCCATAGCATCAATGCATTCATCTTGCAGGAACTGTTGACACACTCCAGCCATATGAGGTCTAGCATTGTCTTGCATTAAGAGGAACCCAGGGCCAACTTCACCAGCATATGGTCTCACAAGGGTTCTGAGGATCTCATCTCGGTACCTAATGGCAGTCAGGCCACCTCTGGCGAGCACATGGAGGGCTGTGCGGCCCCCTAAAGAAATGCCAGCCCACACCATTACTGACCCACTGGTCATGCTGGAGGATATTGCAGGCAGAAGAACATTCTCCACGGCGTCTCCAGAACCTGTCACGTCTGTCACATGTGCTCAGTGTGAACCTGCTTTCAATCTGTAAACAGCACAGAGCACCAGTGGCGAATGTGCCAGTCTTGGTGTTCTCTGGCAAATGCCAAATGTCCTGCATGGTGTTGGGCTGTAAGCTCATCTCCCACTTGTGGACATCGGGCCCTTAAACCACCCTCATGGAGTCTGTTTCTGACCCTTTGAGCAGCCACATGCACATTTGTGGCCAGCTGGAGGTCATTTTGCAGGGCTCTGGCTCCTCCTGTCCCTCCTTGCACAAAGACGGAGGTAGCGGTCCTGATGCTGGGTTGTTGCCCTCGTACGGCCTCCTCCACATCTCCTGATGTACTGGCCTGTCTTCTGGGAGCGCCTCCATGCTCTGGACACTATGCTGACAGACATAGCAAACCTTGCCACAGCTTGCATAGATGTGCCATCCTGGATGAGCTGCACTATCTGAGCCACTTGTGTGGGTTGTAGACTCTGTCTCATACTACCACTAGAGTGAAAGCACTGCCAGCATTCAAAAGTGACCAAACCATCAGCCAGAAAGCATAGGAACTGAGAAGTGATCTGTGGTCACCACCTGCAGAACCACTCCTTTATTGAGGATGTCTTGCTAACTGCCTATGCTTTCCACCTGTTTGCACAACATTGCACAACATTTGCACAACAGCATGTAAAATTGATTGTCAATTTTGCAGTGTTGCTACCTAAGTGGACAGTTTGATTTCACAGAAGTGTAATTGACTTGGAGTTATGTTGTTATGTTTGGAGTTATGTTGTGTTGTTTAAGTGTTCCCTTTATCTTTTTGAGTCGTGTTTTACTTTTTATATCTCTATTCCCTAGCGTATGATATAAGTTCAAGATAGAACGACCTGCCATGGATTAGAGAACAAACCAAAGTATACAATATTATCAAGGGAGTAAAAAAATTGAAATGGAAATGGGTTGGTCGCATAGCAAAATTCAATGTTGCCTTCTGCTAATTGATGGCAGATGGACCAAGGCAGTCATAGAATGGATCCTACTTAATTAAAAAGCATTCACAAATGACACCTAAAACAAGATGGATCAGTGACACCAGTAAGTATTGTGGGCCCATTTGACAAAAGAAAGTTCAGGACCATATTGGTTGGAAACATGCAGAATATGCCTTCATCCTGCAGTTGATAGACAGGCTAAAATGATTGTGATGATGACGATGATACAATCTATGTAAATTTGCTGCACATTATTTAGATTCTCAGGCAAATGCTTACTAATGACCAGCTGAATAATGAAATCCCAATCTAGGGACATCTTCTACTTGCAACCAACTTATACACCCCAAATTTTATTCATCATTATCTTTTGTACTTGTCAAACATCTTCCAAGGCATATTTAACAAACTAATCCTCCGACAGTTTTTAAATTCACCATTGTTTTATTTTACCATTTTATAAAGACACAATAACCATATTCTTCAGTTATTGAGCACAGAAAGAGCTCTGGTAAGAAGCCACAGATCCACTCTGTAAGCAAACCTCAAATTTTAACATTTTTTCTAATTACACTGTCTAACTTGAATCTGGTCTGCTTTTCTACATTCTTATAGGGTTTACTATATGAATTCCTGCCCTTCATTTTCTCTGGAATACTAAAATTTGTAGTACTTTTTTCAATACCATTATTTCAGATATCACTGTTATTCCTGTATAGATCTTTGACACAATTGCGCCCACACTTTAGCTTCATCACAAATCACATTAAAATGGTAGTTAAGATGTCCAAAATTTTCACATTCTTTTGTCAAACTATCTGTCTGGTCTGGATTATTATAAAGCCTCATAATCAATAATACCACAGAGAAGAACTAGTATATGCCTTCATGTACCACAGAAATGTTTTCAGTAGAATCAAGGTCGACTTACCACTTGTCCTGAAATTGGGTCATAGAATCGCTCTAGAAGTTGAATAGAAGTGCTCTTGCCACAACCACTGCTACCTACAAGAGCCAGTGTCTGGCCCTTGTTAATCTTTACATTGAGTCCTTGCAAAACCTGAACTTCTGGTCTGGTTGGATATGCAAAATGGATATCTTTAAATTCAATGTTGCCTTCAAATTTCTCCTGCAGCAGAAAGAGGTGAGGAAATGATGTTAGTATGTTTTGCACAATGTTCTAGGTTTTTTCCTCTATACTTCTCCTGTGGTACTAATCGTAGTAGGAGAATTAGTAGTGGAATGGCTGCAACAACAATAATGTACCTCCTTCCTGTACCTATTTATTCAAATAAAATTTTGATATGGACTGGAATCATTTTTCAAACTTTTATCCTCCTAACTAGTTTAATTTATGAACTGAAATAGTATATAAAATTTCTGCTATTTGACTTTTTACATAAGCAGTTTAACGTTATTTTGAAATTAACTGAAAGAAAAGTGAAACATAGAATTTTCTCCATTAATATATAATATATATTTTCTTGGTCATTTCCATACATGATGAATGGCTATTTCCACTGTTACTCCTTTATTGTTTACAACATACAATGCAGCAAATATTTTTAAATTTATTAAAATATAAGGGGACAATTCACTGACAGGGAAGTTTAATTTAAGAATGACTTTAAATTTCCCACTGAAACAAAGAGACTGGAGCAAAATTCTTATAGAAGTAGCTTTTTTCAGAAATAAGTCCCAGGATTTTAAAATGATATCTATTGCATAATATTAAATGTAATAATGGTTTATTCATTTATGAAATAATTATACACATGCCTAATAATTTTTTAAATCAAATTTGCAGAAACCAAAGTTTCTAAGTTACCATTGCTAATTTTCATTAAAATATGTCAACTCAATATATTAAAGACATAATAAGCATAAGCTGTAAGATCTTACTATTTTTTCTCCTTCTTCACTATAGCTGTCAATTACAGGCTTTCGATCCAAAAGGTGAAATATTCTTTGAGCAGAAACCTTTGACTTGCTAAAATCAGGTGCAAGAGAATTAGCTTGGCCAGCATTCATTGCAGCAAAAATCACTGATGTGAAGACTCTGGAAATATAAAACAAAAATACTAAAGGGGTGTATCAGAAAATAATATGAAGGTAAACTTTTAAGTAACAAACTTTGTTGAAATCAACTGTAAATGGCATGATTTTGCAGCTTGAATTTTATAATGTCAGCCTCTTTAAACAGAACAATTTACTGAATTTTATATCTTGGATATATAGCATACCAGAGGTGGTATTCAGCAGGCTCTGACCGGTTCTGGAGAACCGATAGCAGAAATTTTGAGTAGTTCAGAGAACTGGCAAAAACAGCCTCTGACTGAAAATTTTACCGTATCCTTCTGCTGCCACGCTCACCAAACCATGCCCACAGAGTAAAAAAATTTGAATCCTGCCACTGGAGCACACTATATAATAAATAAGATAAAATAAAACATATTGCCAAAAGCCTATATGGCTATAAAATGCAGTGAAACTTTGGATAAAATTTGACAAATTGAAACAAAGGGATTTCATACTATTCAAGAAGATTATTTTAGTCAAGATCAGGTATTTGTAGCAGTAATTTTCTATGTATTTTGTTGGAAAAATCTCAGTGAATTTAGTATGTCTTAAACTTTATAAAGATACATATAAATGTGCCTTATGACCAGGGGTGGGTTTCAACTGATGTTACTACTGGTTCGGTGACTAGGTTTGCACGTATGTATAAAAATCCTTAAGCTGTGCCATCCAGACAGCTGAAAAGAGTGTGCAGCAAGTGTGCAGCATTTGAAAAGCTACTTTTTTCCTGCTTTTTCAACCTCAGCTGTGCTGTGCAAAGCATCTGAAATTGAAAAAGCAGAAAATAAAGGACAGGTAAGAGCCCGGGTGGGCGGGTGTGCCAAACAGCAGCAAATACAGAACTGGTTTGGTGTCTGCTGCTCTTCAGAGCTACCGGTTCTATAGAGCTGGGCAGAACTTGTAGCATCCCAACTTTGCTTATGACAATGTTCATCAGTAAGGCAAATATTATCCCATCAGTCAAAAACTAAGATGTTATGTTGCAAAAGAGAGAGTTTGGAATTCAGAATTATCTCTTGTCACGATCAAGCTGTCAAAAGCTGTCATTTTTAAATTATATGTGGCCGGCAAGGTTATTGAGGGACTATTTCTCCTAAGTGATGACTTATCCCATCAGATCTGACAGAATAGTTTGTTGTAAATACTATCCACTAGATAGTGTCATCTGACAGGACTTAGGAGAAGTCCTTTTCTGCTTCTCCTTGTGCCATATAACACATTATTCCCCAAAAGGCCAAGCTCACCCTAATGTTGGTTGCCTTCTAGAAGAGCATGAAGACTGGCATTGCTATCTGATCTGGGAGCTGGAGTGTAGTGAGGAGCCCATAAAGTGACTATAATGTTCATGTGATTTCCCAGTGGCTGGTGTTAATTGTTTTAACATTTCTTATTACTTTCTTTATTATACTTTATTTTATTCTGTGTTTGTGTTTGTTTATGTTTTAATTGTAAGCTGCCCAGGCCATGTGAGACTTATATAGAAGTATATATTCCTAATTCTTTGTATATGACATCAGGAACTTTTCAACTGGTGCCATGATTCTATATTCTAACATAATGACACAAATGTCAATAAACTTACAAACAAATAACACAACCACAGAAATTGAAATTCTCCAACTTTTGGGAGGGGGGAAATTTCATGATATTTATCCCAAAAGTGCTTTTTCAAAAAGCAACTGGACTTTCTGGTTTTCTTTGAAGATATTTCGTTTCTCATCCAAGAAGCTTCTTCAGCTCTGATTGGTTTGTGAGAAATGACAGGAATAATACTCCTTGCAGATAGCTTGTCAAGGAGTATAAATCCTTCTATTCCTCACTACCCAATCAGAGCTGAAGAAGCTTCTTGAGAAGCAAAACATCTTCAAAGAAACACCAGAAAGTCTAGCTGCCTCTTTGAAAAAGCACCTTTGGGACAACAATGATATGGAAGACTGAGAATCTCCATAGACATTAATGAGATTTAGCAATCTCATATCAGAGATCTTGATGTCTCTTATTTTGAAGAAATTCCAGGTTTTTGTATGGAATCTTGAAAAATTATCTGGGAGAATACCAAAAACTATTGATATTTCAAATTCTTTTTTTACATTTTAAAATAATTTTTGTTAATTATTTTTAAGTTGTGACAAAAACATCAAAAGGCAGCCTAGATAATGTGTAAGCCTTTCCTTAAAAAGGCTGACTGTGTAAGCCTTTCCTTAAACAGTTTATTGACAAGGTTGATTATACAAATTTTTCCTTCACTTCAACATGATTGTTCTTGCTTTAAAACTATATGTATATCCACATATGAAAATTGGTAACCTCAGTTCATATTTTCATTACCCTCCACAAAAGCTAGTATACTCACATAAACAGTTGTTCAAAGTTCATAAAGCAATGGGCAATAAGCCATGCTCCAAATCTAAAGACAGCAGCATTTATAAAAAAGTTGAAACTCTGCCCTATGGCATAGGATAATCCATTAATAGGAGCCTTCTTTAATGAGTCCCTAATAAAAGAAAATAATTGATATAATTCATAATCAATCATAAAATTCAAAACTGACCATGATTTATAACTGTATCAATGCTGATTAACCTTATCAAGAGCTGTGGACTTCAACACCCATATTATAGGAGGTTGAAATACAACCTCTTAAAGTTGTTGAGGTTGAGAAACACTGAGCTATGTTAAAAATACTTTTCCTAGTCAATCATCTTATCTGTCCAAATATTTTGGATAGAAACATTAAATGTGGATAAGTGTTTGCATTACAATTTCATGTGTGTCTTTGTGTGTGAAAGATTACTGTTATGTATGCATGTGTGTGTGTGTGTGTGTGTATTTAAATGTAGATATGTGTGTGTGTGTCTATGTTTAGATTCTTTTTTACTGATGCTTTTTTAAAAACTTTGTTGAAAAACATTTTAAAGTCGTGACTATAATGAGGAATATACATATAAAATATATAGTGCATACAAACTCACATACAAACCATATTAAAAAATAAAATTCTTACTTGTATGGTTTATATAAGCTTGCTTTATAGTTCTCAAAAAATCTGTCTTCTCTTGTTAATGCCACAACAGTTCTTATATTTTCTACAACTTCTGTTGAAATCTAGATTTGGGGGAAAAGGGAAAATATAAGGCATTCATTCAGTGATACAAGGATTTTTGTGATGTTTAGCATTATCTACCTAAAGTACAAAATCCATGGGATAGCATACTATAAAACATGTGCTTATAATGCATGGATCATAATTTATCATGTGTAAATCTAGACCATTTTGATTTATTAAAGAATTGTTAAATAAATTAGATTTAGACAGTTATATTTATTGTTAGCTTATCTCCAAAGGCAATGCAGACCAACAAGTTAAATCTCTGACATTCCCTTTTTGAAGCAATATTCTACTAAAGAATTAACTTTCTGAAATCCCTTCACTTCTTGCCCTATGTTCTTCATGGTGAAGGGAGGGGGGGATAAGAATTCAGGATGTTTTTCTCCTTCTCCAGAAAGCAAAAATATGGGATAAAGTGCTTCTTTGTTTTCCTATTCTGCTGAGCAAAGAATGCTCAGCATTGGTGAATTATTGACTCCTTCTGTGGGAAGACATTTTTCAGTTTTGTGTAATGAATATTGCAGTGGAGGTCAAGAGAACCTGTGCTTGTCAAATCATTTTAAAGAACAATTCTTGGTTAACTCTAATCAGCATACAAAAAGAATGATAGGAATTTCAATTAAGCAACAACCAAAACCCAGGCTTGCTTAATTTGAGTTTTCAAATTGTGCTTCTCCCCAGATTATTTGTTTCATTATACAGAAATTTTTGAGTTTGTGTTAAGTGATTTCATATTACACTGCCTGAAGTACATTCTGAGAAAAAGTGGCATTAAATAAATAGACCATATTTTTCTAGAGAAGGACTACTGGAAAAAATGAAGACTAAGAACCATACTAAAGTAGACTGAGATCTTGCTGAAATTGTTCAGAGTTATGGATGTAACTCTATTGAAAGTTCAAATCATAGAACATTTACTGCCTACTTATCACCACTATAGCATTAATCTTATCCATGTGTGTATATATGCAGAAGATACCCTTCCAGCTTCTTCAAGAGCTTTTTGATCCTGAGCTGCATGACCTTCTATCGATTTCGCTTGAATAGCCTTTGCAACAATGACGAAGGGAATACAAGCTAAGATGAGCAGCGTTAAATGCCAACCATGTGCAAAAGCAATGATAAGAGCTGTCACAAGTGTGAAGAAAGTCATGGTCATTAAAGCCAACCGACTTCCAGTAGCCTTGAAAATAAATAAGAAAAACAAATTATATCTTTTCCACAATAAACATCCTTTTTATAACATTCACAATAAGGCTGTCTTCTAGGAGAAGGCTTCTTGGTATCTCAACTAAAACTATTAGATTATGTAATAGCTTTGTACTATATAGTATCAATCTGATTTTATATGTGTGCATGTAAATATTCAGATGGTTTAACACCTCTGAAGGCTCACAGGTTCTCTTTCTCTGTGAAAACACAATGTATATATGTTTTGCTAAGGTATAAAGGTATATGCATGGAAAGTTCACGTCAAGTGGCATGATTAATTTTTATTTCCTGCTTTTCCTAGTCATGTTGCTAACTTTCTTGAAAACACTTTTTACATAATTTTTCTTTATTAGTTGAAACTGCCCATTGTCCCATGAAATTGATGCAGAATCATTTCTTTATGTAAATATGATATCATCTGGCAATACTGCAAAGCCAGTAAATTGATTGGCAGTTAGCTTCAATGCCAAACTGATTCATAGAATCTTGGGGTCTTGTAGAATGTGTCATTCCCGAGCAGATTATTTTAGAAAGTGCAAGTAGAATACTTGTCTGAAGACACAAAACAAACATAGACCCCAATGTATTCAGAATGTGAAAATGATTCAAATAATGGATTTATTCTGCTGTTTCCTGCAGAAGTCTCTTATTGATATTAGGATAATTATAATTCCAACAAAATATATAAAAACAATACGCAAAAGCCATACTCCTTTAACTTGGGAAGCATCTGTTGAAAGTCTGGTTAACAGAACTCCAATACCATTATTGTGGTCATCAAACCATCCAATTTCCTAAAACCAAAATGAACAAATTGAAATAATAATTGAAATTAACAATTAGAACTTCTTGTTAGAACTCGGAACCTTTCTTCTTGTATCGAATTATGGTACAAACATGTCTTGGCAACATAACTTTTTTTCCCTGCCATTACTCCCTAAAATTGTCTTTATTTCATTCCCATTTCATTAGTGAATCAGATATGAGTCACTCTTAGATGAGAGTGACACACTTTTCTATTGTAATTCTGAATATATAATGGTAGTCACAAAACATGCAAAATCTATTACATTTTGTCATCTACTACACTGATATCAAAATCAGGTGATCTTTCTTGGTTGGCATCAAGGCAGCAACTCTAAAGTTTTTAGCTACCTGTTCTCAATGTTGATTTTAATTTACCAATTTAGTATAAGGTTGATGTAACAAAACAAGAGGTGTCCACACTGGGAGTCAAAAAATGATAGCTGCAAATGCTTGATTGACACCTGCTCTATTTTTACTTAAAAGGGGGGCAGGGGTTCCATCATATGGTCATAGTTGCCAACTTGATATTTTATCCACTACTACCTGTTCCATGGTGCACCCAATAAAACAATAGAGTGGTGGGACAATGAAAAAATGTAATAGACTGAAATAGTTTAATACTGAAATGATGGGACCAGCTGTTCATTCACCATTATTTCCCAAATAAAATATAATGATCTCTGGAAGTCAGCATTTGTTGTGTCTACTTAAAAAAACAGAAAAGGCCTACAGATAGAGACATCTGAATTAAAAGTGCAGCTTTCCTCCTATTAGCTATTTATAATGATGAAATTAATTCTTGGGCCTTCAAATGTTATTTTCCACGATTAAAAGAGATGTTAAATTTAGTGCCTCCAAGCATTAAATGTTCCGTGGGTTAATGAATACATCATTTTGGCAATATAACTCACTTGGAATCTAAAAGGATGAAGTGGTGCATTATGTTCCTATATCTTTATAGATAATTCTAGGCTATATGGAAGTCTGAAAACTTCTTAAGCCTTAGCTTTTTATTCAACAAGTCACTATTTTGGACTGCACCTTGGTTGGATTGGAAAATCAAAGTACAATTGGACTAGTTTAATACTTAGATGAAAAAGCATCAGACAATCTTCGGGCTTAAGTCAGCTGGGAATTCTTAAAATCATCACTTATGATTTTATGCTTCATGTTCTTGCTAAGACAAGAGAACAACTTGGGTCACCTAAATTCAGCAGCTTGACTTGAGATTCCCCATTTATTTTAATAATATTTACTGTTTTTATTCATTGGTAGACTTTTGCTAATGCATATTTCTAAATGGGTTCTGGCACTGATGATGTTACTTGGTTTGGGTAATGAAATATCTGCAAGAAATCAGTCAAACTCAGAGAGCACCAAGGACTCCTCATTTCAGCTCTGATGTTCTCTTTTATTGGTGATCCAAACTTGTCCCCAAAGTGCTATTTCTTTCTTTTTCCTGCTCTGTTTTGTTACCTGCTGTAGCAAGGCTTTGAAAGAAAGAGAGCGCAACCGCATTGTGAGAGCTTCTCCAGACTTGCCAAAGGTGAATCCCTGCAAAAGATAAAGACAAAACTTTTAGTTTTTTATTTTTTAGAAAAGGGCTATTCTCATCTGAAGAGGAGACTATCCTTAAATAAGTGAGTGGCAGTTTCAAGTATTTATTAATGTAGAACTTAACAAATTCAAGAAATAAAGACAGAATGATATCAAAGATTAAGGAGGGAAAAATTACTAATTATAGTAACGATTGCATGTTATGGCACAGTGGTTAGAATGAAGTATTGCAGGCTAACTCTGCCCACTGCCAGGAGTTCGATCCTGAATGTGTCAAGGTTGACTCAGCCTTCCATCCTTCTGAGGTCGGTAAAATGAGGACCCAGATTGTTGGGGGCAATATGCTGACTCTGTAAACCACTTAGAAAGGACTGTAAAGCACTGTGAAGCAGTATATAAGTGTAAGTGTCTATTATTATCCTGGGAAACTGCCTGATGAAATTTGAATAAAAAGGTAAACAAAGAAGAACACTGAATGTTGAAAAGGCCTGGATGTATATGTTAAGATAGCCAAAGCAACCCTGGATGATATTCATGTGACTTATGGAATTGCAATGATTTATTGGATTCTATCTAATAAACAAAGCATAGTGTCAAAAGTCCATCTTTTTAAAATTGAAAGCCTTTTCATATTGCACTGGTTGAATTACTTAGTATTGTTTAAATCATCTCTTTCTTATAGGATGCTCCTTTGTGATAATTTCTTATTAAGTAGATCTTATACTAGAACCTACCTGTATTGTGTAAGTTATCAAGCTGATCACTCCCAACACCAGAAACATGAGAGAATACAGCACTGTATTCTGGCTTTTCTTTACATCATCTTGTTCTTGGAAAGCCTGAGTGGCAAAGCATACTTTTAATCACCAGCACAAGAAACAGTTGCAGTTCAATTTATGGCCATTTCCTGCAAGTCAATTTTCCTGATTTCTCTGTATGTTACCATCCTGATTTCTCTGTATGTTACCATCTAATGTTACCATGTTATTCTGAACAGCAGACTATATTTTACTTGAATTTGAAACCAGTTCTAATTCAGTGACCATTAATCTAATTCAGATGATAGGAAATGAAAGTTAGATGGCAGCAGTGTGATAAAGTTGACCTCTTTACTGCCATCTAGAGATTGCATGGAGTTTTGCAAGCCACGTTTGGTTGCATTCCATGAGAACAGAATTTGTTGCTGAATCTTATGACTTTCTAAAAAATAGAAATCTGGATCATGTTCATTCCTTGTCGAAAATAATTAAATTCAAAGGTGAACATTAATCAGGGCCAAATAGAAGCTTGTAAAAGAGTACTATATGAATAAAAAGTTAAAAATAATTTTATTTATTTGAAATATCTGTAGGGTACAGTTTCCTGCAGGTGTTTGTGATATGGATGGAACCAACATACCAAATAATTGTAGGACAAGAACCTCATTAGTGTGGCAGAAGAAATTCAGGAGTGTGGTAAGCACTTTTCCAGCTAACAATACAGAAGCATAAGCTTCTGTGAACTGCAGCCTACTGCATCCGTCGGTGAATAAAATATTTCAATGAATTCTATTTTTAATTTATATCTCCTTTCCCATGAAAAATAATGTCCAGTATGGGAAATTAAATACTGATATATAATCTGTTGGATGAACCAGATTAACGTTTTTGTGGAGAAAGCACTCCATCATTTGGGAGATCATGATGAGAAGGTCAGAAATCTCCACAAGATATGCTGAAAAATAGTCAAGATGGCAGCTGAGGAGTGTAATTAATACCTATTTTTATATGTGGATTTTTAATTGTGCTGTCTAGGTTGCCATCTTGACTTTTTTTCACCATCTCCTGCAGATACCCTAATCTTTTCCATAGACACAAATCAACTAAAGTTTCAAGTAAGAGGCACTTGACCAAAGGACTGTCCTAGACTTCAGTTTCATATTGAAGAAAAAGAAGATTATTTTACTGAGTATTTAGATTTTAAAGTTTAATATCTTTAATATCTTTAAACATACTTGGAACTGTCTGGAATTGTGAAATATTATTAAAGCTAATCAAGTATCATCAATAGAATAGAATAGAAGAGAAGAGAATAAAATAGAATAGAGCAGAATTCTTTATTGGCCAAGTGAGATTTATTGGACACACAAGGAATTGGTGCATCAAATTGGCAAACTGCCATTCATTCCTCTTATAGTATAAGGGCAATTTTTTAAAATTCAAGACTGCATTTACACAAGAATAATGTACAAGTAATCCTTAAGTTATAATCAGAAATGAATTCTGAAACTTCCACTACATTTGTTAAGTGACTTCCACCCAAATTATGATCTTTTTTTTTTTTAAGCAAATCACATAATTGTTAAGTGAATCTGGATTTCTGAATTGATTTTGCTTGTTGGAAATCCCCTGAGAACATTGCAAATTGCAAATATGTAACCTGGGATAGTGTAAATATAGGCCAAATGCCTGTATCACAATCACACAATGTGCGAGGAATGATTGCAAATCACTTTTTTCAGTACTGTCATAACCTTGAATGGTTGCTAAACAAATAGTTATAAGTCGAGGACCTCCTTGGCAGATGTATTGTACATGGCCAGATTAAAAGGAAATGGGGATTCCATTCTTCCTCTCTCTTTCTGTATTTTCCCCTTTCTTCTCTCTCTTTCTCTTCCCCCACCTTCCTTGCCAGTGGCTTTTGAAATGCATTATGTATGACATTTTGTTGTCCTATTAGCATTCAGTTTATACACAAAATAAATTGAATGCTTATATGTTTATATGATGACTATATCAGAACAAAATTCAAAATTCCAGAAAAACAGCCCAGAATATGTTCTGGGCTACTCTTTCTTGTTTTGGAGGATTCTTAGATCACATGGATTAAGATTATTCATTTCATTTGGGAGAAATGATTTAGAAATTACAATGTATTTTTGGAAAGTTAGAGGTGGAACTGAGATGATGAGAAAATTGAAATGCTTCCAATTAAGTAAGATCATAATAAGAAATCAGTCATCTGTTGAGTTTTATAGTTTTTGAAAAAAATAGGAAGTAGAAGCATTGAGTAGTCCTAAACATACCCCTATAATTTTACCAAACAGAACTGCAAAGGCAGGAGTAACACCTCCAGCAATGGCTGCAGCAACGACCCCAACTGCTATGTAACAGAATTCAGGCTTATTCAGAGCCAGGATCCTGGTATAAGGAACATCTGGAAGAGTCTCTTTCTGTAAAGACAGAAAATTCTCCTTATCACCAACAAGAATACAAGCAGAAATTCAATTGATGGGTGAAATGTCACTGAGAATTATTGAAACTGTACAGCACTGAAAGGAAACTGACTTCTGTATTCAAGCCCAGTCATTTCTATGATCTCAGACAATGAATACAAGGGTGAAAACAAAAGAAAAAGAACAAAACACCAATTCATCTCAAAATATGTCCAGAAAGGTCAAGTAAGAGAAAGCCTTCATGAATGGCAACATTTCTGCATGAATCATTCTTTTGCATTACTAATGGGTTAGGATCTTGTTGCCTGTTCATTAACTTTCGGTTCTCATTATGTTTGTATCATGTGTTTCAGATGAAGTTTTGATGTGGCAGGGTTTAAAATGAAGTATAATCCCAAAGTCCAAAAGTGAAACAAATTTCCTAATTGATTTTCTCAAGTTGTTCATATTGTTTGATATGTACATCATCATAATTACCAAACATAGGGCAGGGATGAATGAAACAGAATGTCATTTCTTCCTAACAGTTGGGGTTCCTTTACTCATGAATTTATTTGAAAATAAAATCAAATGCATGGATAAATACATTTATGGAAAGAACAAAGCTTTTCTTATAACTCTGGTTTATTACTAGAATCACAAGGCGGAGATACCAATTTCCAGTAAACACTAAATTATTTACACAGAGGCGTCATGTTTTTAATATAGAAGTTATTTTAGAAACTATCTTAATACTAACCACACGAACTTTCTTTGCTTTCCTCTTCTGTTTTTTTCTCCTTTTCCTTTCAGAAAATCTTTTAGTAGAAGCCCTACTGAGGGAAGGCCTGTTGGATATTCTTTGTAAACTTCCATACTTGGCCACTTCTGTACCACCACTAGAACTCCCCAAGTCATTTAGATTTGCTGTTTCATATAAATCTTCTTTCTCAGAAATTTCACTATTTTCATCCTCAGTCTCAAATTCTGTCTCTTCATTTGATGTTTCACTCTCTGGTTCTTCACTCTGGTAATTCTAAACATTTATAAAAAGAAAACAAATTAGAAAAAAATTATCAATTTTTCTAATTTCAACTTATTAGAATAAAATCTACAGGAAGCCATTGATTTACAACCATTCCTTTAGTGACTTTGAAAAAAGTGACTTATGATTAGTCCTTACACTTACTACTATTGCAGCATTTCCATGGTCATGAGATTGTGATTTGGGCACTTCGCAACCAGCATGGATTTACAACGGTTGCAGCTTCTCAGGGTTACATTTTGCCAATTGGCTTGTAACAGGCAAAGTCAATGGAGGAAGTTGGATTCACTTAATAATTTTGTGATTTGTTTAATGACTAAGCAAAAATAAAAAATAAAAATTTATGGCTGGGAATTCTGGAAGTTAAAGTCCTTAAAGCTGTCAATGTTGAGAGATACTGGGCTATCATCACAGAATCTTGAAAGGTTGACTGCATTTACCTATGTCTGAAGCATTGCTTTGTTTATATTCTAACATATCTGGATCAATAAAGAATCCACTGGCATTCTTGAGAAAAAGAGATTACTCTGGAAGTTAATGTTAATACTCTATAAGGTGCCAGATGCAAGCAACAGAAAGCTGTTAAACATTCAGATTTTAAATTTAAAAAATAGCCATAAATAAACATTCATCAAGGTGCACATGTAGCTTAACAATAATATTTCTTTGATCTACTAGAGACAGCCAATACATCTCGTTAACTTGCCTGACTATTATTCAGTATTGTGGAATAGTGGACTTATATGTTCCTGAATCCTATTTTGACTAGCTACAACATTTAGCCAAAGCTAAATGTAAACCTGGACAAATAGTAGCTTCTCATTTATTTTTATTTATTTATTTTTATTTGTCAATCAATTACAAGATAATAGGTATAAGTATATACCTAGTTATGAATACATGAAATGGGTGCATATAAGAAAAATAAAAGAAACAATAGGACAGGGATGGTAGGCACATTGGTGGGCTTATGTACGCCCCCTACAAGATAGTTTCAAAACATCATTTATAAAGGTGGAATGCTTTTCCTCTTGTAGTTAATGCTATATTGCAATTTACCCAAATGGATGATTCTAGACCTCTTATAGTTAGGATGTGGAAAAGGCAGAAATTGCATACCTGAGAATTATCCTCATAAAGCATATAGTGTCACATTTGAAGCAAGCCACTGAATCCCATTACCTGCTGCATTACAAGAGCATAGTAAACTCCTTTATGTGCCATGAGTTCACTATGTGTCCCCTGTTCGACCAGAACACCCTTCTCAAAGCCAGCAATAACATCAGCTGTCCTGATTGTAGAAAGTCTGTGAGCAATTACAATGGTGGTGCGCCCAGCCCTGGCCTTCAGAGAAGGATAAAAAAAGAAAAGGAAATGAAAAAGAAAAAGGGACTTATCTAAAACATGAATTTCTTCACAATACTGCCCTATATTTTTTCATGTATAGCGATAAGATCTATTAAAATTTAGTTCATGACATAAATGTATCAATTTATGTGTCAATTGCTTTAACAAGATATTCTAGTGCTTATTTATATCTCATATTTTATGTCAATATAGTATATCTATAATCCATAGTTGTTTAAATATGGTTGAATATATCACACAGATTTAAAAATTCACTTATAACTACAAGTTTCATTACTGATAGAGTACTTTAAATCATGGTTATTGCTTCACACCAATTTAAGTACAATGTCGGGCAACTGTAAAAAAAACGTAAGAGTTTTTGGTTTGCCATTTGGCAACTGATGAGAACTGCTCTCAAGCTCTCTAATTTACAGTTCCAAAGATGCTTTTTTCAAAAGGCAACTGGACTTTCTTTGTTTTTCCTGGTAAATGTTTTGTTTCTATCAAGAACCAAAGAAGTTTCTTGGATTAGAAGTGAAACATCTTTAAGGAAAAACCAAGAAAGTCTAGTTGTCTTTAGAAAAAAGTATCTTTGGGACAACCATGATTTGGATGAATCTCCATAGACCTTTGGCTATGCGGTCTAGTTACAGTGGTTAAAAAAAAAGAAATCTCTTGTCTCTCCAGAACCTTTGTCTAGTATATATCATATTGTTCCTGACCCTAGCACTGGCACAAGGAAAATATAATAGATAAGCACTTTCTGTTTTATGAAAATGATTGCAACTTTTTGTTGAAGTTATGATTTTGTTGTATTCTCATATTAAATATTTATTGTTTAGTTATTAATGTAAGCTATATAAATAAAACCACTATTTTTTATTGAAAACCATATAGGAACATTCAAAATATCTATCAAATAAATAAAGAAACCACTTTCCAAATTTTCAGGCTTCCCTGAATTTATCATCTTAAATTTTTGATCTTATGTCTAGATTGGCTTTTGATCTGTTCACATTCCAGGAATGACAAAAATACTTATTATTATTCATTTTTATATTTTATATCATTCTATAGTTTGAGCTGATTAAAATAATGGAAATATTATCTACCTCATGCATTTTTTACTTTCTTTTGGTTGATTGGATATAATGGGAGACATCATCATCTAGAGCTGATTAAACAAAGGTCTGGTTTGGTAGATTTGATAGATTAATCATGTGATAATTTTGAGTAGTATAGTTTGAGTTTCTCTTTACAGTGAGTCCTTTTATAAAATGGAAACAATCTCCCAATTCATAAAGAACTGGAACACTAAGGGGACATTTCTGACTCTTTTCTCTGGAAAGTTCATTGGTATTAATAGAATAACCAAGATAAATGGTTAATGAATCACCTTGTAAAAATGACTAATACTGAAACTTATGTTACAGGAAAACACAGACACACAGATACAAGCAATAATAAAAGCACACCCATCTGTGCACTATCCATAAATGCTACTTTTAATCATTCAGTTTTGAGCCAGATACTTGTAAAATGGTTGGAAGGTCTTAAATGAAATGATAAGCTTTTGATTTTATGAGGTTTAAAACGTCATTTGTAGCTTTAAGATATTAGCGTAAGATGGGCTTTTTTAAAAGAACAAACTGTCAAATATAGGCAGGATATAGTTTTTATTTGTATCTTTAAACCCATAATCTTTAAATTCAAACAATGTTGAGTCTAGTAAAAAGTTGTAATAAGCGCTATGCCTATCTTTCTCCATTCTGAAACACTGAAATATTGATATATTTAGCATTTTTACTATTAGATGATTTTTATTTTATTGTTACAATAGTCAGAGCATTTCAGTGTTTATCATAGAAGCAAACTGGCAAAACTCTTTCAAAAACACTAACTATATCCCTCTTTGGACTTCTGTTAAACAAATCTTCCCCAATTTTCCCCAATTCCCCATCCTGCAAACTTTGCTAGATCCTCTAAATAATACATATTTGAGTAAATTTTTCTTTTTTGAAAATAATTTTGATCACCTGTGGATGCATTTACTTGCATTTATTCACCAACAGACTTTTAATTTCTTAAAGTCATTCTTTATGTATAGTTGAAATACTACAGAATCATATTTAACTAGGCATCTTTACCTGATCAAGTGCTGCTTGGACTATGGATTCACTCTGATTATCTAAAGCAGAGGTGGCCTCATCCAGCAGCAAGATCTTGGGGTTTCTGGCCAGGGCACGAGCAATAGCAATACGCTGTTTCTGACCCCCACTGAGCTGGGCTCCTCTTTCTCCAACCCTGGTATTAAATTTCTGGGATATTCAAAATATAGAAATGAATACTGTGTATGCTCATATGTGTTTTTAAGTGAGAAAAGATTATTAGTATGCAAGCAAGTATATTGAATATATTAGCCAAGCACACAATATGTGCCTGCAGGTGCTCATGGACACGCACATAGTTTTAAAGAAAACAGAGCACTTTCTATCTGCAGACACTCTTTCTCATTGAATATAGCTTTGTTGCTCTCTTGACATTTTGATCAGATGAACTGTGCCAATAGTTTCTCTCTCAAAATCTCAGGGATGGTTTAATTAAACAATGACATGAAAGATTCTTAAAGAAAAAAGAAAGTTCCATGTTGGCATGCTCTGAGTAACATTCATTTGTATGAATGCGGCATAAATACAACACTTCATTGCTCTACTTCTGAGCTACTGCTTTGATTCTTAATGTTTCCAGTGTGATTAAAATTTCCATTGCCCAAAAGAGAGTGTCTCTACTCAAAGTAAGTAAAAGAGTGTACATTGATGCACACACCCATTAAACAAAGCTAGTCATTAAATATAATTAACTACTGACTGTAAAAGCTGCATAATTGAGACAGCTAGTTCACTCTCCATTACAACAACATATCATACTATAATGATTGAATATTCAGAAGACATAGCAGCTAATAATCTCATTCAAGAAAAGTTTTAGAAACACCCATGTAACCTGAATGAGTATGCCTTTGATTTCCTTACAAATCGTTACAAATCTACCAGTGAAAGCTTTATGATCTGAGGGTTATTTTTTAAACAAAGAAAAATATCTAATAACCCTAAAAAAATTGACCTAATTCCAAAATATCAAGGCTTAGAAAAGAAGTGAACTTGAGGAAAGATAGGATGAGATTCCTGTTTCTGGGACCTCTGCATATTTACTAGTCTTACTGCCATTACAAAAAAATTTACATTTCTTCATGTGGCTTAAAACTACATTTTGCACCCTCTCAGGTTTCCATATTATTTCCAAAGGCAAAATATTTAACATAATAGATCTCTATTTTCAGAAAAATGAGTAAAGATTTCAGACATAATTGACTAAACACTATAGAAAAATTGATTGCCCACACTATTCCCTCTAATTTTGACAGTTAAGTGAAAAAAACTTCATGTTACCAGAATTTGTATGTAAGGGTCATGACTGTCATTTTGCTGTAGAACACAAAACAAAGCTCAGAATTATTTAATCAGATTTTTTTTTGGCACTTGGATCTATTTGGGGAATCATAAGGCCTTGTTGCAGAGCAAAGTAAACAGAAATAGAAACTTTCTAATACCTGATAAATATATTAGATATTGTTCATAATTTTAATGAAATATATTGAAATACTCAAAGGAATGTACAACTCACACAAATATATAACTTTGAATGGATGCAGTGTAATGTTGTAAACATTAATCAATTCTGATTTAGTTAATAACATCAGTTATTGCTTCAGGCTTCCAGAAGGATATACAACTGATGATTTACAGAATACATTGATCACTCTCTTCCTTCTCCTTTCCCTCCCCCTTTCCCTCCTTCTCCCTCCCTCCTCCCCTCCCCCTTCTCTACTTTTTACAACAAAGTTGTACAAAGCAATACTTTTTAAAGTGAGCAGGATTTCCTGCTAGGAATAATGTACCTAATTTAAAGAAAAACATAACCTCAAATCCATAGAAAAAGGAAAAAATTAATAACAGAATGTTAACACAATTGAAGAGCTATAATTATATTTTCATTTTAGTCAAGGAATTAATTTGCCCTTTTCATTTTTGCCAAGATTCACTTCATACATCCATAAAAATAAAAGTGTGATGACCTAAGAAATTTCAACAGCTATGGCAAGTTAATATGCCTTTTTGATTTATGAAGTTCAATATTAACTTCAATATTAATTATAAAATAGAACTTTAATTTCTGAATATATTTATTTGATTCTTTTAAATTCATCTTTGCCTCTTGCCATGTACTTGTTCAGTAAAATTTACTTTAGGAACTTATAAAATTATGAAGTTAATGCAACCACCTTAAAAAAAATGGTCGTGTCTTAATTGTAGAATCTTGCATACTTTATCAAGGAAAAAAAAAAGAAACAGTAAAATTATAGAGGTTGTGGGTTGTTCATCTCAGAATAGGTGTAGATGCCCCAAAAAATTAGTGTTGCTTTTTTTCATTTGTCATAATTTAACAATATCTTTATGTTTTAAATTGAACCAAGGTTATAACAACTCAGGACTTCCTAATATTTGGTTAAAGTACTATTGATCATCTACAGCTCAGAATATTTAGTATCTTTAGTATATCTATGTTTTATTATATTTCTATGTTTTATTAATTTTATTGTAATTTCTTCATTTGATTGTTATGAGTAATTGAGAATTGGATGTTTAATAAATTATTTAAATTATTAGAACAGACATAGAGCTTCAGACTCTATGAGTTTATACTTTTTTCCCTCAAGCATATAAAACTTTATGTGAAGTTTAATAATGTATGTCATGAAAATTCATTTAAGTTGGTTTGATAATATTATAGAGCATGCTTGAAAGAAAACATGAAGTGTGGGAGTAAGTGGAAAGTGTACTTTATTGTTCACTAATAGAAATGCATTTCACCTGTTTGTCTTGCTAGCAATAGAAAAAGATCAGAGGAGCAACTCAGTGTGTGCGAGTGTAGACATGCATCCCTTGTGAAAGCAGACTAAACAGCAATTGAAACCTTCTCCCTTTTGTATGTTTTGTCGTGGATACAAAGGATAATCCCAACATTCTGCATGTGTAAGATTTTTGCAGAGATCTCTGTTTTTTTTAAAAAAAAAATCATTGCAGACATTCCTACAGTGAGCAATACTGAGAATTATTAGTTTAACAATATCTGGTCCGCTATAGATGTTAGATACAAATGAATTAGCTACATAACAAAGTGTCAAGTGTTAAGGTTAGTTGGATAACACTGGCTTCAATAAAGTGCTCTATGATAAAGTACATTGTGGTTAAACTGTGGGGTAGATCTGAAAAGCACATAAACGGGGGAGGGCAAACAGATTCCTCCATCCTTACTAGAGGACCATTGTTACAAGAATGTGAACATTGTGCTACTTACATCAGGAAGTTTCATTATGAAGTCATATGCATTTGCTTCTTTGGCTGCTTGTTCAATTTCAGCATCAGTAATATCCTCTCTACCATAACGAATATTGCCTGCAATTGTGGTAGCAAACAAAACTGGTTCTTGGCTTACAATGCCAATGTTTTCCCTCATCCACTTGATGTTAAGTGTTCGAACATCATGCCCATCTATGGTGATCTGAAGGAAGGAAAATAGAAGTTTGTAACAGCCACCAGTGTAGATCTTTTATTACTAGAGTAATCAAGTAGATACTGATGACTAATATACAGTTATTAGATACTGATTATTAATGTACAGTTTTTAGAAAACATATATTAAAAGTTTTGTTGTGGCTGTTGTTAGCCCTGATTTAGGGCTTTTTTTAAATTAAAAAGTCAAATTCAGAAGTCCCAATAATAAGATATCACAGTAGCCCTGATAATTTAAAGCTTTAAAACGAACCTGTCCTTGTGGTGGATCATAAAATCTTTGCAAGAGTTGAATAGTAGTGCTTTTCCCACAACCACTGGAACCAACAAGAGCAATGGTCTGTCCAGGTTGTATTTTTAAATTCAAACCTCTAAGAATCTGGAATTATTCAAAATATAAATATATATTTAAAATATATTTAGTCATTTCTCTAGCTTAATACAGTATAGATCATGCCTGAAATACAGGAAAAATATTCTTGAAGACTATCTAATATATTTTAGTCAATAAAAACATTCTAAAAATGAAGGACTTATTTACGATATCTAAGAAATATCCTTTATCTTCTATAATTACACATTTTTATTACTGTTAGATTGTTTTTATTTTGCAATGAGGCTTGTAATTGTACATTCTTAAGACCTTTCCCTGATCATACAGAAAATAACTTTCAACATTTATTTTACATGCATAAAAAGAAAAAGAAAAATTTCTGTCTTACCTGAATATTTGGTCTAGAGGGGTAACTGAAATAGATATTCTTGAATTCAATTTCTCCACTGAGTTTATCCAGCTTGAATCCCTCAGTGGAACTGCTATCTATGGGACGAGGCTGGAAAAATAATTGGAAATAAATCTATAATTTTTATAAATACAATATAACACAAGCAATTTTTTGTCCAATGCTAAGTAAGTATTAGATATAAAGTATGGGAAATGATGCATTATTTCTTCTTACAGAATTTCATTTCTGAGAAATATAGCTGCCTTTTCAAATAATGAATAGATTGCCCATAAATTTCAAAGCAAATGCTTTGAATTAATGTCAATTAAGGCTAATTATACATAACTATATTAGGAATGTCATTTGTGGTTCCTGTTATATTCATATAATTGTCATGTGCAAGCAACTAGAATCATTTGTGAATAGGGCCAAGTAGATATTTTATTGCTGAACACCTATTTACAAGAATCGTGCAAGATTGTCTGCCTTTCCTTGGGAAATGGCAGATATAGACCTAAGAGTTTTACCTCAGAGATTTCCTCTCCCTAACCACTCTTTATTTCCCCTTTTCCTCTTCTTCTGCAGGTAATTCAACTATGTCAAAAACCAACAAATTAAGTGTTCTGAAACAACCAATTGAAACAAAGATAGGAAACAATTCTGTTCTAACCTTCAGTTCATATACTTTCATTCATAACTACCAAATAAACAATTTACTGTTTTGAAGTTAGAATAGTAAATAAAAGAAATCAAACAGAATATTGCTGAATAAGAAAAAACACTTTAAATTTAGTTCATCCTCTGTTTTGCAATGCTGAAATAGTTCACAAGCTATAGTCTCATTTTATTCATGTGAGCGTGCTAAGGCAGTAAGGCTCTTGATTTAACCTCTGAAATCCCATCATTTTCTTACCACTATTGCCAAAATTTTCTTTCTAAAGCAGGATAATCCCACATTATTTATTTCAATGTTTTTCAAATTTAACACCTTTAAGATATGTGGGCTTCAGCTCCCAGAATTTTCCAGTCTTAAAAGTTTTCAAGTTTGAACAACTCAGACTTAAATGCATTTATTATTAGATTCTAAATCTACTAACAAGGAATTGATACGTTATCCATTTGTGTCTGGCCAACTTGTGTTGTTCCTCTGTTCCTTCAGGTGATATGCCATGGGATTATTTCACTTATGTAAGAAATACAGAAATGAAGTGCTCAAAAATCCATAAGGATTTTTATATATCGTAGCACATAAATACCTTTTTGATAATTTTAAAGACTTGGTAAGCTGCTCCACGAGCATTGGCCACATTCTCCAAATTGGGAGAAGCCTGTCCAAGGGAAAATGCCCCAATAAGCACAGAAAAGAAAACCTGTCAAATAAAAGAGAGAAAATAGTTAATGCAAGTGTTCAATTCTGTGGATTCAGTTAAGAAGTCAGCAGAGTAATAACAGCAGCCAATATCAGGGTACAGGGTGCCCAGAGTTATAGTGCAGCAACTCTGGAGGTGCATGGTCTCTATATCCAGAATATTGTTATAGTTCTCATAGTTTGATTTAAACACAGTTTTGAAATAATAGCAGTTCATAATATGAACATTTCTTATAATCAGGCAGCACTGATGTTTTATTTATCTGTTTTTGATGAACATTATTTTAATTCAAAGGTAATTTTCCCACCAAGAATATTTTAAGATTAGTAATATAATTTCTAGCACAGATAATCTTATTGCAAGTAAATCATCATGTTTATATACCTACAATGAATTCATTTAACTATTGGCATCTCCCCTATCTAAAGTTTATTATTGCTAGTATTTAATCTGGAAAAGAAAAGCAATCGAATACTGACACCAGCCAGTGCATAATTAGATAGTAATCAAAATATATTATACTATGTCTCTCTTTGTGTATATGTCTGTAAAAAGCCATGTGTGCATCAGAAAATATGACTTCAGCAATAAAGTGGTTAATGCCTGGAATATCCTACCTGACTTCGCTGTTAGAACCTAAACCTTTCACAGCTTCAAACTCAAATTGTCTACAGTGGACCTCATCCCATTCCTAAGAGGTCCTTAATGGGGGCGTGCATAAGCACACCAGTATGCCTACCGTCCCTATCTTACTGTCCTATTTATCTGTATTTACTCTCTTTGTTCTTGTTTATGTTCATACTTTTACTTGTTAACTTGTGTTTGTTTAAAAACAAAGAAAAATAAATTAGGATATTCTTTGTCTTAGAAAATATTTTGCCTTCCTGCCTTACGCATTTTAATTGGGACACCTAGAGTCCCAAGACTATCTGATTTTATTAAAATTATTTGACAATGGTTTTCTTTTTCTTGAGCAACAAGTCCAAGAACCTCTTGATTTATTAGACGTTAGATTTATTAGATTTATCTATTAGATTTATGATAGTTATTTTAAACATTAATGTTCAATAGAAAATGTACACTTACAATTAATACTGTTCCAATATCATAATTATCCCTTTCATCTACTGTGAGTTTGGTTCCATACCAAAAGGCAAGGGCATAGCATCCATAGATCAAAAACTGGGATACACCAGTTGAAATGTTGGTGGTGATAGTCTTTTTTGTTCCAATAGACTGAGCCTCTTCTAGGTTTTTATCATACCTGAAAGCAGATCCAGCATGTTAGACTTAGGACAGTTTTAGGATATGTTTTTCCAATAAGCAAACACTTGTATCTTTTAATCATTTCTTTAAAAAGTTTTATTTCCTGGGGCTGTTGAAATCTCACTGATGTTTCCTTCAATCTCTCTTTTTACAGGACATTTCCCTGAGAAAAGCAGGAATATTTTATCTAGTGATGTTCCATTTAAAAAATTGATGTAATACATTGGTTGAAATTTGCTACAAATTACAGGAACAAGCCAGAGCACATTATGAACTTTAATGTCACATGAATACATTTAATCTCCAAAATTTTCTTGCAAATCTTTATCTTGCATGGTAATTTCAACACTAGGAGATTGTTTTATGTATAACTGTACAAACAAGGGGGGAACACATATTATAATCCAAGTTGCCATCCTGATTCTGAGAACTATTGGCTACATTAATCGAAGTAGGTGAATTATATTTGTATATTATATTGGAGCATTGCTTTTGTTCTTGATCTTTTTTGCTTCTCTCTGGTTTTTGGAAAGAGGGAAGGAAAAAAATTCTAATCTATACAAATTTTTCATGACATACATAATTTCATGTCCAAAGAATAATTATTTGTAGAAGGATCAAGCAGCTTGGTGGCTGGAAATATAAGGTTTAGTAAAGGCTTAGTGTGAGTGCACTTGGTTTCGATCCGATGATCCTGTTCTAGCTCATAAAGATCTGGGAAAGATTTCAGAAGCACGACTATTTAACACAGCTAATATTAACATAAAATCAGATTAACACAGCTAATATTAACATAAAATCAGATAAACTGATGGCATAAGATACTGTCCCATGAATATGTCAATGCCATCTTACCTTGCTATAGCTTTCTTCTGCCCATTGAAAGCAATAACTGTCCTGACAGCTGACAAAATTTCTTCTGCCACAGACCCTGCCTTGGCATAAGCCAGAAGTTCCTTTGTAGTCAATATTGATAGTATCTGGTTCAAGAAAAATAATTGAACTCAGAAAAACAGAAAAGTGTTTTCATGTTTTACTTTTGAATGTGAATGCACACACACACACATACACACACACAAGCAACGTACTGTGCTTCTTGGGGAAGAAAATAAGGGGAGGAAATTCTGCCTCTGCCTACCAGCATCCATCGGTATTCATCTGACTAGCGTCCTGTCAGTGTGTAAGAGAGTTGAGGGCTGTTTGGAAACTGAAACAGTATTTGCTGTGTAGCAAAAAGGACACAGCAAGGAGCCTGGGCATGGCTTAGTCAACTGCAGTTGGAACAAATTTCTTTTCAGGTGGGGAGGGGGAGTAGAACTCCTTAGCATCAGAGGTGTTAATAATATAGGAAATACTAATGCTCTGATAGTCATTTCAAAAAATCATATATATATATATATATATATATATATATATATATATATGTGTGTGTGTGTGTGTGTGTGTGTGTGTGTGTGTGTGTGTGTGTGTGTGTGTATATATATATATATATATATATATATATATATATATATATATGTGTGTGTGTGTGTGTGTGTGTGTGTGTGTGTGTGTGTGTGTGTGTGTGTGTTGTTTAGCTTCCCTCAGGTATATATATATATATATATATATATATATATATATATATATATGTAATGTAATGTTATATTATGTTATATTATATTACATTACATTACATTACATTACATTACATTACATTACATTACATTACATTACATTACATTATATTATATTATATTATATTATATTATATTATATTATATTATATTATATTATTACCCATCTTGTAAAGCAAGGATCTTCAAACTTGGCAAGTTTAAGACTTATGGACTTCATAATTCCTGAGCTAACATAACTGGAGGAGGAATTCTGGAAGTCCACCTGTCTAAAAGTTGCCGAGATTGGGAAACCCTTTTCTAAGACCTGAAAGAGAATGCTCCCTTCATGCCCTTATTTTAGGAAATAACATTTACAGGGATCTCAAGGTCCAGCCTTCCTAACCTTGGTTTCCTTCCTGGAAAAGAATTTCCTTCATATCAAAACAATCCAAGCTCATTAGGTTTTTGTGAAACTATTAAGACATGGCTATTTATCTTTGAGGTTTGAAACTTTCCCCCGCTTTCCTTCAGTTTAACTGTGCATATGGACTCTGTGTGTTTATTGATAATAGGAAATTGTTCAATAGTTGTATTTAACTAATCTAAATTCTTGTGTAGGGTGTCACAGTGCCATTATCTCCTCTGGAACTATTGCATGACTGCTTTTTTAAATATATATAAGAAAACTGTTGTATCTCTGTTAAAGCAAAATGGTATATAATTTTTAAGAAGGCTATTTTAAAACTAGGTATGTATGTGTGTGTTTATATGTGTGTGTATATATGTATATGTATATACATACATACATACATATGTTTATGTATGTGTGTGTATGTGTATGTGTATGTGTATGTGTATGTATATATATATATATGTATGTATGTATGTATGTATGTATGTATGTATGTATATGCTGTTTAGCTTCCTTCAGGTATTATCCCACGTCATTGTAGTTCTGTTAAAGTTGTAGCAACGTTTCGGCAGAATCTCATCTGCCATCATCAGGCTTCTTTATTGAGTTCGTCTGTGGGTCAGGCTATCACAGCCGTTTAGTTTTAAATTTGAAGCTAGCCTACTGTTGTGCAAGGATGCTTTTTTCATCCTGATTGGTTGGGAGTCTTGGTCTGTGTTTATTGGTCTTGGAGTTTGCTTGATTGGTGTTTCTGGTTTCTTCTGTCTGTTTTGTGGCTTTGATTGGCTGGCAACACTCTGTTCCTGTGTTGGAGGCTTTCAGTGCAGCTTGGCTCCGAGTGAAAGGACAGCTATCATTTCTTCGGAAGCTAGGTTTCATCTGAGTGCCTGGTTGGGGTGTGTTTGAGCTGGAGGTATCAGGGGGAATCTGTTTGTGCCCAGGTGTTAGCCTGGCTTGTGGTGTGGAGATCACTACTGTCACCCATCATTGCAAACCTGTTCATGGAAGAATTTGAATTCAGGGCCCTGGCTAATCCACCCACAACCCAAACTATGGCTAAGATACATCGATGACACATTTGTGATTTGGCCCCATGGAAAAGAAAACCTAAACAATTTCCTAACATCCCCCCTGATACCTCCAGCTCAAACACACCCCAACCAGGCACCCATGAACCAGGTACCAGCGAAAACTTAAAAAAACATATATATATATATATATATAACATATATATATATATCAGGCAAATATGTGTTTGCCTGGCTTGTGGCATGGAGATCTTTCTGTTTGAGAGTGCTTCATTTGGAAGCCACCTGGACAAAAACAGACTCCCTCTGATAGCTCCAACCTAACCCCCCCACCAGGCACCCAGGTGAAACCCAGCTTGCTAATGAAGAGCAGCCGTCCCTTCACACGGAGCCAAGCTGCACTAAAAGCCTCCAACACAAGAACAGACTGTTGCCAGCCAATCAAAGCCACAAAACAGACAGAAGAAACCAGGAACACCAATCAATCAAACTCCAAGTCCAATGAAATAGGTCCAGGCTCCCAGCCAATCAGAATGAACCAGCCTCAAATTTAAAACCAGGAGCTGTAAGACCCATATCCATACAGAAGCCTGAAGATGGCAGATGAGATTCTGCTGAAACGTTGCTACAACTTTAACAGAACTACAATGACGTGGGATAATACCCGAAGGAAGCTGAACAGCACACATGTAAGTACCCGCGATAACTTAAAAAAACATATATATATATATATATATATATATATATATATATATATATATATATATATGTGTGTGTGTGTGTGTGTGTGTGTGTGTGTGTGTGTGTGTGTGTGTGTGTAATCTTTTCTTTAAAAAAAGAAAAATAATATTGTCTTCATGGTCTAAACTAAGCGCCAATAGGCTTAAATCCTATGGAAAAGTATTCAAACTAAATAGCAATAGCACTTAGACTTATATACTGCTTCACAGTGCTTTATAGCTCTTTCTAAGTGGCTTACAGAGTCAGCATATTGTTTCCAACAACTTGGATCCTCATTTTACCAACCTCAGAAAGATGGAAGGCTGAGTCAACCTTGTTCTAGTGGGAGTCAAACTGCTGGCAGTTTGTAGAATTAGCTTTCAATATTGCTTTCTAACCTCTGTGCCACCATAGCTCATTGAATATTGGAGGGAGGGGAAATTGTGTTGGAAGAAATTATCTGACAGTAAAATAAATTGTTTTGAAGGATTGTAGCCTTTGCTTCACTAGAAAATTTTCAGAATAGGATGATATTGTTAATTTGAAAATCTGCAGTAGTGAATTTGCTCTATCAGGAAAGAATTGTGCAGTTCTGTTATGTTAATATGGATACTCCCAGAAACTTACATATGACCATAAGCCCCCAGAAACAGCAATAAGAGGAGTAACAGACAATATCACCAGGGTCAATTTCCACCCATATGAAAATCCTATTATAACTCCCGTCAGAAATGTTGAAAAATTTTGGATTAAAATAGCAATCTTGTCTCCGATGCCTTTGTGAATTGTGTTAATATCCCTGCAATGTAAACAGAATAAAGGATGAAAAGTTACTGTCAATTACCTTTATTCACATATTCAATAACATCAGCATACATAATCAAATGTAGCAGCTTACATTTTTATGAGATATCTCAGATAATAGTTGAATATCCAATGTATATAATTAGCAGTTCCAGAAACTTAGTTTGTGTTTTGGAATATAAGTCAAATAAATTGTGTCTTGCTAAATATGCTCAGGGAATAATTGCAGCAGATTCAATGACTGAAAAATTGTCCAGAATTAAATTTGCACCCCAATACATTATATTTTTATAACAACATTCAGAAATAAATGGAAACATCCCCCATTCTACAAAAGCTGTACACAGAGAGAGAGAAGGGGGGAAGGGAAGGAGATCCTTCTGACATACCTTTATATACACAAGCATATGCTCTCAGTTAAAATTAATGGAACTATTCATTAAAGGGCATACATACTTTGAAGGGAAGCCGAACATTATAGAACAGAGTGTCAAACTTAATTTCACTGAGGGCTACATCAGAATGGTGTTTGACTTAAGGAATGGGCATGGTCAGGGTAGGCATGGCCAGCTTGACATCATGTCTGGGGCACCCATGGTAGCCCAAACATTCTGTCTCCAAAAATGGGCATCCAAGCTCCATTTTTGGCTGCAATAGCCTCCTGTAACCCTACCTCAATGAAAATGGAGCTCGGGATGATTGCCTGCAGCCCTCGTGATATCTGTTTTCGGCTGCAATGGCCTCTGCAATCCTCTGCCAGTGAAAATGAAGGTTGAGAGGGCAGCCCATCATTGTTTCCAAGTTAGCCTCTTGGGCCAGACCTAAGCACCCCCTTGAGTTTGACACACCTGTTATAAAATAATGCTAAATATTGAATATTTGACAGATTATAGGTATAGCGATCGCAATGGACTAAAGCCAAAGTCTTCACTCCGGTCCGTGTTTCAAGCGGGAACATGGACCGTTCCTATTGACTGATGCCATTTGACAGCTGGCTATAAAAAGGAGCTGTCAAATGGCATCAGCTATTGTCCGCCAGCTGGCTGCCTTGTTAGTGCGGCAGCCGCGGCAACCCTTTATTGTTTCAATAAAATAAAAAACTGAAGTTCACTCCGTGTTTGCCTCAGGTTATTCCGCTGTTCTACAACACTGGCAATGAGGACAGGATACATATAAGAGGCAACTGGGCAAAGAATTGCTGAGTGAAGTCACTACAAAAAGAGCCGAAGTCACTAGCGAGGTGAATGTCACTTTAAGAGCTACTGTCACTATTCGTGAGCACGAATTTCAACTTTCATCGACAGATCCGGCACCGCTGAGTCAAGATGACTTCGAACCCTTCATTCCTGCCTTTCAGACCAACAGCGGAAACATGGCAGTCCTACAAAAACTGATTTGACTGTTTCCTAGATGCCATAGACCTTGCTGACATTTCCAACCACAGGAAAAAGTCCTACTTTTTAAGTTTTTGCGGAGCCACAGTATTTGACACTGTTACTGCTACTGCTACTGCATTATTGGCTCCACATTCAATTAAGACTGTTCCATGGGAAGAATTGCAGGAAATTCTTTCCAACCACTATTCCCCTAAGCCATCCCGAATTGCCAGGCATCATGCTTTTAGGAGGCAAATTCAGGCTGAGGGAGAGACTATTAGTGACTGCCCTATGAACAGCTGTCTTGCATTGTGGGTTTAGAGACTATCTGGAAGACATGTTATTTGACCAACTAGTTTGTGGAGTCAGGGATTTAAGGCTACAAAGACATTTACTGGCTAAAGGAGATTTAACCCTTACATTAGCAATTGAAGAGTCTCAGGCTGCTGAACTATCAGCCCTTTCAGCAGCAGAAATTCAGGGAAATCCAATTAGCCAGAGCAGCTCATTACGATAAAGTCGTTACGATGAAGAAGGCTCTGAATGGGCTAATGATGTAAATTGCCTCAGGCAGCAAAGAATCAGCCAAGGGGAGAACAGGCCAAACCCCAATCCACCTCCACAGTCTCATCCCATTTGTCTAAGCTGTGGAGGAAACCACCTCAGGGCATCCTGCAAGTTCAGGAATGCCATTTGTCTAAAATGCCAGAGGAAGGGTCATTTAGCCAGGATCTGTCAAGCAGGAAAGACCAAAAGCCTAAGACAACCCAACATTTCCAAAAACAAATTGAAGACTGTTTTACCTGCTATCAAGCCAAGCTGACTAACAAAGGCTCTAACAAAATCAGTGTTTTTGTTTCTATAGAAGGATAGGATGTAGGATGGAGGCTGACACAGGCTCAGCACTGTCCATCATCTCATGGAGCACCTTGAAGGAACTACTTCCCAGAATGACTAAGAAGAAGATTCACGGCTGCCACTTAATCCTACGTGACTACCAAGGCAGAACCGTCCAGTCATCTGAAAAGGCAAGTTTTTTGTACAGTTTCAAAATTTTAAAGGTCACTTGCCTTTAGGAGTAGTGGATGGTGCCCTCCCTAGATTGTTGGGGTTAGACTGATTCCCTGCCCTTGGCCTCCATATATGCGGAATCCACTCTATTACAAATGCTGAAGTGGACACCTTGTTTAATGACTATGCTGATGTGTTCAGCGAGGGGCTGGGCTGTTATTCAGGAACCCCAATATCTTTCAATTTGGGCCCTCAGGCTGTACCAATCCATTTAAAGCCTCGAAGGGTACCATTTGCAATCTGCCCCAAATTAGACATTGAACTGGACAAATTAATTAAACAAGATGTATTGGAGCCTGTGGACTTCGCAAAATGGGAAACACAATAGTAACATCCCTGAAGGAAGACGGGAGCATGAGAATCTGCGCTGATTACAAGACGTCATTGAACAGATATTTACAAATCAGCGCCTATCCAGTCCCTGTTATCCAGCACCTTCTACATTCTTTTGAGTCAGGAATCATTTTAGCTAAATTAGACATGTCACAGGCCTATCAACAGTTCCCTGTTGATGACACAGCCACTGAACTACAAACTATTGTTACACACAGGGGTGCTTTTAAATGCAGGCATCTCAAATTTGGCTTAAGTGTAGCCCCAGGGATTTTCCAATCCTTAATGGAAAGGCTTCTCCGGGCATAGTTCCATATTTTGATGACATTTTAATATCTGCCCTTGACAAGCCTCAGCTACTGCATAGAGTCAGAGGAGTCCTCGACTGTTTCAGACAGCATGGCCTTAAGCTAAAGAAAGACAAGTGCACTATTGCCACCCCACAGGTAGAATTTTTGGGATACAAAATTGATGCCTCTGGAATTCACCCAATCGAATTCAAAGTATGGGTTATTCACGAGGCACCCACACCAACTAACAAGACTGACTCCAAGCTTTTTTAGGACTTCTTAATGCTCTCAGTCGTTGTCCATTGCCTGTTCCTGTGGAGGATCCTGCACCAACAAATGCTGTTTTACAGATCAATGATCTCAAATTCCCCATAACTGCCCTTGATATCACTGCCCACTTTTCCAGGGACAAGGTAATTGCCCAAGTTCTTGACTGGGTGGGAAGGGGGTGGCCAGCAATTCCTTATGCCCCTGAATTCCTACCTTTCAAAAGTCGCCAGCAGGAACTGTCTTCTTTGCAAGGCTGTTTACTCTGGGGAACTAGGGAGTTATCCCTTCTAAATTGCAGAACTCAGTGTAAGGGTCCTGCATGAGGACCATCCTGGCATTGTCAGGATGAAGGCCCTGGCTTGCAGTTACATATGGTGGCCAGGCATGGATGCTCAGATTACTAGTTGGGTGAATACTTGTCAGCTATGCCAGGCTACCAGACTCGCTCTAGCCACATCCACTCCAGACAGGTGGGAAGATCCTGGGACCCTTTGGTCCCATGTACACATTGATTTGGCTGGCCCTGTTCATGGGCTCACATTCTTGGTAATGGTTGATTCTTTTTCTAAATGGGTGGAACTGACCTTAATGACCACTACAACTTCAGAAGCTGTCACTAAGGCTCTCTCAAGGATTTTTGCTACCCATGGCCTCCCTGACACCATTGTGTCTGATAACGGCCCCCAGTTTACTTCCTGTGAGTTTGAGGTTTTCCTAGCCAACCTAGGTATAAGGCACGCCCTTACAGCTCCATTTCATCCTGCCAGTAATGGCCTGGCTGAAAGGGCAGTCAGGTCAGTTAAGCAAACCCTGGCAAGGTTTGGGCCCATAGATTGGCACTCTAGGTTCGCTAAGTACCTCCTAACCCAGCACACAACTCCCTGTGCCACCACTAATAAGTCTCCAGCTGAACTTCTCATGGGTAGATGCCTGAGGACCACTCTAGATAGACTCCATTCTCATTATGCCCCAGTCACACCCCTAGGGTCAAACAGCCAGGCAAGTGAGTTCACTGAGAATGACCAGGTCTATGCCCAGAACTATGCAGGGCACGCTTTATGGATGCTAGGGCAAATTGTGGCAGTAACTGGTCCTAAGTCTTACAGGGTCCTACTGAAAGATGGGCGCATCTGGCGCCGCCACATCGATCAGCTTAGAAGACGTTGAAGTACGTTTGCAGATCACCCTCAAGCCATCCCTGCAATAGAAAAATGACCGGCGCACACAGAAACTTCCACCGGGCCCGACAAGAACGCAAGCCTACCTCATCTGCCATCAGTCCCTTGTCCTGAGATGCCTGAAACCGAGACACCAGCTTCATCAGTGCCAGAAGTTGCCCAGAAAGCAGAGAAGTTCCTTCCAGTAGCAACTTTGTCGGGACTCAGAAGATCTGGCTGCCTGCGCAAGCGCCCAAACTATTTTAAAGACTACGCATGCTCCATGCTGGGGGAAAGGAGTGTAGTGTTCATAATGGACTAAAGCCAAAGTCTTCACTCTGATCCGTGTTTCCAGTGGGAACACGGACCGTTCCTATTGGTTGATGCCATTTGACAGCTGGCTATAAAAGGGAGCTGTCAAACAGCATCAGCTGTTGTCCACCAGCTGGCTGCACAGCAACCCTTTATTGTTTCAATAAAGTAAAAAGCTGAAGTTCGCTCCGTGTTTGCCTCAGGTTTTTCCGCCGCTCCACAACAATAGGGTTGCTAATCCCATTTTGTGAGTCTGATTTCAATAGAGGACAATATTCAGAAGCATTAAATAATTATTGTTCTGCCTTAATTCATGTTAATAATTTTGGGATAAAATGCTGATCAGAGATCATGGTTTATGCAGTGAAATATAAACTAATAATTATGAAATTCCACTGAGCATTTATGAACTCATACAGTTATTATTGCTTCCTAACAGCCTTCAGGTAGGATTCTGACTTAGAAAATGGCACTACATAAACAGCCTTAGCAATTTGATCAAGAAAGAGACAAACATGGTTCTTAAGCAGAGTTTTCTCTTTTATCTGACAACTCTTTCTTGATGACAGCCTTCTAGTTCAGGAAATCCCTCCTTTGTGAAATTGGCCTTCTATCTTATTGTCCATTGTCATGGAAAATGATTTTTGCTCTATTAAGATTTATTATTCTGTTAATAATTTAATTTTTAAATTATTATATAGCTTTAATTAATCTGGAATCCATCTTGGCTTGTGCTGCTGTCTTAAATAGAGAAAATCTTAATCAGTTATCCATTGAAAGCTCTTGTCTCCTAACTGGATTGAACTAAGAGCCTGAAAGGCAAACATATTGTTAGAGCTAGCATATTCTTCTCAATGTATATTTTCCATTATCTGCCTGCTTATTCACTTTAATTCCTTCCTCTTTGATAAATACAAATACTAAATAGGCTGTCCTCTTTCTCCCCATTCCTCATTCTTTCCAATTATCCATGTCTTCCTTTGCCTGTTCATATATCTGGTAATCCTAGTACTAATATATATTTTGATATTATGTTATCTATTTTTAATTCTATAAATATTTTTTAATCGTAATTTCAGGACTACAACTTCGATTATAAGCAGTCATCTGAAAATTCTGTTCTAAGGCTGGAAAACATTTAAAAAGAAATAAGTAAATATAACTGGTGAATGTGGCCAATTGATGATATAGAATTACAATTAAATCAACCATGGAAATTGGTCCTCTTTTGGCCCATGGCAGTGACTGTCTTCCCCAAATTGCATAATAAAAACAATCTTCTTTACTCTGTCAGCCTCGTATTCAATGTTCCAATTGGTGTGGTATCAAACCAGGCCATTTCTTGGTGAAGAACAGCAAAAAAGAATTTGTCACGTATCCTTGATGTCTGTCTTTCAGAAGCAATCACAAAGGTCCAGATTTCAAAAAAACTGCAGAGCAGCACAGCAAAGCCAATTCCAACAAAGTAGTATGCATGGCTGTGGAAGACATTAAGAGTCAATACATTTGTTAAGAATTTATTTCTACCTTTTCAGCCCCCAAAGCCCAAATATAGTTCCCAATTTAAACACGTAAGGTACATTCTTGTAGACAAAAGAAGAGGAAAATAAATTGATTTCCACACTCATAAAAAGTTAATAGTCATGTAAATAATCAATACAAGCAATAAATGATAATGAATATAAAATCAGATGTTTATTATATAACAAAAGAACAATATAATATCAATTTATATTAGGTTATAAAGTGTTATAAAATACAAAGTATGAAAGCAAATAAAAGAGCAGGGATAGGGAGGGGGAAAGGCACAGAAAAGTGAGGAAATGTAAGAAAAGAAAAAGAAGCATTGACTTCCAACTCTATCTGTTACAGTAATATAGAGCATTAACAACAGTCACAACTTTTTGTTTTACCATGATAGTATAAATTTCTACAAAAATCATTTGTAGAAATCATTTCTACAAAAATCTGTAAGTCTAATCAACAAAAGAACATTAAATTGCTATATAGCACAAGCAATAGCACTTAGGCTAATATATAGCTTCACAGTGTTTTGCAGCCCTTCTAAGCTGTTTCTAGAGTCAGCATATTGCCCCCAACAATCTGGCTCCTCATTTTACCCACCTCGGAAGAATGGAAGACAGAGTCAACCTTGACCCTGATGGGATTTGAACTGCCAAATTGTAGGCAGTTGGCAGTCAGCAGAAATAGGCTGCAGTACTGCATTCTAACCACTGTGCCATAAGGCTATATTTATAACAGAATAGTAAATTCAATGTAATTCAATATCAGATAAGTTAACCATAAAATCAATTATAAGTTACAATTTGTCAATTACAAATAGGAAGAAGAACAAAGCTGTGTAAGTACATACGAGGCCATTTGATTTTCTATATCTGAAGCAGCCTGAGGACATGCTGAATTATTCATTTCTGCACTTCCTATAAGAAATATTATAACAATAGTAGTATCAGAAGATTACTTATAGATATTACACAAAAATACAGTCCAAATATTTTTACATAGTCTAAAGTCTCCAAGATGTTTCTTCAAAAGGCAATTTGACTGGTTTTTTTTCCTTGAGGAAGAAGAAGAAAATGTTTCACTTCTTATCCAAGAAGCTTCATCAGTTCTGATAAATGGGGAGATGAAAGTATAGGTACTCATAGTTGAGACTGGATGGTGGGGGAATGGAAGAATAGGTTCTCATAGAGGGCAAGGGTGGCTGGAAGGATTGTATTTCTTTGCAGTTATGTGGTCATAGATATGGCCATCTATCCGAATGGCTATACTATCACTATAATTCCGTTAGATATGCCATGTTATCAGAATGGATATACTATCACTATAATTCAGTGGCAAAGAGTGCACCATTGGGGGACATAAAATAACAGATTAGGGATAGATCATCATGGAGAAATATCTATTTATGTGATCTCTAAAAGTTAAAAAAAATGATTTTAAGGTAAATAATTAACTAAAGACTACTTTCTTAAATTAAATTCTGAATATGTGGGGCAATATTTTTCTTGCTACATTTCAGCAATTGTTCATTATGTTCACAGTCTTAGTTTCCCAGCTTCTTTCTCTCAGTCTATGGATTCACATCATACACTAAGCATTTAATAAGCTACAATTGGCTGGTTTGGTGCTATGCTGTAATTCAATATATTATGGCTTAGTGTGATACAAAGCTCTTACCTGTAGACACATTTAAACTAGTTCCCACAAAGCTGTTTGTCATTTGGCCAAAGATAATGATGATAATTGGTTGTCCAGTTCCTGCTGCAACAGCTGCGACGGATCCCACAATTATTAAAATAATATCCAGAGCATCTGCAAAAGTAAACTAAATGGATACAGAAAAATGTAAATGAAATTGTGACAGAATGTTCTATATAGCTTATACACAAGATTGTCTCACTGATGGCAATCATCTGTATAATCCTATTGCATATTGTATCCAACTTGCATTTTGGAAGTCATATTACAAAAAAAATATTGCATGCTTATCTTTCATCCCTAAGCTCATCTGGATTCTTTCTTTCTTTCTTTCTTTCTTTCTTTCTTTCTTTCTTTCTTTCTTTCTTTCTTTCCTTCCTTCCTTCCTTCCTTCCTTCCTTCCTTCCTTCCTTCCTTC
>BLBF01000019.1:40175597-40205713 GCA_015471245.1 Laticauda colubrina
ATCTATCTATCTATCTATCTATCTATCTATCTATCTATCTATCTATCTATCATCCACCCACCCACCCATCCACATAGGTTGGGAAATAGGTTAGCTAGATATAAGCAGGATAGCTAGATAGCTACATATCCATCAATCGAGCTATGTAGCTATGTAGATATCCTACTTATATTTAGCTATGCCACTTCCCAAACTATGTACCTCTTTAATATTGGTTGATAGGATTCTTAATACATAGCATGTTGGTTTCCATTTCCAATTAGCATTAATTGAAATAGTGGAAATAGTGGCTTTTCAATATTTAGATAAACCATGCATTTTTCAGACATCCATAATAGCTTGAATCCTATAACAAACTTCACCTAAACAAGGCAAATCACTACAAGATATAGAACTAAGTGTGAATCAGATTGCAGTGTATGTGTATAGAGATAACATGGAAAGACTAAGACATAAAAGGACTTTCTATACTGTTTACTTTTTTTTCTTTGTGGTCCAAAATGCATGTCTGTTTCAAAAATTATTGTTTAAGCTAAGCGTGTAATTCCCATTTATGACTAATATATTTAAACAAGTAAAAAATGTGTAGGACTTCTTAAAAATAGGATTGCTCACTACCGTACAACCAAATTCCTCTTTTGTTCAAAGAATTGTCATTGTAGTCCACAGCAATTATTAAATCTGCAAACCAAATATTGCTGAGAAATTCATAATTTAAACTTCTTAACTGAGTGGAAGAGCCAGTCTGTTGTAGGAGTTAAAGCATCAGACTAGAATCCAGGAGAGCATAAGTTCTAGTCTTGCCTTTAGCACAAAGCCAATTATGTGACCTTGGGTCATTCCCTCCCTCCCTCCCTCTCTCTCTCTCTCTCTCTCTCTCTCTCTCTCTCTCTCTCTCCCATGAAACATTCAAAACAAATCACTTCTGAAATCTTGCTAAGAAAACTGCAGGTACTTGTCTAGGCAGTCAAACAAGAATCAAGGTTGACTTAAAGGCGTAGATGATAGATAGATAGATAGATAGATAGATAGATAGATAGATAGATAGATAGATAGATGGATAGATAGATAGATGGATAGATGGATAGATGGATAGATGGATAGATGGACAGATGGACAGATGGACAGATGGACAGATAGACAGACAGACAGACAGATAGATCTTCCTGTTTCAAGTTCAGGAAAGGAAAGAGGCTGTATTTTAAAATAAATAAATAAATAAAAATACATTCACATCTCTTCATAGAATGAATAGGCACCCAGACGACACACTCATTGTTAAGCAATTTAGTTACATATTTATTTAAGCCTTACAATGTGATTTTAAAATATAAGTCTTCCAGATGCTGAGTATTAAACACCATAACTCCAGCCAATATGGCATTGGCTGAGTTGGCTGGGGCAACAATTTCCTACAATATGAGTTAGGTATTCGGTATACCCTTCTCTGAATTCTGAATTTAATTACCATCTAAGCAGGCACAAATACCCAATCCCATGATTTCCTGACGCTGATTACAATGCCAACACTATACAGCAAGGACTCTGCGAGAATTAGGAAAACACATTGCACGAGATCGGGGAAAGCATTACACACACTGCACGTGTAACGAGTGCTATCCACAAAACAGTTCCGAGGCTTATAGACAACGAAAGAGTTTCGCTCTTCCGCGGCTCAAAAGTAGTCAAAGAGGACCAATAAGAGGAGAATATGATTCTGAAGTTGTCCTTTACCTGCGAGAAAAAATGATGAGAGTACCATATCCTACCCCAATTTCCTTTTTTGCACAACCGTTCACAGTGGCAGGATCCTCTTCTGCAATTTGCACTCACTTATCAAGCCTGCATTCTATCCTCACCCACCACCTCCCCGGCCTCAGATTTCAATTCTGCATCTCCTCACCTACGATCTTCTGGGGAAACGCAAACGGGAATATTCAGCTATAAGCTCCAAGTATTAAGCCAAGAGAGAATCGTCTTTCGGCGTCGAGGGAAAGCTGGCAAATGCCCCTCGTCTGGGTGATGGGATGGGTTTATGCACCTGTTTTTGCTAGCAAGGTTAGTTAGTGTAAGGTTTCGCTCGAAGCTATTCGGGAGACACGCCCAGAGAGATCAACCTCTCCTCCCGGTTCGGATTGCAATAGGGAACAAAAAGCTGCTTGACTTCAAACGTAGCTCTTCCATTTAACAAGCTTTCCTAAAGTCAGAGAGAGAAATCATTTTCTCCCTTTACTCGTCTTTTAAAACAAACCTGAATGTATCGGAGCAGCCGATCACAAAGAAACAGACTGAGAAATGTAGCTTGGTTTATAATATCAGTAATAATTTACTTGCCTTCTTTTCTGGATCATACAGAACAATCTCCCTAATGGCCATTCGGTGAAAGGCTACATATAATTGTATGTGGATAAATCCAACTATTTTCATTCTGGATTACTTTCTGTTACGTGTGTTTGGGACTAGAGGAGTGGTTTCTGGATTTGATCAGTGTCGGGGAATAATGTTCCTTATCAAATACTGTTAAATCTCATTTATCAGTTTTCAAAAGTTGAAATAAACCCAACCAGTGTTTAATGCTACCTTTTAGATATTAATGGATTATTAAGGCCATATTTGAATGTTTCTCAAATGTTGTTTATTCTCAGCTTTTCTTTCTTTCCATTGGAATTTTGTCAAACATCTGCCCAATCACACTCCACAATCAATCCCTCACAGCAAAACACTCTGTAATTTAACATGTTTTCCGTTACACCATGCATGTCTGCATACATAGCATTTTATCACATTTTAATAGCTTTTATTACTTTCTTTCTCCCTCACTTTTGCTTGGCACTAAAATCTCTGTAGACTGTTTGACTGCAGAGCCAAATAGCATGAAATAATCTTCAACATTGAGTGTTATTCCTACTGAGCCCTAAGGCAATTCCTCTTCCCTGAAAGGCAGAACTGAATGTCAGAGGAAGTCCTGTGCTTTGTAGTTAGCCTATGGCTGCCAGAATGGATGAAGATTTTTTCCTAGTTGCCAGTGTAAAGACATGTATCTATATTTTGTCTCAGATGGCAAATGTCTGTTGGTATGACTGTTTTATTATTGAACAATTGATGTTCTCACACCTGAATAATTTAGAACAGACAGTTCTGCCAGGTACACCTTGTTGCTTCTCTAAAACACTGACTTTTGAATGGAAGATTTCTTTGATCAGATATATTAAAAGGTGGATTTATAAAAATAAATTAATCACCTCTTTCCTTTACTTCACAGGAAAAACATACTGGATAAGGCTTCCTCGGAAAGGGGAAATGTGAACATCTTTCTCTCTTCACCTGAATTTTCTTGTTCTTCCACTTCAGTTACTATTGGCTATTTGCATATCCTGGGATATTCAAGAATCCTGGAAAAAACTCACACATATTAAACATTAAGAAAAATTTCTACACTTTATCCTTGATAAAAAATAAGGAGTTGGAGGAATCTGATTTCTGGTATATATTGAGGAAATTATCTAAAATAGTTAGAACTTTGTTGGAAAGAAGTAAACTGTTGCTTGTTGTAAGTGGACATTGCAGTTCATAGGTACCATACTTGAGAAGAAGATTGTACAGAAATAGTTAAAAAAATATTCCATAATAAAATTATATTGTATGGAATTGACCAGTCCAGACTGGCTTTATTATTAGTGTGTTAATACATGCTAAAGGCCCAGTCCCACTGGCCGACACACGCAAAACGTATGCATAAAGGACACAGGGGCTGAGCAAAATTTTTGGGGTGGCTCCATCCATTGTCATCCGCTCCAAAAAGTGGTGAAAATTTGCATAAACAGAACGGAAAAGAACGGAAAAGAACGGACGTGGGTAGTATGTAGCGGGGATGTTAAATGGATGTTCATAGGAAGCCTAGCGGATGAAAGCGGATGGAAGCGGATGACACCTCCGAAGGGATTCCGGGGGAGAATTTCAAAGCGGATACACAGCAGAAAGGGTGGATACATAGCAGATGAAGTGGATGCATCACGGACAAGCCCGTCAATGGACAATCTGTCATCAGTATTGGGCCTGACATCTCAAGTCCTTGATGAAGGGCCTCTCAACCTCACAGGACTGAGTCACCTCTCGGATAGCTTCCTGAACACACCATCCCCTGTTGTAACCTCGGGGCCAAGCACCCCATGAGACCATGGACATGACTCAGAGTGACTGAGAATAGTGTCAGAGACTGAGTTGTTTACTTGTTAAGTTTATCTTTGCTTAAGACACTTTACTTGGTTCATTTTGCTTTTTTAATAAAGTCATAAAGTTTACCTGAGAAAGTTAATAAAGGTTATCTTTGCTTAAGACACTTGGTTCATTTTTTTTACTTAATAAAGTGTTGGTGAAAACTTTGAAAAAATGGTTAAGCCTTTGCATGCTTGTGGAATAGATAAGGATGGCTGTGGGATAGATAAACCTCCAGTGCAACCATAGTGGGACTGTATGGTCCACCATCCCAGCGATCCAGATGATTTTCTCCTCTTTTTTATGGAAAATATCAGTTGTCCGCTATGGGGCCTTCTACATACTCTGGACATATTGCAGACATCCTAAATATACGAGATACATCCCAGATACAAATGTTTTGTCCATTTTTAATTCTTTATATATGAAATGCATATGCTTCCATCCTTTCTATTTCCGTGCTGCTAACGCTGTGTAGACGTTCCATGTACCTTTTGTTTCCTCCCTCTTTCCATTTTCAGCTGCAGCGGATGTGAGTTGAGGGGATGGCCAGAGGATGCAGAGAGGATACAGTGGACGTTTAATGGATGATAACGGACATAGAACATTTGTTGCCCGTATATGTTGCGGATGTACATCGTACGCGGCAGAAAGTTTATCCGTTCACAAAGTTTTGTGCAGCTCAAAACTTCTTGCACGGATGAAATCTCAGTGGATGGATGCTCGATGGATAGAGCGTATGAAACACGTATGCCATGATTACACAATGGATTCATTGCGTTTTCCAACGGATGGCAAGCTTTTTTTAACGTTTTACATCCTCTTTGCATCCATAAGTGCAGTGGGACTGGTCCTTAAATAAATTAATCAGTTGCAGGTTCTGAGAAACAAAAATATAGGTTATTGACCTATCAGATTCAATAAGGCCCTTGGATGATAGCAGGCCCCAGAATAAAGAGATACGAATCAAAGTGTTAGATAGGATGATTTCAAAATGTACCAGAACTATTTGTAACCCTGCTGAGCTGTTGCTAATTGTGAAACATGATTTTTCAAAGTATGTAACTTTATAAATATATTTGGACATAAAATGACAAAACATGAGAACCAAGGAACTGAAAGCCGCCGATGGATAGAGGTTTGAGATGTACTAGGGCAGGGGTCCCCAACCATTGGGCGCCAGACCGGTACTGGTCCTTGGATCATTTTGTACCGGGCCACAAAGAATAAATAATCATGATTAAAATATAGAGTTTATATTAGCTAAAGCTAAGAAGCCCTTTACTATTGGGGAAGAATTGATTTTGCCAGTCCTTGAAAAAGTGTTTCTGCATGAAACTGGTCCCTGGTACAAAAAAGGTTGGGGACCACTGTACTAGGGTATATGTGGAAACTGTCAGTAAGAAAGAACAAGAAAGTAAACTGTGAAATGCATGCAGAAAAGTATAAAAATAATCTCTTTGGATGAGTTCAGGGCCACTGGCCATAGCTATTCCTTGCTGAACCTAGCTGTCTCTGGACCTCATTGAAATGGGTTTAGAGGTGGTATTCAGCAGGTTCTGACAGGTTCTGGAGAACCAGTAGTAGAAATTTTGTGTAGTTTCAAGAACCGGCAAATACCACCTCTGACTGGTCCTGCCCCCATCTATTTTCTGTCTCCCAAGTCCCAGCTGATTGGCTGGGTCTTCTTTTACTGCCCTGCACAGGAGAATGGAGCTGGAAAGCAGGTTAGTGGCATGGGGAAGTGAATAGGATTTGGCAGTAACTTTCCTCCAGAATGGAAAGGGAATGGAGATTTTCAGTATTCTTCCGCTGCCACACCCACCAAGCCATGTCATGCCCACTAAGCCATGCCCACAGAATCAGTAGTAAAAATTTTTTGAATCCCACCAAGAAATGGGTTGTTACAATAAGTTGTGTTATGATGGCTATTCATGTTTCAAATTGCTCATGAAATAAACCTCTGAATCTTTAAATAAGAATTATTGTTTGTGGTCTATCTGCATTCCTCTTTTTTGGGATGTTTTTATGACAAGGTCATTATTTAACTTGATTCTGAGAAACTAGGAGATTCATCTTAACTGACCTTCAGGAGATACAATACGCAGACTTAACAAAAAGTCTGGTAAAATAAATGAATCTGTAACTTTCAGGTTATGGCAGTTCATATTTCAGAGCAAAACATGTTCTGCAACTTTTTGTTAGGTCAGTAAAGTCTACTTTAAAGTCTACCATAAGAGGAGAAGGAGAAAAAAACATAATATACTATACCTAGTCTAAGCAATTTTATTGGTATAGTGTTCTGAACACATTTATCCCATCAAGATTATAGCAACAATTATTATAATAGTGAAATAAACTCGACAGGTGATTGATGGCAATTTTAATCATTTTTACTCATATTTAAATGCCACTGAGTTGAATATCATATTGTATTGATAATATATGGTTGTGTTTCTTAGATATATCACAAAAATGGATGCAATAAGATAATTATAAATATAGAAAGATTGTTCTCACAATTGTAGAAATTATAATTATTACAGTCATTCAGGAATGATTTAGAATATTACAAAATATCTAGATCAGCCTGAATTCATCATAGTAAAGTGGACTACAATGATTATTATACTCACTTAGAACAGCCTATAAAATGTTACTTTATATCTGAAATCTCTTTTCATAACACCTGGACAATAACCCTTTCTTGATATTTTCCAGTAATGATCTATTCCAGTGGTTGCCAACCAGTGGGCCGGGGACCCACTGGTTGGCGAAAATTTTGGTGGTTTGCAGAAAAATGCACCCTCAAAGCAATTAATCCAGGCTGTGCAGAAACAAAAGGCTGCACTGCCCACATAGCCTGTGGGAACACAAGGCTTGCGTTGCTTGCATTCTGAATAACATGAGGTAGTGAGGAGAGGGGGGAAAGGGCAGAGGGGAGAACTTGCCCCACACGCCTCACCTGGCCACCAGGCTGTTTCTTTCTGTTTCTTTCTTCTGATTCCCAAACTCTGCCAGAAATGAGTCTTTGGGACCCTGCAAGGCCTCCTGCTCCAAGAGGCTGTGCCCGTGTGACAAGTCTCACAAAGGCTCATTTCTGGTGGAGTTTGGGGGAGAAAGAAAGACTTCTGCTGCTTTCCTTGCATGAAGCCAAAAGTCTCTCTTTCTCTCTCTTCCTGAGTACGGAGCTGGAGACCGTATCCTGTGATCTCAAATAAAAAATGATAGATCGATAGGAAAACGGGGTGGGAAATTTTCCGGCAGACTTTTTGGGAGATTTTCCCTGGGTCTCTGGTCCATGGGATTTAAAATTATGAGTTTGGTGGTCCCTGAGATCCAAAAGGTTGATAACCCCGATCTATTCCATGTTCAGATCCTTTATACGTGGTCCTTGGCTTATATTCATTCATTCAGCAATCTATTGAAAGTTACAGTGATGCTGGAAAATAGAAATACAAGATAATTCATGAAGTTTCAGCTATCGTACCATTCCTGGCAGCCATGTGATCATGATCTGGGCACTTGCAGGAAGATTCAATCACTTGATTGCCATTTATTATCTTTTTTGCTGGCTTTCTCTAAGCCAGGAGACAAAGTTAATGCAGAACACAGCAGAAACAATTACAAGTTGGTTTGATAAGCTAGCTGACTTTTCTGCATTCACATGGTGCCATGTTCTCTATCCTATGCTCTTCCTGCACTTGCATTTTACCCAACCATTGCCCTCCCTGCCCTCCATTATTCATACTTAATCTTCCCTGAGGCTCCCAAGGATACCTCACAGTGTCCCTCATCACCCATAGCATTTACATACACTCTGACTTCTATCAGTTCCCATTTTAAAGCCCACATATCTTGAGGTTATAGGAACAACTGGAACTGCTAGAGATTGTTGTTGATAAATTAAGTAGTGATATAATGTTGTGCTTTACAACCACATTGCTTGGCAATGGCAATCTTAGTCCCAAAAATAACCCAAAGACTACCTCTAATCATTATTCACTTATTATCTTTCATATCTAATACCAAATTAATTTGTCTTTTAGGTTCATTATTTTGTCATGTGGTAACATGAACAGCGTATTATTAAAACACATACTTGAAGACTTAGTCTTTTTCTAAATAGACACCAAATAGTCATCATTCTCATTCATTCTGTAACTTCCTGGTTTTTATTCTCAACCAGCTGCTGAAATTACCTGACAATAATACCACCTCTCCAGTCATCTTCATTCTCAATGTTGCATAATATTTCCCCAAAATAATCTATGGATCCTTAAATGTACAATTCATAGGAATGTTAGTTTTATAGTTGTATGTCATCTTTATTTTCTATATCTCTAACAGCACAGATTGTGCTCCTGCCTCCTATTTTCCTTCAGCAATACTCTGTGAGGTGGATTGAGTTGAGAGAGTGAGTGGCTGAACCAAAAGGCAACCTATCATCTTTCAATTATCATCAAATTACATAATTCTATTTTAATGTGTAGTAATTGTGAACTAAGTAGCAAGTATGCCAACAAAATGCATTACAAGAACAATTACACATGTGTAATGATTCAACATTCCAAGATTATTACCCCTGTAGTGTATTTCTCAATCCAAATATGAACTACTTTACTATATTCTCAATGAGTAAATACTACTTTGTCACAAAGGCAAACAGGAAGGTGTTTATATCTGAAGTAGAGTTTGTAAGGAATTTACTTTACCATCTTCCCATTCTAGGGAAGCTGCATATTCAGATTAGTACAAATTAGTAGATAAGAGGATAAAGGCCCAGTCCCACTGCACTTACGGAGGCAAAGAGGATGTAAAACGTTAAAAAAAGCTTGCCATCTTTTGGAAAAGGCTATGCATCTGTTGTGTACTCATTGCATACGTGTTTCATACGCTTTATCCGTCGAGCATCCGTCCACTGCAATTTCATCCGTGCAAGAAGTTTTGAGCTGCACAAAACTTTGTGAACGGATGAACTTTCCGCCATGTATGATGTAAATCCACGACATACGAGCAACAAACGTTCTATGTCTATTATCATCTGTTAAACGTCCGCTGTATCCTCTCTGCATCCTCTGGGCATCCTCGCAACTCATATCTGCTGAAGCTGAAAATGGAAAGAGGGAGGAAAGAAAAGGTACATGGAACGTCTATACATCGTTAGTAGCACGGAAATAGAAAGGATGCGCAGTGAATGGTTTGCATCCAATATACATCCATGCGGCATTCCCTTTCTTTCCTTTAGGCGTATGTGATGCATCCGCATCATCCGCTATGTGTCTGCTTCGCAATTATCCCCCATAACCCCTTCAGAGGTGTCATCCGCTTCCATCTGCTTTCATCCGCTAGGCTTCCTATGAACATCCATTTAACATCCCTGCTACATACTACCCACGTCCGTTCTTTTCCGTTCTTTTCCGTTCTGTTTATGCAAATTTTCACCACTTTTTGGAGCGGATGACAACGGATGGAGCCACCCCCAAAGTTTTGCTCATCCGCTGTGTCCTTTATGCATACGTTTTGTGTCCGTCGGCCAGTGGGACTGGGCCTTTAAGCAACTAAAAGCAGATATTCTCATAGCTCTACAAGACATGACACCATCACTCAGATTTACATCTCTTTTTTTCTTTCCTTTCCATGTCATTAATTCATGTTTTTCACCATATACTCTTCTTGGACAGTGGAGAGAAGGACCTGTACATTGATTACCATGCAGACTGTATCAAAAGAAAGTCACACAACCCACAACTCAGCATCCAAACCTTCTTCAACCAATCCACCATCACCCAAGACTAGGTACGCATGCCCCCAACAACCTCAATTCAAACTACAACCGGCCTTAAATGCAAGCTACTCAATGCAAGAAACTTTGTAAATAAAATACCTGAATTTCTGCTCTTACTAACTACGGCTAGATTTGACATCATATTTGTCTGTGAAACATAGCTCAACGCATCTCCCCCTGACTCCATTACCTCAGTAAAAGACTATCATGTTTACTGATCTGATCATGAAATCCATAGAGGGGGTGGTGTTGCTATCTTCTATAAAAAGTCCTTACATATAAAAAACATCCAAATTACCCAGAAGCTTGCTCTTCCTGAGACCATTATCTGTGAACTATCCTTAAATATCACATTTCAATTCTTACTATGTTACAGAGCCCCTGATTATGATATCGAACATATAAACAAGCTAAATATACTATTAACATGGGCAGCATCCTGCCCACACACTTTTATCTTTCTTGGTGACTTCAATCTACCTCATATTAACTGGATCCTAAACAAATGTACAACTGAACCCATACATGCAACCTTCTACAACACTGTAACAAATCTGGAAGTGGAACAACTAGTAACCAACAATACTAGGCTTAACAACTGCCTCAACCTCATATTCTGCAAAAGTTTGAATTCAATTTACAGAATACAAATTAAAAAACCCTTTTCCAACAGTGACCACAACATGATGGACTTTTGTCTCAACATATGTCCGCACAAAAATCATCACAATAACAATATCCCCAATTACAAATTCAAAAAAGGCAACTATGATCTTATAAACAATGATCTCTCTTCCTTTGATTGACAATTTCTATTAACTGGATGCAATACTGTTAAAGACCATTATAACATATTCTTAAGGCCTAGTCCCACTGGCCGACGGACACAAAACGTATACATAAAGGACACAGTGGACGAGCAAAATTTTGGGGGTGGCTCCATCCGTTGTCATCCACTCCAAAAAGTGGCAAAAATTTGCATAAACAGAACGGAAAAGAACGGACGTGGGTAGTATGTAGCGGGGATGTTAAATGGATGTTCATAGGAAGCCTAGTGGATGAAAATGGATGGAAGCGGATGACACCTCCGAAGGGGTTCCGGGGGAGAATTTCAAAGCGACGCATAGCGGAAGGGGTGGATGCATAGTGGATGAAGCGGATGCATCATGGACGCCTATAGGAAACAAAGGGGATGCTGCGCAGATGTATATCGGATGCAAAGCATTCACTGCGCATGCGGGGAGTATGAATTGCATCAGGTCTACAGATATAAAAGGATGCAGCATGCACGAAGTCAGCATATAGGGGAAAGACGTGCTGCCACATACATCTAGAAGGAACACTATGGTTCGTCAGTCAGGCAAGAAGAGGAAGCCCATGCCTAGTCATTCAAGTGCTGGCAAGAAGGCCAGAACCAGCATCCCACCTCCTGGCACTGACTCTGAAGCTGCTGCTGTGGTGGACCAGCCCCAAGGCCCTCAAAGCCCTGCTGCTGAAGGCCCTGCTGCTGAAGCCCCTGAAGGCCCTGCTGCTCAAGTCCCTGAAGGCCCTGCTGCTCAAGCCCCTGAAGGCCCTGCTGTTCAAGCCCCTGAAGGCCCTGCTGCTCAAGTCCCTGAAGGCCCTGCTGAAGCACCTGCCAGAGGGAGGAAGAGGTAAGGGAAGCAGAAGGGAGAGAGGAAACAGTACACCATTTCCAAGGAGCATGAGGATGAGGTGCTGGAATGGCTGAGGGAGAACAAGTACCTCTGAAGAAAGGGCCACAGACTGTATCAGGACACCAAGAAGAAGCAGGCAGCTTGGAGAGACAAGGCAGAGAGCCTGGGGTACACTGCAGAAGTACTCCTAGGATGGTGGAAGCTCATGCACATCTGGTATGGCAAGCTACACCTCAAGAAATCCAGGCAGGCCGCTGTCAAACTCACTGACCAGGAGATGTACGTCATGGCCAAGTGCAATTTCCTTGAAGGTGAGAACCACCACCGAGGAGCAGCCCCTCTGAGACCCCTCTCTCTCAGACAGCCCACAGACAGCCAGTCCTCTTCCAGCCAGGAGCCAGCTACCCTGTCCAGGCAGGTGTCTTCAGAGGGCCCCATGGCAGAGACCCCCCTGACAGCTGCACTCCCCATGCCGGCAGACTTGGAGGATCCCGTGGAGGATGATGCCCTGCTGTCACAAATGGAGGAAGAAGCAGCAGCCACCAGAGGCCAACCCCCCCCACCCCCAGCTCCAGAGGATGCAGGCAGAGAGGCAGTCTGGAGGGCCAGGACCACAGTGTGCTGTTGGAGATCAGGGACACATGAAGACCAGCACAGAACCTTTCTCTCAGCTGGTCCACATACCATCCTCAGACCGGAAGCCCTTCATCACCTACATGAGCCAGACCCTGAGGGACCTGCCCAAGGCACAGTACCAGATGATGAAGAAGATCACAGCACCTCTGCACAACCCTCAAGGCCCAGCTGAAGCTGCTCCTACACAGTCCAGGTCTGCTCCTCCACCCCAGGCGATGTCACAGCCCTTCCACGGCTTTCAACAGCCCCTCACCTACTAAGGCTATGACTACCAGGACTTCCCATAGCAGAAGCAGACTTTCCCAGTCCAGGCCCAGGTTCATCGCACGCCACAGACTCCAGTCCTCACCCAGCTGCAGACCAGACAGTGCCACTATACTCCTCCTTCCTCCACCCCACAGCCAAGCCTGTCAATGGACAATCTGTCATCAGTATTGGGCCTGACATCTCAAGTCCTTGATGAAGGGCCTCTCAACCTCACAGGACTGAGTCACCTCTCGGATAGCTTCCTGAACACACCATCCCCTGTTGTAACCTCGGGGCCAAGCACCCCATGAGACCATGGACATGACTCAGAGTGACTGAGAATAGTGTCAGAGACTGAGTTGTTTACTTGTTAAGTTTATCTTTGCTTAAGACACTTAATACAGTTTACTTGGTTCACTTTGCTTATTTAATAAAGTCATGAAGTTTACCTAAGAAAGTTAATAAAGGTTATCTTTGCTTAAGACACTTAGTTTACTTGGTTCCTTTTTTTTACATAATAAAGTGTTGGTGAAAACTTTGAAAAAATGGTTAAGCATTTGTATGCTTGTGGAATAGATAAGGATAGTTGTGGGATAGATAAACCTCCAGTGCAACCATAAGTGGGACTGTATGGTCCACCATCCCAGCGATCCAGATGATTTTCTCCCCTTTTTTATGGAAAATATCAGTTGTCCGCTATGGGGCCTTCTACATGGAAGTTCCGTGTACCTTTTGTTTTCTCCTATTTCCGTTTTCAGCTGCAGCAGATGTGAGTTGAGGGGATGGCCAAAGGATGCAGAGAGGATACAACGGAGATTTAACGGATGATAAGGGACATAGAATGTTTGTTGCCCGTATATGTTGCGGCTGTACATCGTATGCGGCGGAAAGTTCATCTGTTCACAAAGTTTTGTGCAGCTCAAAACTTCTGGCGCGGATGAAATTGCAGTGAACAGATGCTTGACGGATAGAGTGTATGAAACACATATGCAGTGAGTACACAACAGATGCATAGCGTTTTCCAATGGATGGCAAGCTTTTTTTAACGTTTTACATCTTCTTTGCATCCGTAAGTGCAGTGGAACCAGGCCTTTACTAGAAATCAAAAGAGCCATCAAACTATATGTACCAAGAACAACTTCCCAAACCAGGAAAAACAGATTACCCATAGCAATAAGGAATCTTCAATCCAAAAAGAAATTACTTTGGCGGAAAAACAAATCTGGTCATGTTGCCAACTTCAAAAGCTGATACAAAAATCCATGCCACCAGATAAAAACTGAATGAACTAATTATCACATTAAACAAGATGAAAACCTTGTACGCACCAATTTCACCCGTGCTTTCTACAATTTTGTAAACAACAAATTAAAAGAATCAAGGTCCATTCCACCCCTGAAAGGACCTAATGGTAAACAATGCAACAATGACACCATCAAAGCAAACTTCTTCAACACATTCGTTGGCTCAGTGTTTGTAAACAGCAATGGATCAAGCCCAGTACGTCCTAGTCGAATCACAGACAACTACCATGATCTAATACATATCGATTTTACAGAACACAATGTTGAAAAAGCACTATGCAATCTAAAACCATCCCTATCTATTGGACCAGACAAAATATGTGCTACTTCTTCAAAAAGCTATCTACTGCCATAGCCGAACCTTGAAGCATAATCTTTGAAAAATCTTTCAGGACCAGCTCCTTGCCAAAACGATGGTCACAAGCCATGGTGATCCCCATCTTCAAAAAGGGAGACCCCGGCCTAGTTGAAAACTACAGACCAATCTCCATATGCTGCATCACCTGTAAAGTCATGGAATCAATTATTAACCAATCCATTATCCTCCACTTATAGACAAACAACCTACTCTCTAATAAACAATTTGGTTTCAGGCAAAAACTTATGTAATCTGCAACTCTTACACTGCAAAAACATGTGGACTACACAACTTGATCAGGGCAAAGCAATAGACTCAATCTACATAGACTTCTGTAAAGCCTTTGATTCAGTGGTACATGACAAACTACTCCTAAAATTAAAATCCTATGGTTTCTGCATAACTGTATAGAAGCATTTCTGTCAAAACAGACAGCCAATGGTCAAAACTAGGAACATCCTATCAAATTCTGTATCTGTCAACAGTGATGTCCCCCAAGGAAGTGTTCTAGGACCAACCCTCCTCATACTCTACATAAACGATCTCTGTGATCATATTAAGAGCAACTGCGTTCTCTTCGCTGACGATGTAAAGCTATTCAACACCACAGACAATCCTGCTACCCTTGAAAAAGACCTCGACTATGTATTAGAATGGTCAATCAAATGGCAACTTCAAATCTCAACAAATAAATGCTCTGTCTTACATATTGGCAGAAAAAAATCAGAAAATAAAATTCAAGTTAAATAATCAAGACCTTGTTGAGGATCCAAAACTTTGTCAAGGACTTTGGAGTACTCATCTCAAATGATCTAAGTGCTAGAGCCCAATGTAACTACATAGCCAAAAAGGCATTAAGAGTTATTAATCTAATCCTATGTAGCTTTTTCTCTTTTAATATCACACTACTAATTAGAACATACAAAACATTTGCTAGACTTGAATACAGTTCATAAGTCTGGAACTCATATCATGTATCTGATATAACACAACTGAAAAAGTTCAGAAATATTTCACAAGAAGATTTGTTCACTCCTCTTCTCATTGCAGAATACCTTATGCCACCAGATTTGAAACTCTAGATCTAGAAAATGTAGAACTATACCGCCTCCTGTCCGATCCAAATATAGTATATAAAATCATACATTCCAACATCCTACCTGCAAATGAATACTTCAGCTTCAATCATAACAATACAAGAGCACACAGTAGATACAAACTCAAGGTTAACCGCACCATACTTGACTGCAGAAAATATGACTTCAGCAACAGAGTAGTCAATGTTTGGAATACTCCACCTGACTCTGTGGTTTCTTCCCTAAATCCCAAAAACTTTAATCTTAGACTGTCTACTATTGACCTCACCCCTTTCCTAAGAGGCCTGTAGAGGGCGTGCATAAGCGCACGAATCGTGCCTTACGTCCCTGTGCTATTGTTTTTTTTTGTTTTTCTTATAAGTATCTATTTCATGTATTCAAAACTATATTTATTCTTATCACCTGTATCTTGTAAGCGATTGACAAATCAAATAAATCAAATAAAATAAAATGAAAAATGTAAAAAATGTAAATAATGTTGGTTGGTACATAATGTTTTTTAATAAAGTAGAGAAAGAGTGGGTTCATTTACCAGTCTCAGTCATTTCCACGACACATGCAGTGTTCTGTGTTCATGATAAGGATCCAATATCAATACATTCTGACACATTTGGACTATCACAACAAAAGTATACTAAAGTCTAGTTATACTTATTGATTCTATTCCATACAAGTTAGAATATTTAATCTAAAAACAATTTCATGCCATGATCTAGGAGGTTTTGAATTGGCATAAACATATACTGCTTATTAGAGGCACTTTTGTAGATTATATCACAATACATCAATTTTCAAAGTTTAAAAAAAATTATTTTAGGAATTATTATATTTTTATAGTAGTAAATAGCAATAAAAAGGAAGGATTATTCCCTTTCTGACATATAGGATTCTCTCACCAAGATTAGTGAAAATAAACAACTGGGCAAAGTAATATTGGTATTTTAAGATGAAAATTATTTGTATTGTGTTTAAATCTAATTGCAGGAGAGAAAACAGTAGAAAATTCCCACTGTGATACTTTTCTGAAAGGTGCTGAAAAGTGGCTATTCTCCCACATCTTGGGGGCAAGGTATCAGAGAGCACTTGGAAGACCTTGTCTTTTTTTTTCATTCTAGCTTTTCTTGAAGTGTCACATTTAGCTAAAATCAGAATGTTTCTTCTGTTTGAAATGACCAATAAAAATAAGACAAGGCATGTAATCATCATTAGATGATTGCATTGCATTCAAAAGTCCCCTGTTCAATGACTTTCTGCATTCTTGCTTGTAAAACAGCAGAGGAACCTGACATACCTGTATTGCACCAATTTTTCCCCTCCCTCTTCACATGGCTAATCTCTTTCCACCAAAAATACCCAAGTGAATCAAAGCTTGCTTTGATTTGGACTAGGAATTGGTGGGTTTTAAGGAAGTATGATTATTCAATTAATATTCCAAAGACATTTTAGTAGTAAATAGCTTATCTTTCAAGATTAACTATCAAATATAAAGAAATTAGTAATCAATATATGGGCTGAAGTTCAGCACTTTGTAAAATAGCAATAAAAATCTGGGGAAAAGCCATTCAGACAACAGTATATATCTTTACCTGCAAAGATCAGAATCTTGCAGGCAATGTTTTTCATTAAGATGCTTTATTGAAGGAAAAGTTGAATTTTGAAGAAACAGAATAAAAGGAATATTCATGCTTTGTGAATGTTGGTATTGGAGAAAACATCTAAGAATGCCATGAAAACAAATAAATATTCAAGACATAAATGACTAGACTCAAAAATATCAAGGTTTGAACATACCAACTCTTTGGAAAAATCCATTATGCAAGGAATAGTATGAGGAAAGACAAGAGGGCAGTGACCAGCAACCAGAACATGAGTTCAATATAGGTGGACTTATGACTAAAATTCAGTCTCGAATTATGGTGTTAAGTCATGCCAGCCACTAAGTGGGTCACCATATTGCTGTGTCCAACTTTATCTCCTTTTTTGTAGTAATGGTTACATGAACACCATGGTCATTAAGCAAATGTAGCAGCCATTGGATGAATGTTAGAGACATTAAACAAATCCATTGCCTAAAATGGCTTTTTGTTTTGCCAGAAACCAGAAGTAAATACTGGTTTCCAGCAAAAAAAAGAGTCATATATTGTATGATATGATTACAGTACATTGCAAACAGTTTAGTTTAGTTTACTGTCATTGCACCTTGTGCAATAAAATTAAATATCATCTTCAGTGTACATTATAACTATAAAAATAAAACAAACACACATTCTTCACATTCTATACAATTGAATTGAAAACCCGATATTGCATTAATATATTAATATTAATAATATTAATATTATAATATTATAATATTAATTATAATATAATATAATATTCCACTATACAGTAGAATTCAATATAGTTGCTGTTCTGGGATAGAAACTGTTTTCCACTTTATTTGTCCTGTGTTATCCTGTTCTGTCTGCCAGATAGTAATGATTTTTTTAAAAAGGGTCCCCAGGATGAAATGGATCTTTAAGAAAGTTTTGAACTTTCTTAAGGCAGCTTTTTTAAGATCTCTCTTAAAGAGATCCTGGACAATGATATTAACCCAGGAGATCCCCTGGGCAATGATCCCCTGGGCAATGATATTAACCCTCTGGATTATTGAACTATCTGCCACTGTGTAATTGGCAAACCATACAGAGGTGTAGTAGGTTAAAGTCCTCTCTATGGTGCAGCGGTAGAAGGTCACCAGCAGTTTTTCATTCAGTTGTTGTTTCCTGAGAAGTCTCAGGTAGTATAATCTCTGCTGGGCCCTTTTGACCAGTGCTGTAATGTGAGTGTCCCAGGTCAGAGCCTTTTTTGATAACAACACCCAAAAACTTAAAATTGGCCACTTGCTTCACTTGGTCTCCATTGATAAGCAAGGGCTGGATATCTGATCTGTTCCTTCTACAGTCCACTATAAGCTCCTTGGTCTTAGTGGTGCTGAGGACCAAGTTATTGTCTTCACGCCATGAAAGCAACTGGTCCACTTCATCTCAGTAGGTAGATTCATCCCCCCTGGAGATGAATCCCACCACTGTTGTATCGTCTGCAAATTTAGTAATAGTATTACTAGCGTGAATGGGAATGCAGTCATGCACATAAAGAGTATAGAGTAAGGGACTCAACACGCAATCCTGTAGTGTACCAGTACTAAGAATAAGGGCTGAAGAAGTATAATTACCGAATCTGACCCTCTATGAGTGGCCAGACAGGAAATCCATAATCCAAAGGCAGATTGAATAAGAAAGCCCAAGATCCATAAGTTTAGACACTAGTCTGGGTGGAAGAATTGTGTAACATGCAGAACTGAAATCTACAAACAGCAGCCTCACATAGCTCCCCCACTATTCCAGATGAGTCAGAGCAGTGTGAAGAGTGATAGCTATAGTGTCCTCAGTAGATCTATTTCTTCTATATGCAAACTGGTGTTTATCAAATGTATGTGGAATACCAGAAGTGATATGCCAACAAATTTTTCAAAGCACTTCATGATGATAGGAGTGAGTGCCACTGGTCTGTAATCATTAAAGTTATTGATAGGGAACTTCTTTGGCAGTGGAACAATGGTGGAAGCCTTCAAACAGGATGGAATAGTGAACTGGGATAAAGACCAATTGAAGATCCTGGTAAAGACTCAAGCCAACTGATCAGCACAATCTTTAAGCGCTTGGCTAGAGATACTGTCAGAATTAGCAGCCTTCCTAGGGTTCATGTTCCTTACCTCCTGTTCCTCCACAATGAGATGGCGGCTACAATGGGCTGATGGTTGTATTTTAGCTGTCTCTGATGTCTCCACTTCAAAGTGAGCAATGAAATGATTCAATCATATCCCTTTCAGCAGAGATGACATTGGTCGGTTGATGGTTGGTAATTTATTGAATCCCTCACCACACCTGCCTCATATTATTACTATAAAAGATATCCTCAATCTTCTTCTTATTCCTCTTAGTCTTGGCCTTCCAAATACCTTTCTGTAGATTACCTCTGAAACACTGTATCTTGCCCCAGCACAAGACCTTACGGCCTTGGTCCTATCACGCAAGACAAGCTGACTTTCCTTGATCATCCAAGGCTTCTGATTGAGATAGATCTTAATACATTTATCTACAGTGATAATATATTTGCAATGTTTGATATAGCACAGAACAGCTGCAGTGTGCTCTTCTATGTCTGGATGGTAAAAGATGTCCCAATTTGTGTTCTCAAAACAATCCTGTTGTTGGGAAGCATTTTCTGACCAAGATTTCACTGTCTTTATTATAGGCACAATCTGTCTTCAAAAAAAGAATGTATGCTGGTGCTAAAAGCTGTGACCTATGGTCTGATTGTCCCAAATGTGGTAATTCTATAGCCTAATAGCCATGTTTAATGTTGGTATATACTTTGTCCAATATATTTGCTCCTCTAGTAGCACACTTTACTTACTGATAGAATTTAGGGAGCACTTCTTTTAAATCAGCCTGATTTAATATGCACAGCATCAGGATACTTATTCTGCTGATTACTATCAATGTTGTACAAGAATATCAAAGCTATGGTAGTATCAGCAGCTATGGTGGGATATAGGCTGCAGTTATCAAAACCATGCTAAATTTCTGTGGAAAATATATAGGCCTATATTTAAGAGTCATATACTCCAGATCCATAGAGCAGTGGCTGTCTACAGTTTTAAATTGATACACCAGCTTTTTATAAAGGCTTAAACCTCTCCCTTTGTTCTTGCCAGATTCTCTACTCCTGTCCTGCCGGTGAACTATGCAGCCTTCCAGCTCAACAGCTGTATCTGGAATGAGTGAATAAAATCAAGTTTCTGTGATCAGCAAAACACAGCAGTTCTTGATGAATATAGACTTTGCAATCTGTAGCCTTAATTTATCAATTTTGTTAGTAAGGGAGCTTCCATTGGTAAGAAATATACTTTGAACTGAAGGTTTGTGTGAAAACTTACTCAACTTAAAAAGAACTCCTTCAGGACATCCTCTCTTTCTCTTCCTGTCCCTCCATTTTCTCTGCCTCCTCCTCCTCCTTCTTGAAGGGATAGTAATCTATGGCTCCCCTAGGGTCCTAGCCCCGTCCTCTGGTTTGTTATGAGAATGTATAAAATTGTCTGTAATGGCGGACTAGATCATAATAGCGTTTTCACATTTCAGTCCAATTTGTAACAAGCTCTGCCAACTATAGGTGCACCTTACTCCACAGGGTCCAATTAAAAAACACCACAGAATCATCCACCCCATACACTGAAAGAAGGAGCATCCAGCTGCAACATCCATGTGCACAGCCATCTTGAATTGCAGTTCAAACAGTTGTAAATATGGTCTGATTGCCAAACACTCAAAATATGCATATGTGACTATTTGGGAAGGTGAATGTTGGAGCTTTGAAGCCAGGTCATAAATAGTTCTGTGGAGGTCCATCTTAACCTTGAATGATTACTAAGCAATCAGTAATAAGTTGAGAACTAACTGTACAAAGACAGTGGGTGTACCATTGAGAGACTCAAAGAGAAACAGATCATCCTGCAGAAAATCTAAGTGGTCAATTTGATAGCAGATATTCAGTCAGACAACTAAAACCAAATTAATTTCACTTGCTTTGACATTTCAAAACTGATTGGGGGAAAAACACTTTATAAAGGTCATAAAGACAGAAGCTTCATGAATTGTCCCAAACAACTATATAGTTGAATGAAGCAGTTTCTTAACAGGCAAACTGAAGGCAAAATAGGGCATAAAGTTCATTTTTATACAGAAAGAGCATGAAGCAGAAAGCAGTGAATTTGGGAGCTGGTTTTGGAAAACTCATAAAATACAGATATAATCTGAAAATGGTAACCTGAGTAAACCAGTGTTCAGAGAAATATATTCATTGATTCACTGAATTTCCTGAAGCCTGGATACCTGGCAGATAAGTGTGGTAATAATTTACTACAAAATTGGTGTACTTGTACCTAATGGAAATATACAAAATTATGTCAGGTTTCAACTGCAATCTGTATCTTGTTATGCAATTGCATTTCCCCCCTTCCTCCACAGCCATTGGGTTTTTGTGCAGCATCAACCATATGTTTGTTTGTAGCTAATATTTTTAAGTAATTGAAATAACATGCCTCCAACAGAGAGTAAAATTCCCAGAAAAGGAAGGATTTATTAGGACAAGGCTGTTATATAGAGGAAGACAGAGATAATCTTCAACTTACAACCACAATTATACCCAAATTTTGGTTGCTCAGCAAGAGCATTGTTAAAGTGAGTTTTGATGCATTTTAATGCAATCCATTGTGGACTGTATTGAGAATTTGAGAGCAAAGATGATCAACACACTCGTAAGGAAAGTAGGGTACCATTCGGCTTACTGTATGTCCACCATTGAGCCTCGAATCTCCATTGTTAAGCGATACAACTGTTCACAGGAAGGATTCTGTGACTCTGTGATGCAGACCATCATAAGTATGAGTAAATTGACAAGTGTCCGAATTTGGATCACCTGACCATAGGGTTGCTATAACAGTCATTAACTGTGAAAACAGTAATAAGTCCCTTTTTTCTAGTGCTGTTGCAACTTAAACAGTTACTAAGTCAGTCATACAGTCTCTAAGTGAATCTGGCTCACCCAAAAGCCCAGGAGAAACCATATTTTTGTGAATGGGCCACTCTGAAGGGCATGGGACAGTGGGACTGAGGCCCATTGGTCAGAGTGAAGGGATGAGGGCAGGCCAGCGAGGGAAAAAGCTGGAGGTTAATGCACTAAGGAGGAACCCTGGAGGAGAACAGTGGTGGTATTTGACTGTTCGGCCCAGTTCTGGTAAGCCAATAGGAGGGATGAGCAGTGGAGACTGAACTAGTTCTCTCCACCACTCTGCTGTTGGGCCCACCCACCCACCCGGGCTCCATACTCACTTTTATCTGCTGAATTTGAAGCACAGCTGCTTTGTGCAGCACAGAATATTGCCGTGCGGCAGCTGCTGAAGTGACTGGAATCATGCAGGCTTACTGGAGGCGAATTAGAACATCTCTGCACTTGCGCAAATGCCTCTGCACTTGCGCAAAGTGCACGTTTGGCACGCGTGTGCACACAAAGTGTGTACATGCGTGCAAAGCGTGCCCAGCAAGCCACACCCACCGAACAATATTTGAATCCCAATAATATTTGTGTGTGCTGGCTGGATCGCTATAAACTCCAATACAATTCCTATATATCACTTGCTGTAGTTAAAAGCTAGCTCTTTAAATTTGTAGTTCCTTTTATGAAGCTCCCCTTCCAAAAATAAAGCAAAAGAAAACTAAATACGTCCACACAAATATCATCACAACGACGGAATCCCCAATTATAACTTCAAAAAAGGCAACTATGATCTTATAAACAACGATCTCTCATCCCTTGATTGGCAATTTCTATTCTCTGGATGCAGTACTGTAGAAGACCATTACAACATATTTTTACTTGAAGTCAAAAGAGTCATCAAACTATATGTACCATTAACAACTCCCAAAACCAGAAAAAACAAATTACCCATTACAATAAGGAATTTTCAATCCAAAAAGAAATCACTTTGGCAGAAAAACAAATCTGGTCATGTTGCCAACTTCAAAAGCCATTACAAAAATTTATGCCACCAGATAAAAACTGAATGCGCAAATAATCACATTAAACAAGAAGAAAACCTTCTACATCAGTCAAGAAAACCTTCTACATCTACGCATCAATTCCACCCGTGCTTTCTACAATTTTGTTTAATAACAAACTAAAAGATTCAAGGTCCATCCCACCCCTGAAAGGACCTAATGGTAAAGACTGCAACGATGACACTATTAAAGCCAACATCTTTAACACATTATTTGGCTCAGTATTTGTAAACAGCAATGGATCAAGCCCAGTGTTTCCTAGTCGAACCACAGACAATTACCATGATCTAATACATATCGATTTTACAGAAGACAATGTTGAAAAAGCACTACACAATCTAAAACCATCTCTATCTATTGGACTGGATGGAATATGAGCCTACTTCTTAAAAAAGTTATCCACTGCCAAAGTTATCCACTGAACCTCTAAGCATAATCTTTGAAAAATCCTTCAGGACCAGTTCCTTGACAAAACTATGGTCACAAGTCACAGTCATCCCCATCTTCAAAAAGGGAGACCCCAGTCTAGTTGAAAATTACAACCAATCTCTTTATGCTGCATCACCTATAAAGTCATGGAATCAATTATTAACCAATCCATCACCCTCCACTTAGAAACAAACAACCTATTCTCTAATAAACAATTTGGTTTTAGGAAAAAACTATTATGTAATCTGCAACTCATACACTGCAAAAACATATAGACTACACAACTTTATCAGGGCAAAGCAATAGACACAATCTACATAGACTTCTGTAAAGCCTTTGATTCAGTGGTACATGACAAACTACTCCTAAAACTAAAATCTTACAGTATCTATGGACACCTACATAATTGGATAGAAGCATTCCCACCAAACAGACAACAAATGGTCAAAATTGGGAGCGTCCTGTCAAATTCTGTATCTGTCAACAGTAGTGTCCCCCAAGGCAATGTTCTAGGACCAACTCTTTTCATACTCTACATAAATGATCTCTGTGATCATGTCAAGAGCAACTGCGTTCTCTTCGCTGATGATGTTATACTATTCAAAACCTCAGACAATACTGCTACCCTTCAAAAAGACCTTGACTATATATCAGAATGATCAAACAAATGGCAATTTCAAATCTCAACAAATAAATGCTCTGTCCTACATATTGGCAAAAAAAATAATTAAAAAATAAAATACAGGCTGAATAGTCAAGACCTTGTTGATGATCCAAACTCTGTCAAGGATCTTGGAGTACTCATCTCTAATGATCTAAGTGCTAAAGCCCACTGTAACCACATGCCCAAAAAGGCGTTAAGAATTGTTAACCTAATCTTACATAGCTTTTTCTCTGGTAATATGACACTAATAACTGGAGCATACAAAACATTTGCTAGACCAATACTCAGATACAGCTCATCAGTTTGGAACCCACATTACGTATCTGATATTAGCATAGTTGAGAAAGTCCAGAAATATTTCACAAGAAGAGTTCTCCACTCCTGTTCTCGTTGCAGAATATCTTATGCCACCAGACTCGAAATTCTAGACCTAGAAAACCTTGAACTACGCCGCCTTCGGTCCGATCTAAGTATAGTATATAAAATCATACATTGCAATGTCCTACCTGTCAATGAATACTTCAGCTTCCACCATAACAACACAAGAGTGAACAATAGATACAAATGCAAGGTTAATCGCACCAAATTTGATTGCAGGTAAATACGTTTTCAGCAACAGAGTGGTCAATCTCTGGAATACTCTACCTGACTGTGGTTTCTTCCCCAAACCTCAAAAACCTTAATCTTAGACTGTCTGCTATTGACCTCACCCCTTTCCTAAGAGGTCTTTAGAGGGCGTGCAAAATGCACCAACGGGTTTCCCTTCCAAACTATTTGCATCACCAATCTTGAAAGATTAAAAAAAAAAACCTTGACACCCTTGTTATCAGAGAAACTGAGGATATAATAGGAAGTATAAATGAATAAATTTGAAGAAGTGGCTATTAGAAATTAATAAAAGCTTCTCAACTTATACACTTCTACAGCTTGGATATCACAACCAACTGTGCCATTGGTCAAGAGTGACATAGTGTTGGAGATAGATGGTGTCTTTATTCTGCTCAGGATATTGGTTGATCTTTATTTTTGACATAAAAATATACATACCTTCCTAGATTTACAAGGTTAAGAGTTTTGTTCTGTGTTTGAAGAAATAGTTGATTTTTCTATTTCTACGAAGCCCTATTTTAAAATGCTACAGGAAACTTTTGAAGACATTGTATTTTACTCATTCAAAAGAAAGGTGATAAATTTGTTATATGACTAACTGAAGTAAGAGAGAACGCTTTCCTGGCAAACAGGTTCTCAACATTTGGGTAGAGTCAATTTCCTTGGAGTCATTAGAGACAGTAAAGACAGGACTGTTGAGGATATTTCTTTCATGACATCATCTCTCATCTCATTTTGCAGTCTATTCTAACCCTAGTATTGTCATAGTGGTAACTTGCAAAGCACAATAGCTGCCCCATAAGTAGCATATGCAGTGAGTATAGTACAGTATCTGTCTGTTGAAAACATAAACACTGTGTGTGTGTGTATTCAGCGACTTTCTTGAAGAGAACAGATATAGATTCAATTCAGACAATTCAAATATGAACCATATAATAAAAAAATTATAATGATGCAAGTCAATAGCTAACCTGGTTCCACTAAATAAGCGAAGGAGGGAGGAGGAGGTCCAGGAAAGAAGAAAAAAGGAAGAAAAAAGAAAAATGCTACTAAAATATCTTCCAAAGCTAATTCCATTCTAATATGGTTGTTCCAATTTTGTCATATATTATGTTAAAATACTCACCAGAAATTAAATATTTATATTACATCTAATATAGTATACGCATGAACATATTGATGATATAGGGAAGTAAAGAAACAGCAACATTCCTGTTAGAAGCAGCAAATTTGGCTTTCAAGAATTTTGCTTGCATTTTTCAGTTTGTCTTTCTTGGCTTGAACCTGTGTGCCATGTAGGATTTGAGTCAAAGATTTGGCTTTAGAAAGTTTTAATGAAGCAGGTATTATTAGTTTGTCCTCTTTCATGACAGAAGAGGTGCTTAAAAGCAGTGACCATCTTGAGACTGGATGTGTTAAACAATCATGATGTGTGCTCCAGGTTCATTTGGGCTAAAAATTCACCTCAAGTGTTTGAAGATATTTATGAAGCCAAACTTATTCCCTTCTCTGATTCAGCTTTGCTATTGGACTTTTTTGCAAAAAACAGGTTTTTTGATTTTTTAAATATTAAATACCAGGCAGTTTTTCTAGCCATAGTGAAGCATCATTTTAATAGCTTTTGTAAATCCAATATTGCTCTGTGCAGCACTGTTTGTACAGCAGCACTGTTTGCACATCTTACATGAAATTTGGGATCTATAAAATATCCACCATAAATTAACATATAAATAAAGATGAAACTAGGATATATCCCTGATAAGCTCCTTTTTGTATGAAGGTCTTTCCAATGGATCTACCATTACCAATATTCTAGGAGCATCATCAGTTGTGAAATAAAGTGAGATATTGACAAATGATTAGAAATTATATCAAGGGATGAAATATATAGATAAGGAATTACAGTTTCTCCTTTAATTATGGCTAATTAAGCCAACAGGTTTATGGCATCTCCAAATTGAATCAATCTATGCTGGCATTATACTGGTGAAATCACCTGATTTAATATTTGAACCACTGATTTCCACACTTGGGATGGGTCGCTATCACTTTTTCTAGGAATTTTATTCCCCAGATAAGCTTTGTCACTAGATTACTACCTTGGTCACAATTATGTTTTGCTAAGTGCAGGACAATGATCAGGTACTCTTGCAATTGGTTCTTTTGTATCCGGAGACAAGAACATGTCTGATAATAACAATAACAATAACAATAATAATAATAATAATAGTTGTTGTTGTTGTTGTTATTATTATTATTATTATTTCAAGCAAGTGGATTGGAAAGTATAACTGAAAAAGCATACATACCAAGCAAGTTGAGATTCAAATATTTTACAAACTACCAATAATTCTTTAATACCTCATGCTGGGTTCTGGGTGAAAATGTCAAGAAAATTTAAACAAAATTGTCCAAGGCTAAAAACCATAAGTGTGAAGTTCAGAAACCTAAAGATAAAACAAAAAAGAAGATGCCTTTTTCAAATTCCTTAAATTAAAAAAAAAAGGAGAAGATGAGCCAAACCATAAGGAGTGCGAGAATATGACTGTGCCAAAATATTTAGCAATGAATGGAAGAATAACACACAAACTCAAGAGATAGGAAAGGGGTCTATTAGTTCTTTCCCTCATAAACAGTGGCTTTCCCTAGGCTGCAAGAAATCCAGGAAACAGAAATTCAAAGCCAAAAAGTCTTAGCAAATTCACTAATAAAGGAAAGCTAGAAGATCCTATGCAAAAAATTTTAAACCTTACTTCTAATTATGGCATTAAAAAAAGCAAAAGCAAAAATCCTTATTATTGTAATTTTTGTTTCCTTTTTTGATTCCTGGTATGAACAGGTTGACAATGGCTATTTACCATGAGAATGGAATGGAATGGAATGGAATGGAATGGAATGGAATAGAATAGAATAGAATAGAATAGAATAGAATAGAATAGAATAGAATAACTTTATTGTCACTTTAATGTACAATAATCAGCATACATTAAAATGAAATTTTATTGCATACAGCTCTCATTGGGTCACCTCCAATATATACCACATAAACATAATAAAATAAATAAATGTTTTGCATATACCCCAAGTACCCTCATATATTATATGACACAGAAAAACAACACAGTCTAGTTTAGATGTATACATGTACATGGCAAAAAATCTTGTGATCTTGTGTTTGTTTATTTGAAATAAAAGCAAACAGATAATCAGAGTTGGAACAGACCTTGTAAGTCATCTAGTCCAACCCACCACCCAAGCGGGAGACCCTATACCATTTCTGAAAGATTCATATTGAAAAACCTATGATTCGAGTATGTAGTATGTCTTCTCATATTCCCAGTATGAGGATGAATTATTGCATTGCTTTTGGGAAGGATGCAGGCTGGTATTCCCAACCTTGCTGCTACCAGCAGCTAATGGAGCTACTCTCTGTATTTCCTGGAACCATGTTGTACATACTGTTTTATACTCTGCTTGCTGACTGCTCTCTAATTCATTATAACTAAAAGCACTACCTTCTCACTGCCTATTCTCTTTGTTGTAGTCCTAGAGTGTGCTACTTCACTCCAGTCATTGATCATTGTCCAACACTACATATTTAAAAAATATACAAGTTTATACAATGATTTTGTTTTATCAAGAAGGTCAAAAAAGGGTAAAAAAACAGGAACTCCACCAACCGTGAATCATTAGTTCAGACTAAATATTTCTTTCTGGCCAAAGGAAAGGAAGGGGTTGAAATCCAGAAAAGGGTTTGATAAGATGGCTTAATTTTTAGCCAGTTTACTATACAAGACAAGTTGTTGAGTGGTACAATGCTGAAAAATCATGGAGCTTCTTTAATTCCTTTAAACTCATGTCACCTGTGACTCTTATGTTTGTTTTCATAACTAGATATGATAGTACAGTATGTATTTGTACCTAGTATATACAAGTATATTACAAAGATCCTTGTTTTCTACATTCTTGTATCTTCTTTTAATTTCGTTTAGCATAGACCTGTTCATGATGAATGTCCAAAATTCAATTCTGAAATAATTTTTGAAACTTCTAGTATTTATGAAAGATTCCAGTTCATTTCAAGAAATAATCAGCTTCTACAAGGTATGCATTATATAAAGGAGGACATAACAACTAAGCCAAAAATTACACATGAGTAATGCAGAATTTTTCAACAAATTATTTAGATGAAACATTTAAAAAGCGAGAAGAGAGAAGATTATATTAAAGATAAAAATGTAATAGAACTAGAAGAAAATATAGATGAACTATGTATAATGAATCATAGAAAAATAAACATTTTTTATTTAAATAGCATATGCAACTGGTGTTACTGGTAGCATGCAAGAAGATAAATATGAAAAATAATCTTTGAAAGCATGATAATGAATCAGCTAAATAATGTGCTTGTGGGGAAGTTCAGATCTTACAACTGGTAGAATAAAATTGGTTTAAGGTAAAAAAAAAAGTTAGATCGAGGTCAGAGCCCTATGTCAGTAATTGTCCCCAGCCAATAACTGGAAGACCAGGAGACAGAAGCATTCTGTGACTCACTTTTTAAAAGAAGCATTCATAATCACAGAACTGACAGTCAAGTGCTCTAACACTTGACAAGATTGAGAAGTCGTTACCCTTATCTGCCAGGAACAGGTTATTCTTCTCAAGTTCACTTATTATAATTCAATGGTAGTTATCCTGAAAATATACAATAAAAAGAAAACACTGTAATCTTTCACCAGTACTGTTTTTGACCAGAGTGTACTCTACAAACCATCCAAAATTTAAATGGGTTGTAAATTGCTGCAATAAACAGCTAATTAAATTCTACTTCTAGGTTAATTTATAGGATATGAAGAATTCCAAACTATAAACTTAAGAAGAGAAAAAGCTGAAGGGATTTAGAATCACATTTGTAAATCACAATAAAGCAATACTATATAGTGAATGGAGACAATGTATAACCATTTTAGGGCAATATGTTCAGACTACAGCATTGCCTCAGCAGGGTTTGTGAATGAGAATCATGACTTACATATGATTTCCTGCTATACTATTATTGTTTGATTTTTTTTCTCATGCCTAAGTCCAAATATTATAGTAATATTTAAATATGAGCCAGCAGTGTGCAGCAGCTGCCAAAAAAGCCAATACAGTCCTAGATTACATAAACAAAGGGTAGAATCAAGACATGAAGTGTTAATGCCACTTTATAATGCCTTGGTAAGGCGACACTTTGCGGTATCTGCTATCCCGCATCAGATGGGTGTTTCATGATAGGGAGCGAAGGAGAGAGAAACGACAGGAGACGAAGTTCCTCGCGATGAGTGCGCCCCGAATGTCCGGGTACACGCTCTTTTATTATGCTCATTCAAAAGGGGGTGATTGTTTATTCAGAACCTAGGTTAAGCCAAGGTCAGACGGAATATACAGATTTAACAATGGCTCAAACAAAAGCAA
>BLBF01000019.1:40205723-40303270 GCA_015471245.1 Laticauda colubrina
GTTTATTCAGAACCTAGGTTAAGCCTAGGTCAGACGGAATATACAGATTTAACAATGGCTCAAACAAAAGCAAGATATCAGGACAGACAGGATGGCAAGATTTATATTTGATCAGGATATTACTTTTTCACAAAGCTGCATGCCAGACAATGTAATCCCAAGTGAATAAACCATTTCTGCAAATGTTTGACTCCTTGTCTCTGTACGTGCCCTGTAAAAGGTCACTGAGAAGACAGAAGCTTAATGATTACACGTGAATGATACAATGTTGCAATGTCTGAATGATACATATTTGCATTGATACACAGTTGCAAACACATAAATGATACATAGTTACAACAACACTTGGAATACTGCATTCGGTTTTGGTAAAGGCCCTGTCACACTGCAGCAACGAATGGAAAAAGGATGTAAAACGGAGAAAAACACTTACCATCCATTGGTTAACGCGATGCATCCATTCTGTACTCACTGCCTCCGTTTTGCTTCCTGTCTATCCGTGCAGCATTCATCTATTGACATTTCATCCGCTCAAAAGGTTTTGAGCTGGCGCTGCTCAAAACTTTTGAGCGGAAAATGTATCAAACACATCCATTCTGCATCTGCTAGGCATACGGGGGACATCCGTTCTGCATCCGTTGTCATCCATTACGCATCCGCTATATCCGCTAGGCATCCGCTGCACATCCGCGCAACTCGAATCCGCTCCAGCAGTAAACGGAAGCGGAACGGACGCGGAACGGACGCGCAACGTTAGTAGCCCAGACGGAGAAAGGATGAAAGCGGATGCAGCACGCAAAGAAAGCATTTAAAACGGAAAAAACGTTCGCAGAGGGAACCTATCTCGGATATTAAGGATGTCTAGAGGATGCCTAGAGGATGCAAAAGGATGCTTCCGTTCCGCATCTGCTTTCCATCTGCTCTGCGTCCTCCCCCCGTCCGTTCCTTTCCATGTTATCCACTCTGTTTATGCAAATTTTTGCCCCTTTTGAGAGCAGATAACAACGGATGGAACATTTTTCTTGTCCGCTGTGTCCTTTTTACAAACGTTTTGCATCCGTTGGGCAGTGTGACAGGGCCTTAAAAAAAGATGTTGAGACTCTAGAAAGAGTGCAGAGAAGAGCAACAAAGATGATTAGGGGACTGAAGACTAGAACATATGAAGAATGGTTACAGGAACTGGGTATGTCTAGTTGAATGAAAAGAAGGACTAGGGGAGACATGATAGCAGTGTTCTGATATATCAGGGGCTGCCACAAAGAAGAGGGAGTCGAGCTATTCTCCAAAGTACAAAGGACAAGAAGCAATGGGTAGAAACTAATCAAAGAGAGCATCAACCTAGAACGAAGGAGAAATTTCGTGACAATTAGAACAATTAATGAGTTGAACAACTTGCCTTGAGAAGTTATGAATGCTCCAAGACTGGAAGTTTTTAAAAAGATGTTGGATAACCATTTGTCTCCAGTGGTGTAGGGCTTCCTGCATAAGCAGAGATTGGACTAGAAGACCTCAAAGGTCCCTTCCAACTCTGTTATTCTTTTATTCTGATCTGATCAGATGGTCTAGTCCTTTCCTCTATTCTATATCTAAAAAATTATATAGGAATATCTAGCATTGTAGAATCAGATATTACTGTTATTTTCTGATTTTATTGAAGTGTTTTAAAAACACAGCCTGTTTTCTTTGAAAGAAAAATCCCCAATAAAACAGCATATTCTTATTTCTGTCTATAACAGGTTAACTACAGGTAATCCTCTACATACATCCACAATTGAGTCCAACTGACGCTAAGTAAGTCAGTTGGAAAATGAGTTTTGGTCCATTTTACATTTCTTGTCACTGTTAATTAAGTAAGCCATTACTATTGTTAAGCTAACAGTTGTTAAGTGAATTTGGTTTGTCCATTGACTTGGCTTGTCAGAAAGTCACAAAAGGTGATCACCTGACCCCAAAACACCACAACTGTCATAAATAGTATAAATAGATAAACCCATTGCTAAGGGTTCGAATTTTGATCACGTGACCATGGCTATGCTACAATGGTTGTCCAAGTGTGAAAAGAGTTATTTTGTAACTTTGAATGGCTACTAAATGAACGGTTTTAAGTTAAGGACTATTTGTATTCTTGTATTTGAGAATTTCAGTTATTACAAATGGTACTGGCAGTCATTCAATTATTTAAATATAAAATAAGATGTTTGAGTTGCTGATAATGTGATAACAGGGGTGGGGGACAAGGGATTTTTTTCCCCTCCATGTAATCTTTCTTTTGAGAGTGGGCTGTTACAAATTCACAGTCATTTACTAATACACAGACATTATTTACAGAAAACTTACATTTTGAAGTTTGAGAAACTGAACTAACCTGTTTTTCAGTGTAAATCATACCACTGATGTAACTAACCCTTAACATATATACGTTCATTGGAAGGTCAGTGTTACTTTCCTTCATCATTCTCTCTTTTATCTGTCACGAAGGTGAAACAACCTGTACAGAGTTTTGTAATACTTCCTTTTAAATTTTAATCTTCTTTAGATTCTTCAGGCCATAACAGGATTCTATACAGGCACAAAATTTCTAAGTGATCTTATAATATATGTGTAATGGAAAAAATGTGAAAAAGATTAAAGCCCAGTGTAAAATTTTTTGGTGTAGCTCTAGTCTATGTTTGCAAGTACAGTGACAGATACTACAATTATTTTATATAGTTGTCTACCATTGTACATTCAGAAAAGAGTTCCAGCCCAAGTGGCAAAAATATTTTAGCATTAGTGACTAAAAAATAAAACACCATGAATAATAAAACTTCCCTACAAGTGATCTATTCCACGAAATAGGGAGAGGTTTTGCAACGATTAATTGTCCTGACCTAGTAAATCCTACTTTGTGAAGATATTCACATATCTCTGATACCAGAGAAAAGATAAAATCATTGTCTTCTTCAGATATGAGCAAAAAAAATAAAATTACACTCTTTGGAAAAAATTGGACTGATTTGAAAGCACAGTACAATCAAAGTTAAATAATTTGACCTTTTCCAGTTGAAATGAACAAAAGTTAAGATGTAATTGAGATCAGTTGCTTGTATTCCGGGTGATAAATAATATTCCATAATAGCTTTTTGTGCATTATGAAGCTCTCTCTATAATTGGAAATAGTCAATATGAGTTTCAACACAAGAAAACTGCGCTATAAGCCTGACTCAAAATCACCTCATGGTGACCTCTTGTAATATCCTCTTTTGAAATGTATTTTTTACTTCCTGTTGTTCTCCCAGTTGAATAATAGTGATGTAGAGAGCTGACCCTAATTAATTTTTTTTGAGATCAACCAAGATTAAGACCAACATTCCATTCCTATCACATTGCTAAATGTAAAGTATATAATTCCTGAAAATATCCAAATATCTGTACACGCAGATAATTATTGTCAGAGCCATCATTGGCAAATGTAAATTGTTTGGCCCTTAATTTTTTGTGTGAGTTTTGTCTGAGCGATTCATTTCCATGCCCTGAAGTTTTCTTGGCAAGATTTCAGAAGTGGTTTGCCATTGCTTGCTTCCTAGGGCTAAGAATAATTTGCCCAAGGTGGCAATGAGTTGGCTTTATGCCTGTATAGAATATCCCAATTTCTTGTCTCATGACTTAATCGTTAAACCAAACAGGCTTTCTAAATTAAATATTTAACATCCTTAAATTATCTTGGCTTATTGCAGAAAGTGATGAGGTAACACATTTTGAATTCCTTCTGCAATGAGCTAATGCCAGATAAAGCAGAAACAACTTCTTCAGCATATGAACTATTATACCTTTATTAATCGTGATGAACATAAGTTAAAACATTAAAAAAATACAGATACATATTGATTATGAAAATGAAATATCATGACAGGATGAAAATTACTATGCCATAATCAGCCTTGCCCAATATGGCATCTGACAGACAATACAAACTTATAATTCCAAATATGTCTAGGGATTGTGCAAGTTGACATACAACATATCTGGTAGACATTACAACCTTAAGATAATTTCTATTATGTTACATATTTTACATTGCATTTAAAGAAAAAATATAGATTCTTAGTGGAATATTAATGATCAACCAATAATTCCCCCATCTATCATATTTCTATATCCATGAAAGTATTCACAATGTCACAAATAACATCTCTATGTCTATTTAATTACTTTAAAGTATTTTGTCTTTTTTTGTTGTTAATTGAAACCCATTTCCACTTGTGGTGCTTCCATATTAAAGTTTTACTCTATAATTGCTTGCTTTCCTTGCTTCTTTCAGAGGATGTTACGGTTACCTTGGAGAACTTCCTGATTCCCATCCTCCTATCCCTTGCTGGATATCAAGCATAAATACCAAATGGGGGTTATAATGATATGTATGAATAACCTTGGGAAAGAGAAAAGGACTAGACAATCATCAGATAAGAATAAAAGAAGAACAGTGTTGGAAGGGACCTTGGAAGTCTTCTAGTCCAATTCTGAACTCAAGCAAGAGAACTTATATTATTTCAACAAATGGTTATCTATTCTTTTCTTAAAATCTCTTCTCTTCTGGAGAACCACAACTTCTGGAGGCAAATTATTCTCTGATAGTGTTTTAACTGTCAGGAAATTTTTCCTTGGTTCTAACATGGTTCTCTCTTAGGTTAGTTTCAATCCATGGCTTCTTGTCCTGCCTTTGGGTGCTTTGGAGAATAGATCGACCGCTCTTCTTTGTGGCAACTTGTTAGATGTTGAAACACAAGTATAATGGTCAGTACTGCCTCTGGTTGGCTGTGCAATTGATTTGGATTCTGAAGGGTTCGTAGGCTGGTTGTAGGTCAATATATCTGTTGATGGAAATATTGTGGAGGGCCAACTTACAAAGGTAGTGGAAGGTAGCATGGCCAATGATTTTTGTGTTGCTTCAATCGAACTGGTGCTGTTTGGTGTCAGTGTGAGTAGAAATTAAGGATTTGGGATTGTGGTGTTTGACTGCCAGTTGGTGTTGGTGTTCGTGGATCCTTGTTTTTAATTGATGTGATGTTTGTCCCATGTAGAATTGTTGCAATGGTTACAGTTTATTTTGTAAATTACAGTGGAACCTTGGATCATGACTGTAATCCATACCAGGACTTTGGTTGCAACACAATTTGGTCGCGAACAGAAGCGAGACTGACTGCGCATATGCCTACAATTCTGCACATGTGCAGAAGGGGAAATTGCTGTGGCTGTATTTAATTGGCACCCAAGGATCTGTTTGTGATCAGAAGCAACAATTTCCCCAAATTTTTGGTTATCACCAGATTTGGTTCTGAACAGAAGAGTTCGTGATCTGAGGTTCCATTGTGTATTGTTTCTTTCATCCTTCTGCATTTTGTTTTTGGTTCTGGATAATTTCTGGTGTAGTGTGTCTGTGGGTTTGTGAGCTATTGTTATTCCTAGGGATTAGAAGATATATTTATATCCCAGTTAACATCAGAACATATTTTGTATTCATTACAGATAACAAATCCTAAATATAACTATATCCAATTATTTGGAGTATCAAGATAGCAAATTATAGTGTCTTAAAAAAGATGAAACAAATGGTGCATACTCCAGTTTCACTGAGTTCCACTATAGCATGTATTTAGCAAGATGGCTCCTACCACTATAGTAATCCATGAAACATCCAGGGCATAATTAGTCTTCTAACCAAGTCATTGCCTCATTCTTGTTCCTCTGTTACTCAGTAGTTGGTTCATTCATCTTAACATTGCAAAAACTGAGAAACAATGTCATAAACTGTTGGGTTCCCAACTACTAAGCCAGAATTACACTTTTCCAGCAGAATAAGAGCTAATGTGGTAGTAGGAAAGTTTTAAAGTGCATATATAGTAGCCTTGGATCTAAGGCAGGAACAGCTGTGAAATAGTATTAGTAAATGGTATTGCTGAGCTCTACATTTAAATACATATGGCTGAACTAAATCAAATCTTCTCTAAAGGACAGAACATAAGGCATACCTAATACAGCACACTATTTCTAAATAAGTTTTTCATAACAGTGTGCCCTACCAATGTGTTTCATTGCAACCTAATTCCTAGCCAGCTGATTGGAAATTCTATAGCTGGAATGTTAGGTCAAACACACCCTGAGGGCACTGAGTTGGGCAAGGTTTTCTAGATACTTAGAAGTCTTTGGTCACATATAAGTTTATTCTCCTTTGTCTTCTTATCTGACAACACATATGCAACATGAAAGCAAATTCTTCTCAAAACATTCCATGCAATAATATTCACCCCAAATGATCCCTGTGGGCTGTTATGAGCACAAACAGCATATTATATCCACTGCACTGAATTTATAGGCAGCAATTTCTACCACCACTAGATGGCACTGTTGCTCTTTAAACTAGCTCTAGGTTAGTTTGCTACTTTGAAAATGAATGAAAACAAGACTTCTAATATCTCTTAATTTTTCAGATATGACATCCCCATGGCATTCATAATTTAAACAAATATGAGATCCTGTATGTATTTATAACTGAACAGGTCAGCCTTGGTCTGTATTGTAGTTCGTCTGTTCAACAATCACATCCATTTCAGGAGTGAATAAGACACAACCAAAGGTTGACATAGATGATTGATTCCAAGTTACAATACCCTTGCCCCTTTCTTGGGCTTCTCATCTTCATCGCAAACTGTCCATAATCATAGTTTTTTTAATGGAATAAGTACAAATATGAGAATCTAATTAAGGAAAAATTTTAAATATACATTTTATTATCTTCCTGTTCCAAGGAGTTTAGAAGCTTAGATAAGCATAATGTATCATAGAAAATTTAACACAAATTAAATAATTATTTGAACCACATTTCTTAGAGTCACATTTGAACTTCTATTTCAAATGCTTCATTGCTAATGCTAAAGATAGAAAAACAATATAAATTGGTTCAGATTTCAGGAAATATATAAAAATTTATGAGCTTTCATTTTATAACTACATCAGCCTTCAGAAGAGTTCCATTGGCCAGGTGGATCTCATTATTTTCTGCATGCATAATTGATTCTGCAATATTATGTTCTATAGTTAGTCTGACAATCTAAGGAAATCAACATTATGGTTGATGAGGTATCATGGTATAGTATGGTAATGGTACTTTTTTTGTCTTTGCAGGAACTTTGCTTAAGTTTAAGTTGTTAGCTAATTTGAATTATTGAATACATTGTATTGAGAATAGCATTCAAATATTATTCAATTATCCATAATTCTTTTTCCTGAAGCTCCCAATGCAATGAAAGTCAGAATAACTTTGAAAGTTCTAAGAAAAAAGGGACTTCAGACTATTTGTTCCCCAAATTAAGATTGTTACTAGACACATTATTGTGAGCCTCTTAGGCCCAGTCTCACTGCACTTACAGATGCAAAGATGATGTAAAACATTAAAAAAAGCTTGCCATCTGTTGGAAAACACTATGCATCCGTTGTGTACTCATTGCATACATGTTTCATATGCTCTTTCCGTCGAGCATCCATCCACTGTGATTTCATCCGTGCAAGAAGTTTTGAGCTGCACAAAACTTTGTGAACGGATGAACTTTCCGCCATGTACGATGTAAATCCATGACATATGTGCAACAAACATTCTATGTCTGTTATCATCCATTATACGTCTGCTGTATCCTCTTTGCATCCTCTGGGCTTCCTCACAACTCACATCCGCTGCAGCTGAAAACGGAAAGAGGGAGGAAAGAAAAGGTACATGGAACCTATACATCGTTAGTGGCACGGAAATAGAAAGGATGCGCAGTGAACGGTTTGCATCCAATATACATCCGTGCAGCATCCCCTTTCTTTCCTTTAGGTGTACATGATGTATCCGCTTCATCCGCTATGCATCCGCTTCGCAATTATCCCCCATAACCCTTTCGGAGGTGTCATCCCCTTCCATCCACTTTCATCCACTAGGCTTCCGATGAACATACGTTTAACATCCCCTCGACATACTACCCACGTCTGTTCTTTTCCATTCTTTTCTGTTCTGTTTATGCAAATTTTCACTTTTTGGAGCGGATGACAACGGATGGAGCCACGCCCAAAATTTTGCTCATCCGCTGTGTCCTTTATGCATATGTTTTGCGTCTGTTGGCCAGTGGGACCGGGCCTTTAAGGTAAAAACCCAGCTCTGGCTACAGCTCTGACTACCCAGCTCTTTTGTGAATTCTCTCACCTTTAGGAATAAGGATTTCCTTGCTTTGGGGAAATGAAATAATTCCTATAAAGTTTGTTTCTTGGATAAAAAAATCATATTTGGCCTTAAGGTATTATGCATTAGCGCTATTTCTCCTTACAAGTAAACATACTGTAATAAGATAAATTAATAAATATGTAGCTGATCCCAAAAGATGTCTCTTCTAATACATGAGCAGATTGTGACCGGTCTCTGAAATGTTTATGAATTTCAATAGAACCTTGTTAACAAGGATAATAGGGACAATATCTAAGGCTGGCCATAGGAATACAGGTCATACAGAATTTTTTTGTGTCATCTGAAATGATGCTGTCCAGACACAGATGATCAGGCAGAAACATAGTGACCAGTTTGAGTGTTATTCTGGCAGTTGGGTGAGATCTAGGCATCAAGCAATCAAGTCATGCCACATGTAGAACATCTGTGGGTAAGAGGACAATATTGTAATGCATAACTTCTTCCAACGATCTCTATAGAACATACTCGATATGGATGTTATGGGATATTTTCCTTGTTTCTATTCACAATGTAAATAAACTGACCAGAAACACAGTTAATGTTCATAACAACATTAACTAGCTCTGGGACAGAATGAACCAAAATAAGCACATGAATAAGGTAAGTAAGTTTCCAATTGAAAGAGGGAAAAGAGGGGAAGAAAGACAGGGAATATAGAAAGGAGAAAGGACTAATATAAAAAGAAAGGAGAAAAACGAACCCCCTTCCTACAGGTTGCATCAGATTTAGAGACTTTCTTTACACTGAACCAACAATGGTGGACAAAAGTAGATTTCATGAAATTATTTACAATATGAAGTCTTAGGAGCAAGTAAAAAAGTTCCCATTTGGTACTATGGTCCACAAAACCATCCAAAGGGAGCCTATTTTCTAAACCACGGCTGTCAAATCTCCTGGCCCACTGGTCAGATACATCATATGCTGGCCACGCTCACACGCAGTTTAGCAAAGGGGGGAAGGTCCTGATATGTCACATGATGCCACTGTGACAATATGAGCTTGACATCCCTGTTCAAAGGTTTTCAAAAAGGAGTAATGGTATTTTAAGCTTATTGTATTGTTTCCCTTTTATGAACATCAAAACCAATGGATGTACATAAACAGGTATGTAAAAAAGGAAAAATAAATAATATTAGATGAGTGTTGCTGTAATAAGTCTGCGGAAAGAAAATAGTTTCATGTAGTTTTACTAACCACAAAAATAGTTGGAAAAAAATATGTTGCGAAACCCAGAGATAATAATGAATTCAGATTTCATTCAGTTTTCTCTTAAAAATTTAACCCTCAGAATAAAATGATGCATATATGCTGTGACTAAACATGAAAGAAATTCTTTCTTCATGAAAGAAAAACTTCACCATTAGATTCAAGGTTTAGCTGTAAATATATAGAATTAAAAAGGAAATAGTACATTTGATTGATGAATCCTATCGAAATAACTTTCACTAAAATTAGTAGAAAATTAATATCTCTGATTGCCTGAGATGCCTATTTAATTTACTGGCTCCTATAAATTACATGGTGATCTAAGCATTTTCATGTAGATATATTATTATGTTTAAAAATGACAGATTTTCTCATTTCCAGGTCACTAACATCCTGATAAAATGCAAAAATCATATTCCAAACAATACAGTTTTGTGATAAAGGCATCAAATATACTCTTAACTATAGCAATTCACCAGCGAAGCTGTGATGCAGAAAACAATGATTAGGTATCACATTATCATGGCTGCCATCTTAACTGTTTTGATCATGCTCCATGGATACAGCTATAAATTGCTATCAATCAGCACTGTCTACTTTACAAAGTTGTGAAGTTAAAAAAATGAAAACGATCAAAGGATTAGTATATGCTGCTTTAACTTGATATATTAGCAAAGATGGGAAATAGGCTTAATAGTCACAAGCATGACTTGCCAGATGTTTAAGACAATGGACAATTTGAGACAGTAAGGGAAGGAGTGACAGAATCTGGGGAATAGAGTTAAAAGAAGAATCAGCCTAGAATCTCTAAGCAACCACAAATGGATTAAATTCAAACCCCCTGGAATTCCATTAACCCTCGCACCAAAATAGTGCTGTTAGTTGAGTACATTCCTGTACATCACCATGAGCAATAAATCATTTCAATTTGGACTTCATGTTTGCTCCTGATCTTTTGTGCCTGACAAGACTTGCATTCATGGCTCAGATTTTCAAGAGAAGAATAAACAACTTTTTAATGAAGAAATAACTAATTGAAAAAGATGAGAAAAGACAGTTCTTACAATGAGATTCTTCAGACAGGAATGGCAATTTTTTAATGAAAGTTTTTTTTTTAAAAAAAATAGTGGTCAAATACAGCCAAATTCAATAAAATAGACCTAATCACCAATACATAGTCTATATACAGTTAAATGTATGTCAACAGATCTTCATGTCATCATTCTTTGTTATAGTTATTGGGAGAATGGGTAGGCACAAGATTGTGTAATTCTTTGATCAATGGATTAAACAACTTCTCTTATATTAGAAGGCATATAAACATAGATACATCATTTGCACAAAATATATTCCTTGTTACCTATTACAAATTCAATGTTACAATATCTTAAGGGCCTGTCACATTGGCCGACAGATGCAAAACGTTTGTAAAAAGGACACAGCGGATGAGAAAATGTTCCATCTGTTGTTATCCACTCTCAAAAGTGCCCCAAATTTGCATAACCAGAGCGGACAACAATGGAAAGGAATGACGGTGGGAGGATGTAGCCAGGATGTAAAGCGGATGCTCCACGGAAGCCTAGCGGATGGAAGTGGATGGGAGCAGATGGCACATCCGCAGGGCTTCCGGGGGAGCAAGCGAAGGGGACGTGCAGCGGAAAGAGCGGATGCAGAGTGGATGCCGAGCAGATGACACGGATGCAGAGCGGATGTCAGGCGGAGCTCCATTCAAAATCCAGGAAAGAAATACTTAGACTCTTTAGTTTAGAGAAAAGATATCTTTTACTGAAAGTGAAGTGGTAGCAACCAAAGAATTCTGAATCTGAGAAATTAGGCGCGCAATTCACATATACAAAGTGATGGAAATGTTCCCACCCCCAATAGTTCAGATGACACTTCCAATTAGAAGTTGTGAATAGGATCATGTGGGCATCTTCAGGTGATGATGAGGCCTCTGTCCGTTGACCTTGGCATATTTTGATAACGGATTGCAGTTGCGCAGAGAAAAGAAAGCTAAGCGAGAAATAAAAACCTAGCTCTATTGTATGCTTCCCCCCCCCCCCATTTACACAACAGAAGAATGTAACACCTCCAGCTCACTTCCCAAACTTTCCCTTCCTCCCCTTCCCTCCCCCCCTCCCCCGTTTCTTATGACAGCCGAAAGATGCAAAGCAATAGTAGAAGATCTTGAAGGCTGACAGCGGAAGCCTAGCGGATGCTTAGCAGATGCAAAGCGTTCACTGCGCATGCGGGGAGGATGCATTGCATCAGCCCTGCGGATATAAAGAGAAGCAGCTCCCAAGCAGGTCACCATTCAGAGGAAAGACCTGCTGCCAGACACAGCTCCAGCCAGCCAGCCAGCCAGCCAGCCAGCCAGCAAGCCAACAACCATAGGGAAGAAGAGAAAGCCTCTGCCATCTGCTGCCAGCCCTGGCAAGAGGGACAGGGCCACCATACCACCCCCTGGCCCTGACTCTGCTTCTGCTGGGGCTTCTACTGCTGGGGTTGATTCTTCTGGTGTGGGAGCTTCTGCTGGTGCTGCTCCTGGTGCTGGGGCTTCTGCTGGGGCTTACTCTGCTGGTGCTGGGGCTTCTGCTGGGGCTTACTCTTCTGGTGCTGCTCCTGGTGCTGGTGCTTCTGCTGGTGCTTACTCTGCTGGTGCTGCTCCTGGTGCTGGTGCTTCTGCTGGTGCTTACTCTGCTGGCGCTGCTCCTGGTGCTGGTGCTTCTGCTGGTGCTTACACTGCTGGCGCTGCTCCTGGTCCTGTTAGTCCTGCTGGTGCTCCTGGTCCTGCTGGTCCTGCTGGTCCTGCTGTTGCTGCTGGCGCTGCTGGTGCTTACTCTGCTGCTACTGATCCTGGTCCTGCTGGTCCTGCTGGCGCTGCTGGTGCTGCTGGTGCTCCTGGTCCTGCTGGTGCTGCTAGTCCTGCTTTTGCTGCTACTGTTGTTGCTGCTGGTGCGGGTGGTGGTGTGGAGGAGCAGCCCCTACAACTTCAAAGCCTCTCTGATGAGGACCCAGATGGCTCTGCCAGAGGGTGGAAGAGGCATACGCGTGAACGGGAGAGGAGGCAATGCTCCATTGAAGAGAAACACGAGGATGAGGTGCTGGAATGGCTGAGTGAGAACGAGTATCTTTGGCGGAAGGGACACAGGTTCTATTGAGACACCAAAAGGAAGCAGGCTGCTTGGAGAGAGAAGGTGGAGAGCCTGGGCTACACTTCAGAGGTGCTCCTCGGCTGGTGGAAGCACATGCACACCTAGTACGGGAAGCTGCACCTCAAGAAATCTGGTCAAACTGAAGGACCAAGAGACCTATGTGATGGCCAAAAGCAGCTTCTTGGAGGGTAAGATCCGCCACCAAGGAGCAGCCCCTCTCACAACCCTTTCTGTCAGGCAGCCCGCTGAGAGCCAGTCCTCTTCTGGCCAAGAGTCAGCTCCTGTGTACAGGTAGGTATCTGTGGAGTGTGCCACGACAGAGAATCCCCCGACAGCTGCACTACCTGTGCTGGAGCGCGTGGAGGACCCCCTGACACAGTGGGAGCAAGGAGAGGGCATTTCCACCACAGGCCAACCCACATCCACCCCCAGCTCCACCTCCACAGAAAGCAGGCAGAGAGGCAGACTGGGGGGGCAGAGCCACACTGTCCTGCTGGAGATCAGGGACACCATCAGAAGCACCGTAGATCTCCTCTCTCAGCTGGTATGCACCAATGCCCCATCCTCCAACAGCAAGCCCTTCCTCACCTACGTCAATCAAACCCTCATGAACATGTCGGAATCACAGTACCAGGTGATAAAGGACAGGATCACCGATCTTCTTCACAACCCTCCAGACCCAGCTGAACCTGCTCCCACCCAGTCCAGGCCTGCTCCTCCACCCAGGTGATGTCACAGCCCTTCCAAGGCTTTCCACAGGCCCTCACCTACCAAGGCTACGGCTACCAGGAGCTACAGCAGCACAGGCAGCCCTTCCCAGTTGAGGCACAGGTACATCGTACGCCACCGGTGCCACCAATGCCACCAATGCCACCAATGCCACCAATGCCAGCCACGCCACAGATGCCACCCATGCCACAGATGCCACCCATACCACAGATGCCACCCACACCTCACCTCACTCAGCTGCAGACCAGACATCCCCACTATACTGCTCCTTCCTCCATCCCACAGCCGGCCTCAGAACATCTGTCATCGGTATTGGGGCTGACACCCCATGTCATGGAGGAAGGGGCTCTCAACATCACAGGACTGAGCCAGCTCTCTGAGAGATTCCTCCACACACCGTCCCGTTGTCCTCTCGGGGCCAGGCACCCCAATGACGCCTCAGACCAGCACTCCAGCAGCAGCCACCTCCACAGCACCTGGACCCTTCACCCCTGAGACTGGGCATGCCTCAGAGTGACTGAGAAGAGTGCCACAGACTGGGTGGCTACCTGTTGACTTTATCTTTGCTTGGGACACTTGGGTCATTTTTCTTTTACAGCTTGTTATTAATAAAGATTATCTTTGCTTCACACCCTTGCTTCATTTATTTTAGTCAATAAAGTCTTGGTGGAAACTTTTAGAAATGGTTTAAGCCTTTGCACGCCTGTGGGATGGGTTAGGATAGCACTGGGATGGGCAGGGATACTTTTGGGATGGGTAATAGCTGTGGGATGGGCAGGGATACCTTTGGGATGGGTAATAGCTGTGGGATGGGCAGGGATACCTTTGGGATGGGTAATAGCTGTGGGATGCGCAGGGATACCTTTGGAATGGGTAATAGCTGTGGAATGGGCAGGGATACCTGTGGGATGGGCAGGGATACCTTTGGGATGGGTAATAGCTGTGGGATAGAAAAACCTCCAGTGCGAGCATAGTGGGACTGTATGGTCCACCCTCCCAAGTGCCACACCTATGGCCCTTTATTATCAATAACAATGTAATCATTCATCCACACATTTCAACATCAACACAACTCTTTATTAAATGCCCTGTTCATTGTAGGGCCACTCAACATGCATGGCACAATCTCATCAGTGTGATGAGACAGGCTGAAGGAAACATCCATTAAGATCTATTATCCTGTCTTGCCACTCCACTGCTCCAGCTGGGGAGTTGCACCAGTGTTTCAGGAGGTAGCACTGCTTCTTTCCTTCACGTGAAGCTCTGTTGGGGCCTTGCACATCCACAGTGTCTATCAGGTTTTGCCCTTGCCTCCATTCACCAGGCTCCATGTCCCCATTGCCTTGTTGGAGGTCCATGAGCCTGTTCAACAACACTGGGTAGCAGGAGCGCATGAGATTGTGCAGAATGCAGCAAGCTTCCACGGTCTGTTCCTCACGGTCTGTGGGCGATGCTGCATGGTGGTGAGAAGTACCTGGAACCTGTTGGCCAGGATGCCAAAGGCATTCTCCACCACCCGCCTTGCCCTGGACAGCCTGTAGTTGAAGATCCTCTCTTCACAGGTGAGGCATCTGGAAGTGTATGACTTCATGAGGTAGGTTCTGAGGGAGAAGGTGTCATCCCCCACAATGAAGCACATCTTGTGTGTTGATGGGCAGGGGGTCTGGATCTGGGAAGCCCATGATGAGATTGCGTTCCAGCCCCTCCTTGAGGTGACTGGCGTTGTATACCTGGGCATCTGAAGATGACCCGTTGCCTGAAGCATCGATGTACATGAACTTGTAGTCAGCATCGACCATGGCGAAGAGGATGATGCTGAAGAAGCCCTTGTAGTTGAAATAAGTAGACCCTGACTTGGCTGGAGCTTTGTAGGCCACATGCTTGCCATCTATGGCTCCAACAGTGTGGGGGAAGTTCCACTTATGATACCACTGCTCTGCAACTTTCTTCCAGCCTTCTTCAGTGGAGGAGCACTGGAGGAGCCCCTCCAGGTATTCTTTGATGATTGCCTGCACCACTTCTCTGACCACAATGCTGATGGTGTTGTGTGGCACCCTCCAGCCATACTGCATGCTCCTGTACGTGGTCCTGGAGGCCAGGTGGCGCAGAGTTAGTGCCACCTTGAGCCCAGGGTCCAGGCTGGGCTGGAAATTGATGCTCTGCTTGGTCAACCTGGGTCTCAGCCACTCACAACTTTGTCAAACATGGCTGGAGGCATCCTCATGAAGTTCTGGAATGCACGAGGGTCTTCGTTCCTCAGCTCCACCATCAGCTTGTGATACAGTCCATACTCTGCTCTTCTGGCGATCCATCTTCGGACCCAGACACTTCTTGGCCACCTCCTTTTCTTCACGTAGAACAGGTGAAAAAGCCTGTAGATGGCTTCGCACTGTTGTAGAATGATGGTGGCTACCAAAAGGAGTGTGTGATGATCCATGGTGGAGATGACTGGATGCTGTGGAAGAGCAAGAGCAAAGCTGAAGAGGTCTGCACTGCAGGGCTGCTGGACTGAAAGTGAGATCCAGGTGAGTTCCTCCCCCTTTTTATAGAAAATATAGGATCCTTTTGCATCCTCTAGGCATCCTGCAGACATCCTAAATATCCGAGAAAGGTCCCCTCTGCGAACGTTTTTTCCGTTTTAATGCTTTGTATGTGAGCTGCATCCGCTTTCATCCTTTCTCCGTCTGTGCTATTCACGCTTTGTGTCCATTCCGCGTCCGTTTCGCTTCCTCCGTGTCCGTTTTCCGCTGGAGCGGATGCGAGTTGCGCGAATGAGCAGCGGATGCCTATCGGATATAGCGGATGCGTAATGGATGATGACGGATGTAGAACGGATGTTCCCCTTATGCGTTGCGGATGCAGAATGGACGCATTGGATACATTTTCCGCTCAAAAAGTTTTGAGCAGCTCAAAACTTTTTGAGCGGATGGAATCTGTCGACGGATGCTGGACGGATAGAGAGTATGAAAAACGGACGCAGTGAGTACAGAACGAAAGCATCGTGTTAACCAGTGGATGGCAAGTGTTTCTCTCCCTTTTACATCCTCTTTCCATCCGTTGGTGCAGTGTGACATGGGCTTTACTTTATATTTCTATACATCATGAGTTGTTTTAAACTGCAGCGCCTCCAAAATATTTTCTGTTTATATCCCTTTTAAAATACCAGAATACTTCTTATCAACCACAAAGTTCAATTCAGAAAATCTACATGTATTATTTGAAGATAGATGTGTCTAAAAAGGTTTTCAACTAGCCTCAAAACTGTGGTCCAATTTTTCTGGGTTGTTATCAAGCAAGAAGGCTTGGAAGGGATCCTTTCAATTACTTAACAATAGACAAGAAAGCATTGTGCTTGCTTAAGAATCTTACTTTGGCTTAATATCTTTAGCTGTCATTACAAGCAGAATTCAATAGATATATAACAAACCAAAGTGAAACACTGCATTTGTTGGTGGTTAAGATTTTAAAATATCCGCAAAAATAAAAACAAACATGTTATCACAATGAATATTTCTCTTAAAAAGCATATCCACATGTTTAATGTATGTATCTTGCAAAACTTCCATATATTCAGCAGGTGGATTGGGATAGTCATGTTTTGGACCATATGGAGAACAAAAAGAGATTCTGTTCTGATAATGGACCAAAATTCAGATATTTAGGGCAGAAATGGCATGGAGAATGGAAAAAGCCCTGAATAAAAATGCTGATGGATACTTCAGGAGACATTGGGAGAGGTGATTCTAATGTTCCCCATTTTGGGTGATAACTTCTGGATTTTTGTCCATAAAATCAAAATGTTATTGATTTTATTTCTGTCAAACTATGGTTGATATTAGGACATGTAGGATTGCAAACTTGGTGCTGATATTTTATTAAAATTTTATTGTTACAGAAAAATAACGAACTTCAAACACTGATTAGAGACAATAATTGAGACTGCATAATCTAGTATTAATTTAATGTCAACTATTATACCTCTCATAGAAAAATAGACTTTCTCACAATATACTAAAGTGACAAATCAATAAATAAATGGAAACAAGAATTAGTCACAGACACTACAAATATTTAGTAAAACAGAATAGGAATTCAACTTTTTAAAATTATTAATTTGATAGGATATTGTCCTCTGCATATTTCTTTCCTAGAAAGAATCTACATAGTAAAATCTAAATCCGCAAAAAACATGATTGATTCACCTTCTTGGAAACATTCCCAAAGGAAACAGAACAGTATACATTATACAAAAGCATCAGAAAACACTATAAAATATACATTTTCAGTTAGGTTTATTTTAGTTGTATCTATATAGGAAACTGTAGAAAAGCCTGATCAGAAATTCTAGATATTGTACTAGACAAAATATTTTAACACTTAGTACCTTTTTATTAGCGTGCAAAATAGAGACTTGAGGGCAATCCAACTAAAACCACACATATATTTTTTCAGTAATAGAATTTTTTCTGCAGTTGTGCATTTTAAGCATGAATAGAGCATATGCCCAATTTCCTAGTTATGTTAAAAATAAAAATAATCCATGGGGTATGTGCACATTTTCAGATATTCAAATTGGCCTGGAAATTGCTATCAGTATAAGATACCAATAGAAATGCCATCAACATTGTATTAGGATGGGAAGTTCATGTGTGATTTAAGTCTTAAATATTACTTTATATACTCTATGCTTCACCAAAAATTAAGCTTGTCTACTAAATTCAGTTGGACTTCTTCCAGGTAAAATTTGGGGCTTAAATATATTAATTTTCATTTTAGTTGAGAAGCTTTAATTTGGATCATACCATCAGAATCATGATCTAGATTTATTCTGATCTGGCAAATTTGTCCCCTCTCCTTTTTCTGAACAAAAGCAATAGAAAATTACTCCAACTGAACACACTTTTTTTGCATAACAAATGAAGAATTTGCTGTATTTGACTATAACATTTTAATTTTAAAAATTCATTACATTTACTCCTATCTTTTACAGGAAAAAATATCTATCCCAATTTCAGGAAGACTTTGAAGCAAACTAAATACAAATAAGAAAGTAAATACACATTATATAGTGATCAATTTCCTGACCCATAAGATTTGAGCTTCATTTGGAAACAGGGTGTTTGCAGACTACAGTAAAAAAAACCAAAACCTTAAAGATGATGACCACACTGGTGCTTGATGCAGACAAAAACCTTCTTTTTATCGTCAAGGCCATCATCTTACTTTTTTTTATCATATTCCCTAGACAAGTGATGCCTTCTAAGACAGAGGTCTCCAAATTTGGCAACTTTAAGACTTGTGGACTTCAATTCCAGATAAATTCTTTGAGCTGAAGTCCACAAGTCTTAAAGTTGCCAAGGTTGGAGACCCCTGTTCTAAGATACACTCAGCTGTCACGAAGAATAGACTCCTCCAACCATTTCTGAACATTGGCAAGCAATATTGCCATGGAAATATGTTCCATGACAATTACTGCCATATAAAATATGTTTGGGACAATTACTTTCATATATTTTGAGCAAAAAAGCATACTTTTTCACTTTCTTTGAAACTAGTGCAATTAGAAAATCCTGGGCTTGTTACCCATCAAGGTCGGAAGAATAAGGAGTAACTTGTACCTTCTAACAGTTTTTAAAATTAGTTTTGTTTTCTTCCTGCTTCCACTTTGTCCTGAATGTTCAGAATAGGAAGACCCATAGGTAGCTGATTTATTGATTTCTGTCAGTTACAGTTTTCTAGATTAGATTTGGGAGTTTGTGATTATAATCCTCATCCATGTTAGCTATTTCTAAAGTGAGAACAGTGCATTTTTACCACAAATGTTTTAATTAATATTCTATAACACAACTAAATAAGTTATATTATGTTAAAGTGCTACAATACCGAATGGCCTTGGAAATTGATATAAAATCCAAGTTCCAGAACATTTCCATTAAGCCAATGTTATTCTAACACTATCAAATGGGATTCAACTGGCTGCTAATCCAAATGCATCTTAGTTGCAACCAGTATTTTAATTACATTAAACAGTAGTTAATGCACATTTGTTTTTGCTTTGAACAAGCAGCTCTTTCTGAAACCTAGGCAGTGTGTAACTAGAACTCCAAGTTAGTTTTTTTTAAATTACAGTGTTCAAAATTGTAAAACCCCACAGCATTAAACAATATATTTTAAAAAAACATTTAAGAAAACAAAAGTTCTGAAGAAATAGGTTCTTGTCTTCAAGAGCTACATTTGAATGCTTCATTTACTTGTCTCCTGTCAATGTTTATTTCTTCAGGCTTGTCACGCCGGTAAGTTACTGTTTTTGCACAAACAGTAGGCAAAAAGGTCTTATCCTGGAAGGAGAAAATATAGCTGGTTAGAAGGCTGGCACAAATAGCATTATAATTATATTCAAGAAAATGATCATCAGTTACCTTTTTGGCTGCAGGCACTCTGTAACCTGCTGAAGACTTGATTCTACTATGGTCACAAAATACAATTATCTGACGGATTATGCACACTTTAAGCAAACCAATCAAAAACGTTATTATAAATATAATGAAAAATATTCTGAAATAACTTGGATCATCAGAAAGGCATTCTGCAATGAAACAAAATAACAACAAAAATAAAAACTGACCACCACATCCATATTTAGACTGCAGAATCTTACTAAGTCAACTAGTTAACTAACCAATTTATATTGACAAAGTTTTTTCATGTTAAGAGCAATCCTTTAATAATAAATTTGAATGAACCAATAATGAACTATTTATTATTTGAAGTACATCCTGTCTTTCTGCTGAAATATAGTTACTTCTTAAGGTCACACAAAAATTATATAAAGTGAGAAACAACAAACTTATTGATTTAGTCAAAGAGTTTTTTGTTTTTTTTACTATTTTGTAAGAATGAATGTTGTTAATTCACATCTTAAGGAGCACATACATACAGCTTGAAATCTTTGCAGAAGGACACACATAAAATATTGCTTCTAAATCTTGAAATATAGTTAAAAGAGTTGCTCCTGTAGATCTTAAAATAAAGAAATATTTTATAAGCCAATTAGTCAACTAAGCCTTTAAGCCCATGTCACACTGAACCAACGGTTGCAAAGAGGATGTAAAACGGACAAAAAACCTTGCCATCCGTTCGAAAACGCGATGTAAAACTGCCTCCGTTTGGCTTCCTCTCTATCCATCCAGCATCCGTTTATTGAGGTTTCATCCGCTCCAAAAGTTTTGGGCTGCCTAAAACTTGCGTGGAAAATGTATCCAGTTAGTCCGTTCTGCATCCGCTATGCATCCGCTACGCATCCGCTATATCCGCTAGGCAACCGCTGCGCATCTGCGCAACTCGCATCTGCCCGGACGCAGGGAGGAAGCGGAACAGACGCAGAATGGATGCCTAGCGGAAACGAAGCGTTTAAAGCGGAAAAAACGTTCGCAGAGGGGACCTATCTCGGATATTAAGGATGTCTAGAGGATGCCTAGAGGATGCAAAGGGAAAACTATACTGCCCATAAAAAGGGGGAGCAACTCGTCTGCATCTCACTTTCAGACCAGCAGCCTAGCTGTGCAGACCTCTGCAGCCTTCATCTGACTCTTCCTCTTCCACAGCATCCAGTCATGTCCACCGTGGATTGTGACAAAGTTCTTTCGGCAGCCACCATCCTTCTGCAACAGTGCGAAACCATCTACAGGCTCTGTGAACTCTACTACGGGAAGAAAAGGAGCCACCCAAAAAAAGTCTGGGTCCAAAGATGGTTCACCAGAAGAGCAGAGGACGGACTGTACAGCAAGCTGATGGTGGAGCTCAGGAGCGAAGACACTCGGGCATTCCAGAACTTCATGAGGATGCCTCCAGCCATGTTTGACAAAGTTGTGCAGCGGCTGACACCCAGGTTGACCAAGACAAACACCAACTTCCCACCCAGCCTGGAACCTGGGCTCAAGGTGGCACTGACTCTGCGCTACCTGGCCTCAGGGACCACCTACAGGAGCATGCAGTACGGCTGGAGGGTGCCACCCAGCACCATCAGCTTTGTTGTCAGAGAAGTGGTGCAGGCCATCATCGAAGAATACAAGGAGGAGCTCCTCCAGTGCCCCTCCACTGAAGAAGGATGGAAGAAAGTTGCAGAGCAGTGGTATCAGAATTGGAACTTCCCCCATACCATTGGAGCCATAGATGGCAAGCACGTGGCCTGCCAAGCGCCAGCCAAGTCAGGGTCCACTTATCACAACTACAAGGGCTTCTTCAGCACCATCCTCTTCGCCCTGGTCGATGCTGACAACAAGTTCATGTACATCGATGCTTCAGGCAATGGCTCATCTTCAGATGCCCAGGTATACAACGCCAGTCACCTCAAGGAGGGGCTGGAAAGCAACCTCATGGTGGGCTTCCCAGATCCAGACCCGCAGCCCAATGACACACAAGATGTGCCCTACTTCATCATGGGGGATGACGCCTTCTCCCTCACAACCTACCTCATGAAACCCTACACCTCCAAACACCTCACCCGTGAAGAGAGGATCTCCAACTACAGGCTGTCCAGGGCAAGGCGGGTGGTGGAGAACGCCTTTGGCATCCTGGCCAACAGGTTCCAGGTACTTCTCACCAACATGCAGCATAGCCCAGAGACCATGAGGAGGATCGTGGAAGCTTGCTGCATCCTGCACAATCTCATGCGCACCCACTACCCAGTCTTGTAGAACAGGCTTGTGGACCGTCAACAAGGCAATGGGGACATGGAGCCTGGGGAATGGAGGCAAGGGCAAAACCTGATCAACACTGAGGATGTGCAAGGCCCCAACAGAGCCTCATGTGAGGTGAAGAAGCAGCGCAACCTCCTGAGACACTGGTGCAACTCCCCAGCTGGAGCAGTGGAGTGGCAAGACAGGATGATAGGTGCTTAATGGATGCTTCCTTCAGCCTGTCTCATCACACGGATGAGATTGGGCCATGTATGTTTGGTTGGGCTACAATGAACAGTATGTTTAATAAAGAGTTGTGTTTATGGTGAAATGTGTGGATCAATGATTACATTGTTATTGATAATAAAGGGCCATCGGTGTGGCACCTGGGAGGGTGGACCATACAGTCCCACTATGCTTGCACTGGAGGTTTATCTATCCCACAGCTATTACCCATCCCAAAAGTATCCCTGCCCATCCCACAGGTATCCCTGCCCATCCCACAGCTATCTTAACCCATCCCACAAGCAAGCAAAGGCTTAAACCATTTATAAATGTTTCCAGCAAGACTTTATTAAAAAAAAGAAATGAAGCAAGTGTGTGAATCAAAAATAGACTTTATTAACAACAAGCTATAAGACAAAAATGAGTCTCTGGCACTCCTCTTGGTCGCTCAGTCTCAGGGGTGAAGGGTGCAGGTGCTGTGGAGGTGGCTGGTGCTGGAGGGCTTGTCATCAGCTCCTCCAGAAGCAGAAGCAGCAGAAGCCCCAGCCCCAGAAGAGTGAGCCTGTGCTGCAGAAGCCCCAGCAGAACCAGAGTGAGGGCCAGGGGGCGGAATGGTAGCCCTGTCCCTCTTGCAAGGGCTGGCAGCAGATGGCTGAGGCTTGCTGTGCTTCCGCATGGTTATGGGGTTGCTGGCTGGCAGGGAGGCTGGCAGGGAGGCTGGCTGGGAGGGTGGCAGCAAGGCTTGCAGGCAGACATGCAGGCAGGGCAGGCAAGGCAGCCAATCCTTCCGGCAGCAGGTCTTTCCTCTGAATGGCGATCTGCTTCCGAGCTGCTTCCGTTACATCCGCGGGGCTGACGCAATGCATCCTCCCCGCATGCGCAATTAACGCTGTGCATCCACTAGGCTTCCGCTGTGCATCCGCTAGGCTTCCGCTGTGCATCCGCTAGGCTTCCGCTGTGCATCCGCTAGGCTTCCGCTGTGCATCCGCTTCATCCGTTCGGCGTCCGCTGTGCATCCGCTGTATCCGTTCCGCGTCTGCTTTGCTGAGGCCCCCCAGAAGCCCTGCGGTTGCGCCATCCACTCCCATCCGCTTCCATCCGCTGGGCTTCCATTCCGCATCCACTTTGCATCCTCCCTGCGTCCTCCCCGCGTCCTTGTTATCCGCTCCGGTTATGCAAATTTTTGCCCCTTTTGAGAGTGGCTAACAACGGATGGAACATTTTGCTCGTCCGCTGTGTCCTTTTTGCATCCGTTGGCCAGTGTGACATGGGCTTTAATTGGAGGTCTGCATTCCATTCTACATGAGCCTTTTTTTCTGCCAATTATTTTCTAAGAGTTTTCTAGAATCTCCTTTAAAACCTATGTCTACTATTACTCTCCCGCTGCAAGTAACTAAGTTGTTTTTGATACGTAAAATAAAGTTTTATTCAAGTCAACTTGACAGACATGATCAATTGATGATATCAATGAAATTTCTGGGAAATAGTAAAAAAATGACAATAGGCCTTTCAGTGTGTTTCTTCAAAATCCCCCATCTATATATGTACTATAGGGTTTAATTTAACATACTGTGATTAACTAAAGTCAGCTAAGTACACCAATAATCTGGACAATTATACTTGTGCTTTCAAATCAATGGTGACTGCTGGTGATTAATTTCTTGGATTTGAATAATCACAGGTTTATTGGCAAGATTTTTAGGAGTAGTTAGCTATTGATTTCTTCCTAGGATCAAAAAAGAGTAACTGGCCCAAAGTGTGGTGTCATACTTGGTGACTTTGGGCCAGTTACTTTTTTTTTAATCCTTGATAACATAAAAGACAACAACATTAAACTAGATCTAAATGCAGTGAACACCTTAATTATTATTCTAAAAAGGCCTAGGAGTTCCAAGTGGATCCTACCATACACAGACACTAATAGAACTGGAATGATCATCAATATGATATTTTGCCTAAGGAAGTATAAGCTTCTACAAGTGGCACTTATACATTGAAAAAAATTCTTAGAAAGAACAAGATTAGTTTTTTGTAAAGTTAAAAAACAGCTGCACATTTTCTTTCAATAGGTGATGTGCAATAAGGACAGCCTTACATGCAGAAATGACAATATATAATTATGACCTGAGAGATCTATTTCTTCTTGAATTATTCTGGCCAGTTTTGCCAGTAACAAAATTAATTCTCAAAAATCTCAGACTGTTTAATAATCAACATTTTTAAAATATTACATTTATCATATTTTTCAGGCTATAAGACATTCTGAAGTACAAGATGCACTGAGCTTTTGGAGAGGAAAACAAGAAAAAAAATCTGCCTCTGTGTCCTAGAAATTTGCCTCCTTGCAGCAAATAGTCTGTTTCAGTTTCAACACAGCCTCCCTATGAGCAGGCTGCAAGGATTGCCATAGCCTACTGTGGCCTCTGTGCGCCCCATTTTTGGCCTCCAGGTGCCCTGTTTTCAGCCTATTCTGGGCAGCGGGCATCAGAATGGGCAGAAAATGAGGTGCGCAGAGGCCAAAAATGGAATGTGGAAGCCAAAAATGGGGTTCACTGAGGCAATGGTAATCCATGAAGCAGCTGAAACAGCTGATCCTCAGGAGGCCAATCCAAGTGACAATCAACTAATCAGGCTGTGCTGAAGCTGAACCTGGCTGTCTGCTGCAAGGAGGCAAATTGCTGGGAAGCAGAGGCCAAAGGGTGGACAGGGTTTCAGCAACATTTGCTATATAAGATGCACAGGCATTTCCACCCACTTTTCGGGGTGGAAAAAGTGTGTCTTATACTTTGAAAAATACAGTACTTTGCACCTATTACAGTTATTAGGTACTGCTTTCCATGGGAAACAGATACTGGTCTTAGAACAGTTAAAACATTAATACATATATATTTATAAACATTCCTCGGAGTTTTCTTAATGAAACTCAAAACTGAATGTGATTCATATGTGAGGAGAAAAAAATCTAAGCATTTAGCAACATGCTGGTGAAAGAAAGTACAGAACAAGAAAAAGCTACACTAAAATATATAATTTGATTACAGTTGGAAATTAATCTACAGCCATTATTTTATAGACAGTATCTATTTTTAACTATGAGTTGAACATCAGGCAAATTCATATCTGAGGATGAAAAAATATTTCATAAACAAACTCTTTCTTAAAACTTATACCAAGTAAAAGCTATGAAAATTCTAATAATTTATTTCAATAATTAGGTTGAAGAAAGTTGATATATAAATAATTAAGTTGGAATTTTTATGCCTACCTGATATTTTAAGATAATGCATTTTATAATTGCAAGTGGTTTTGCATTGGCTAAGTGTATTATGTGAAGAGTTGAAGTGTTGGCAGGATTCACAATTGCTGTAAGACAAAATTAAGCAGACCAATTTTATTTTTTTTCTCTGGACTTCATAGCAATAAAAAATATTATGGAGTAAATCTGTGCACTGATTCATGCTATCAATACCAGTTAGAATAAGAATTATTATTTCCTGTTTATTCAAGGAAATTGTTTGAAATCAAATATGTCATCGTCAGGATTTCAGCTAGCTATAAATAGAAGAGGTTTCACAAGAAATATTATAATTTATCCTGTCATTCTTGGAAGCCATGCTCATTATGCCACAGTTCACTGTTTGGCAATGATCCTCGGATGGGAAGGTGGAATCTATTTTGCAACACTGTACTTCAAAGTTCACTTTATGCAACAATCATCATTTCATGTCAGACCTTCTCAAGACCATCTCATTTAAATGGACTCTGACGAGATAGATCAAGTATGTTGAGATTGAAACAGACAACACAAGCATTGTATTATTATCTATATTTTATATACATAAATGTGTGTGTGTGTTTCAGCATAACTCTGGAATGCCTCGAAAATTTGAACCAAACTTGGTTCACAGATGACTTACTCTCTGGAAACAAATACTGTGGAGGTAGGACACCCCTAACAAGGTTTGTATGTGTGTCTGTGTGCAGTTTGGCAAACCGGCTAAATCACCACGCTGGCCCCGCCTCGCAGCTTGCCCTTCCCATCCCCACCATTTCACATTGCCCAGCCTCTCCTGAGGCCATTTTGGCATTTCAGCGCTCCTCTAACCAGCCCCCAACTCCCCTCCAAGCAACTTTACATTTGTGCATGTAAAACCCAAAGCAGCTCTGACAAGGCACTCGGAGGGAGGATCTGGAGCTACTAAACAGGCTGCCAGGCTAAGTGCCTGAAGGAGTAAACAGGGAATCATGTCACTGGGAGCCCAGGCACCTCAGCAGGCAGTGAGTGAGATTTCATCTGGGCTCCTCGGCACACAAGGGGGTTCTTAGAGGGCCCGATCTCGTGCCCAGAGCTGGTTCTGGCCTAAGGAAGCTAGGGGCATCATTGGGGCTCCTGCAAAGAGGGATCAGACCTTGTCCCTATGCGGCACTATGATCCACAAGCTGCTGCTGGCACTGAGTGGCTACCTGAGTGGCCTCTTGGACAGCGGCCTGCAGATGGGCACAGTGGCAGGGTGAAGGGGTGGCCATCTCTCCCTCCATGGGCTTCCTCCTCCTCCTCCTCCCCCGCAGGTATCACCAGAGATGCTGCCATTCCTGCACCTGAGCCTTGCCTATGCCTGCTACCTGGGCATGTTCTATGTCTGCCTGCATGAGTTCCTCAAGCAGTTTGCCCAGCATCTACCTCCACTGCCGCTGCCCCCAGCACACCACAGGTGTGCCCTTCCCAGCCTGCGTGGTGGAGTGTGGCACCTGGTAAGCCCAGAGACATAGAGAGAAAGAGAGATAAATAAATTTATTTATTCTTGCTCCTGGAGGTTTGACACTATAGATAGAAGTCATTCCTTTTCCTGTTTAATACAGAATTGGGATAAATATCCAAGTAACACCAGGTTATCACTAGTATTTATATATTTATACATCTTCCCAGTTCTATAATGGCAAGGACATAGAGCTTTGAACATTCAGCTCTTTGAAAACAAGCTTGGAGAAAGTTGATCTGACCGATCTTTTAAAGGTGTTCTGATTACAAAACAAAATATTTATTTTTTTAAAACACTCCAAATCTCTTCCCCAAAGGTTGTCATCTGGTGGGACTTTGGATGCATACAATTCTCTGTAATCATCCTAGCCTTCCACCTGATTTGAGGGACCCTCACTCTCAGCTTTCTGGAAGGTCATGAAGACCAAGCTCTTCACCCAAACATTGAGCTAGGATGAGAATTTAGTGAGGAAGTCAATAGTTTGGCTAGTCTGTCTTGTGGGAAGGATTAGCATTTTTATTCTTCTACTTTTATTCTTGTTTTTATTGATTGTTTTGAGCCACCTAGAATCACTTTGTGAGATAAGCAAGTTTAAAGTTTTTAAGTTTTGATGAATGAGAATGGCAACTCCAGACAATGCTATTTTTCTCTTGGCATTTCATTTTAAGATGCCTCCTCCTCCCTTTCCTTTTCATCCTCCTCATTGCAATTAATCTGCTCTCCTGAAAGTCAAAAGCCTACAAACTATGCCACAGACAATTGGTATGTTTTCTCTCCCTGAAACACCCAGAAAGATTAAAAATAGAATTAAACTACATTGTGAACAAAAAGTTCATGGAGTATTTGAATTTAGAACACTTAAAAAATAAAAAAGATAAATATTTCCAAAACAACAGACTTACTGCAAGTCACCGCAAACTTTTCTACAAGAAGGACAAAATTCACACAAACGACCTAAGCTGTTGGGATCAGCACACTTGCATTTCCCGCACACACAAGTTCCTCTTTCGCTGCAGATTTGGCCATTTGGGTTCATGCAGTGTTTCTGCAAAGATAAGGCGCACTGACAGCGGTCACCTTCCCAGCCCCTAAAACACTTGCATTTGCCAGCTTCACATTCTCCATTGCCTACAAAAGAAGGAAGGAAGGAAGGAAGGAAGGAAGGAAGGAAGGAAGGAAGGAAGACTTGATTACATTATTTGCTAGAAGTCTGTTTAGAACAAATGTCATTCAAATTTATTATAAAGAGTATTTTCATGATGAAAATACTTAAAATATGAAAAATTTCTTTGATGCAGCTGAGACTTTGTACTTGCACAATACACTTGGTATAAATTGTAAGTAGCATTTAACATCAAAGCATCAAAGTTCTTAGATTCATTCACTGACTTTCAATTGCTTTATCCAGCACAACAAAATAGCTATTATCTTTAAAAATGTACTGTCACCTCAGGCCTTATTGTTACTCCAAATCTTGTTCAACTTAATTAAGGTTTGCCAGTTAAACATCTCTTTTAAATGATCTTGTTTTTTTCTTTGCTGCAATGTACATTCTTTAAAATAATTGCAAATTCTTTCTCTTCTTGCATATAAACACTGCCAATCTTTTTAGACATGGTCAAGACCCACTTCCAGAACTGGGGTAATTACTTTCCAAAAACAGCAAACCAATTCTGCAATGTCTAGATTGGAATTTTTTTTTTTTGGGGGGGGGGGGGAGATCTGGAACATTGTGACCACATCTATTTTTGCTTATACAATTCTGTATTTCAATAGTGCTTTACAAGAAAGTAACTGTGGGTGTGTGGATGTGAGGGAGAGAGAGAATATACTTCTTAGCCTGGGACTTAGTATTAAGACAGATTATAAATCATATGACAAAGATTAAAATATGAATAAAGCATTAAAAAATTCCAACCTTACCAGCGCATAGGTTTCCAAGGTAATATGGGCAGGAAAAATCATCTTTTTCACAGTATTTACCATATATTGTACCATATTTGTTTTTATAGCAAATGCATTTCCCGTGTACACATTCTCCTTGTCCACTGCAAAGATGATGATCCTGTTGCTTCTTACATTGCTCCGAAGATAATTTTTCACTAGAACCACAGATTCCATCTTTGCAGAGAAATACTTCATCCTCATGAGGGGTTTCATTGATGCAGATTTTTTTGTGTTTTGCACTGTCCTCACATTGACATGCACATCTTTTGTGGATGTTAATTTTAGAGGATTCATTGAAACCAAGGGGTTTTATCATCACGTGGTTTCTTCTGCCAATTGTACCACATTCTTTCATGGCAATAGAAATATTAAAGAATACCTATGATTAAAAATATAAATTACTACATCATATAAAATGTCTTAATAGAGATTATGGGGAAATGCACATGAGGATTTTGTACTGATTTGAAACCAACTATGGATTTCTGCCCTGACAATTAAACTCCTCTCCCCCAAGGTTAAATAAGTTTATTAAATTAGTGGTTATGATGAACTATTTGATATCTTACTGTAATCCAAAGCTACACCTACAGATTTGTTTCTAAATTCTAACATGTCTCAGTTCCCATGTCTTTTACATACTCTACCACTGGCTTTATGTCTAATAATATTACTCATTATAATTATAATAACACAAAAGGCAATGTCAACCAGCATGTTGTGTTTCATACTTCATAACTGAACTTTTGTGGAGATGGGAAACCAGCATTTTGGATAAATGATATTGTACTTCTGTTTTTTTACTGAGGGACTCTTGGTTTTGATTCTTTTCTGATTGATTCCTAAGTTTCACTGTTCTGTAAGAGAAATGCTAGCTTAACCCATTTGCCATTACCACTTATAAATAAATGACTTCAAGTTAGTAAGACTTTTGGTAACATGTATGAGTATTTACAATGATTTGAGAAGAACATAGAGGGATTCTAGAAAATAAACATTACCGTATATACTTGCATATAAGCCGACTTTAGAACGCTTTTTTTTTTTTTTCCAAATTTGGGGGTCAGCTTATACGCGCATAAATCTGATTTCTGACACAAATGACATGACGATATGACACCACTTCTCAGATCACGCAATATTGATATTACCATACAGTGATATATACATACAGCACATTTCTTTTTACCCTGGGTGCCTCCATTTTGCTTTTTCTCCCACCGGATATAACACGCTCTGATTGGTTTAGTTAGTCACGTGACCGCTGTAGTGTTTGCGATCGTCACATGCAACTTTGTGTCCAGTTTCTCTGCATTTAGTAAAGTTCCGCAGTAAAATTCATTAAAATATACCCATGTCTGATGTTAAAAGAAAAAGAATGTCTTATGCTGCTTCTTTTAAAGGCTGCAGAGGAAACAAGCAACCTTGAAGCAGCAAGAACCTTTGGAGTGGATGAGAGCAATATTAGAAGATGGAGAAAGGATAGTACATTGGATTGCACCCCCAGTTCAAAATGTACAAAAAGAGGGCCCAAAGCTGGGCAATTCCCTGAAATGGAAAAGCACATTCTTGAGTGGTTTGAGGCTCAAAGGCAGAATGGCTACAGCGTGTCTAGATTGGCCGTGCGCTTACAAGCATTGCAGATGGCCAAATCTGGAAAATACCAAGGTACCTCAAACTTCACTGCTTCCCCGAGCTGGTGTACAAGGTTTTTGAAGAGAAATGGGATATCACTAAGACAAAGAACAAAAATAGCCCAAAAGCTGCCATCAGAATTTGAGGAAAAGGTGATGAACTTCCAATGTTTCGTGATAAATAAATGAAAGACTGGTGATTTTCCTCTCAGCAGGATTGGCAATATGGATGAGACCCCTATGTGCTTTGACATGCCAAGCACTAAAACATTGAACCAAAAGGGTGAAAAAACAGTTCTTATTAAGACAACAGGGCACCAAAAAACCCATTTTACAGTGGTGCTGAGTTGCACTGCAGATAAGGTGAAGCTACCCCCAATGGTAATCTTTAAACGAAAAACCCCTCCAAAAGACAAATTTCCCAGTGGTGTGGTCATCCATCAGCATCCAAAAGGATGGATGGATGAAGAAGGCGTAATCAAATGGATAAATCAAGTGTGGGTGCGCAGAAATGGTGGTCTTCTCAAGAAACACTCCATGCTAGTCTGGGACCAATTCAGAGCTCACCTAACCAAAAAGGTAAAAAGGAGTCTAAAGGAGTCAAACACCATTCAGGCAGTCATACCAGGAGGGTTGACTGGAATGCTACAACCCCTAGATGTCAGCCTGAACAGACCCTTCAAGACACACATGCGAAACCTGTGGACACAGTGGATGGCAGATGGCAAGGCTGAACTAACAGCCAAAGGAAACTTCAAATGCCCTCCTTTGCCCACAGTTGTGTCTTGGGTGAAGACTGCATGGGATATGATTTTACAAGAAATGGTACAGAAATCCTTTTTAAAATGTTGCATTAGCAACAAATTAGATGGCACTGAAGATGATGTTGTATGGCAGGATAGCAATAAAACTGAAAATGAAGACAGTGATGAAGTGGCAGAAAATGAAAATGAAGATCAAGATGAAGAAATGTGGGATGAAGATAATGTCAAATATACATTGGAGGACTGGAAACATCTCTTTGGGGAATCTGAGGAAGAGGGTGATGGTGAGGATGAATTTGAAGGATTCTGAGACACAGTTTAATTTGTGAAAATAAATAAAAGTAAAACACAACAATAATGGCTTTTATTCTCATTTATGCTCTTCTGCAAGCTTTTGCTACGATAAGTGCATATATTACCATTATATAACATCAGATTCTTTATATACTGGGTAATTAACTTAATATTGTTTCCTACACAAATGCTTTGATAATGAACCTTCATCAGTGCATTGCATATTGATACTCTTTTGTTATTAGCCCAAACAACACACCATGGTATTTGGGGGTCGGCTTATATGCGAGTTTTTGCAAAATTCCTCATTTTGGGGCAGTTTTTTAAGGGTCGGCTTATATGCGAGATCAGCTTATATGCGAGTATATACGATAACTTGATTTGAGCTTATTGGAAAGTCTAATAATAAACCTTTTGATTTAAGATTAATTTAAAATAAAGCTCCCAAAAAAATTAATCCATGGTACAAACATGGGAAACATAAGAACTTTAACCCTCTGAAATGCAGTTTTAAATCCACAGAAATTCTTCTTCTATTGAAAAATGTCCACAATAACAAAATATTTCATCTCCCTTGTTTAAAAAAAAGAAATGTTCATACTTCAGTTGAGGATTTCACATTCTTGCATCCCTCTGAACCCATTTTTCTACTTCCATCGGGACAGATTGCAGTAACTTTGACATGTATATCTTTGAGGGTGTTATCAACCTGAATTTTCACTTCAGAAAGCAGCTTCTGAAATAAAATAAGAGCAAAATAAAAATAATGATACTACAGCAGCAACATATACTACCTATTAGAAAGCTCTACTCAATTGAATCAGAATGAAATAATCCATCAGACTAGGAACAAAGGAGACAATTGTTTTCTGCACAGATTTTTGTTTTCACGGTTGTGTGATTCAATGCTTAGTATGACCTTCCTTTACATACTGATGCCACAGGGCATTTTCTCATATTACCTTCTTAATTGGACATTACGTGTAAATAAGTACTTACGTATTAAAGAGCAACTTATCTGACTTGTCTGCTATTATGCAATAATAAGCAACTTATCTGACTTTGCAATTTATCTGACTTGTCTGCTATTATCTATTGAACTAAGATTATGAGAGTTTGTCACCTAACTGATGTCCAACCCTTTCCACCAATACCACCTAAAGCACACAGAAACGAGAACAGCTGCAGAAGTGTGTGTGTCAGTCAAAAAACAAGAATGCAGCAACAATGTAAAAAGGGGATGGGGGATGGATTATATGGTAGCCTTCCTCACTGATCAACTTCCATTAAATAAAATATGTAATTTTAAACATATAGATTGTTACAAATTAAATTGTAATTTAGTTAGATTTAATTAAATTTAACATTAGATTGTTACATGTATATATTTAATGTAATTATATTTAATGTAATTTAACATGTTAGATTATTACATCTTTTAAACATGCTGGATTGAATCATAAAGCATGAAGTGCATTTGTAAGTTTTTCTAAAACAGTTACCAACCTAATGACATATTTTTCAATTTGCATACAATGCTATGCAATAATTGCATATATCACATATGTGCTACATATTCAGTGGCTTTAAGTAGGTATTTTCCCCTTTGGAGAAGAAATAAAAACAGCTGGAATTTTCATAATAAAAATATAACAACACAAATTTATTAAGCAAAATATGTTCGTGTATTATATAATAACAAAAATATCGTGGTCAAATGCACATACTAATGCTGAAGAACAAAATACTAAATTATATGAATCACAGCAAAAATATTGATATGGTAAGAATTGTCTATGATAAAAATGTTATATACGTGCTTATATATGTTATATTATGTTATAATAAAATATTACTAGCACAACTTAACAAATAGCACAACTTAACTGAAAACTGGCATGAGGAAACAGAAAAATAAATGTGTGGAAATACTAGGATTTTTCCTTAACAGTACTGAAGTAGGCAGTCTGCCTTCCAGATTTTTACCTTCCAAAATCCCGTCATAAACCAAGCTATCTGAGGTTAAAGGAAGTTGTGATGAATTCCAAAACATCTGCAGGATTTTTAGTTTAATTCTGAAAACAGTCCAATGGCTCTTTCACAATGTTAAAAAGATCCCCACTGATAATGAAAGTTGTAGAACCTTTAATAATTTTTATTCAGTTTATTGTACATGTATCAGTTCTAATTGTTATCGCAAAAAGCAATTGCTTAAAGCAAAAACTGCAACGACATTAATTTATAAAGGGAATTGTATTTTATATTTTACAGAGATACATGTACCTATTGAACATCTTCCTGTATCATACATGTAGAATCTACAGAATATTAACTTCAATAAACATTTTGAAAAATAAACAATATATAAACACCATATTATAATGATATATTACTGTCACTGGAACATACCTTGTAAGCTTCTACTACCAAATCCCCAAGATTTGCTGTCTCTGATTCTATCTGTTTTGCAACAGTTCCTGGTAGCAGAGGCAAAAGATCCTGTGAAAATATTAGTTTATGTTTAAAACGCCAGTGTATATTTTGTCCCCGACTAACATAATTGTTTTATTTTTAAATATACCTTATACCAGTGATATTGGCTTCCTTGGACTGCAAATATTACATTAATATTGTTATCTATGAGCTTTTCAGAAAGTTGGCCAAGTGATGGGTACTCCTATAAATCAGAAAGTAGATTCATAAATGTGGCTTATATAGATTATTATAATTACCAATTCTAACATTTTACTTAAATAAACTAATGTATGTTCATACATACATGAATATAAACAATTCTTTAATAATTCCTATTCTTTTTAAAAAATAACAAACTACATACACACATTTGATTTATGACCAGGGCCCTCCATACAATTTACTAACCATCTATGAACACGTAATAAAATTCAACCATCGCCACAACCATTGCCCAGTAATGGAGAGGCTACAAAATTTCCTAGTGAGATAATTTTGTATAAATCATCCATTTCATATAATAGCCCACAATCTTATCTTTAACAAGATAGTCTTTTTTTAACTTGCTTAGTAGCATAGTTGACTTATAAAAGTATTATTTATCATCCCAAGTACAAGGGCCAAAGCTGGCAAGGCAGAAACCAGAGAACTGTTAGGTAAACATTTACCAGCTGCTTCTTATGACTGTCAAGAGCCATTTACTTGAAAAGACAGAAGAAAATGGCTTAAGCTCTGGGAGACAGACTACATAAAAAGTTTGACTTTTTTGCACTGCAGTGATTCAGCTGTGCATACATGGCTTTGTTCTTCTTTGCAATAAAGAGCCTAATTTAGCTGAATCTTGTGTAAGTCTTCTATTGTGTATGCCAAATTCTTAGCAGGAGGTAAAGTATATGGACAGGCAAGATTTAATGCCAAATCAAAACATGGAGCTGGTCACCAAGCTTTTTATGATTGAAAAGTTGCTATTGAAATATAGTTGTATGAAAAGAAAAGGTAGCCCTGGTCAATGTTTTAATGAATTCTTACTTGAATAAATAAATGCTGGTACAATTTTAAACAGCATAAAGTTGACACTTTTTTTACAGATAAGAAAACATTCAATGCAAGTGCAAAATTTTAAACATTCTTTCAGTAAGTTATCTGGACAAATTATAGATTCTAAATGTTTGCTGAAACCAACAAAAGGTTTGTCTAGACTCTGGAGTATTTTTTTAACTGCAATTATTTGTAGAATTCTTCTATCTCAGAAATATTTTAGGTCTCCTTTCAGACTGTGCATGTTTCATATCTTTCTACAAATTTTAAATAATATTTAAATCTGGGGATTTAAAAGGCCATTCCAGCTTACCACTGACATCTACCAGCTTTGTTTTCAAATTTCATACAGAATGGAGAAAATGAACACAAAATGTAGCTACAGACTACAATTTATGCTATTTGTTCAATAAATAGGCCTTTTCACTAGATTTTCAATTTCCATTTTTAGCATATTAAAGTTTTGAAACTCTTAGAAGCAAGCAATGAAATACTTTTATATTAAAGAAATATGATGCTATAGTAATTAAAAATTCTGAACAGTGTTTTTCTGAATGAACACAAAATATAAATCACAGAACCAGTAGTAACATTTTGAATCCCACCCCTGCCCTAGGATCTAAGAGAAAGACTTTGCTCTATATTTTTCTTGCGACTCTGACAAAAAACAAATGTATTAGATATTCTCTCTGATCAATCAAAACCATGAAATAATTTGAATGAGATAGTTTGAGCAGAATATGATTCCCACAAAGATACTTCTAATGCTTTAGGAATTAGTCCAAAAATAACACTGCATTATATGACATATACCTTACCATACTGTTTGCTTTGATATACATATTCTCTTTCAAATGGCATTTTCCATCATTTGGAATTACTATTCCTGCTAATTTACTGTCAAGAGCCAAATGAGATGTCTGATCAGTCATCATGAGAAGTAGACGCTTTGCTTCTTTACGCCAACCAATATGGCTCTGCAATAAATAAACGTTAAGCTATGTAAGGAAAAATACAAGTGTTAGGAAATATTGCACTGCTTGTAAAAATCATTCATATATCCCATTATTATAGGCACATCTGGAATTCTGAGGACTATGGCCTTGGAGAATTAATATGTCCAATTAACAAAAATGGCTGAGAAAATGAAATGGCCTATAATTAAACAAAAATACCACACCACTCACATCAGGTATCAAGGGAAAAGGTCACATGTAGCCCAGAAACTCCACTATGATGATCCAATTCAACTGAAAAGTGTTTAAATGAAGAATCTGAAACACTGCTGGCTGTACCAAATCCTTCATTTGAAGGAGAATTTCTTTGAATCCAAAGCTTCAATGTAAATATATCCTCAAAAACATTTTGATGGTTTTGAAGGCAAAAAGGGGGTTATAAATACATTAAAGAATGTAAACTGCAGTAGAAAGGAGCATAATTTCATAAATAATTATAATCACATATAACATTACAACATTAAATCATCCCCCAAAGAGTAAAACAAAACATCGAATTATCTATTATTACTTACCTGACAAACCACTGCTTGAAGCACAGCATCAAAGCCTCCTTCAGGTGTATCAATATTTCCAGAGATTTTCTGTTTATTAATTACACTTCTGAATTCTGATATTTTGTCAGTCAACGATAAAACATGAATAAAACCATGTGGTGGCATACAATCAAGCTCATAATCACTATTTGGAATCAAAGAATAGTAACTTGTAATGCCAACAGAGAAATTTTAAATAGTTGTATGTCGTAGCACAGCAAACAGAGATTTATAACATTATACTCATAACTTCTAGGCTCATAAAAGTAGATAGGACTTATCTTTGCTCTTCACTGGCAAGATTATTATTAATTCTTTTATTTAAGAAGTCTTCCATTAATTCAACTTTCTACCTATGACTTGGTTATATCAGCATAGTTCAGGGGAAAAAAACATTTTTATTTTATTTATTTTTTGGGATATGCATGTCGTCAGGATATGTATGAGTGTAAATGTCAATTATTTTCACTTGGTAGCAAAGTCTCTACAAAGATAAAAGAAGCAGACAATTTTAAAAATATCTCTCTAAATGTGTATAATATAGCCCAGGGGTCTGCAACCTTAAACATTAAAAAAAAAACCATTTGGATCTGTTTCTCACAGAAACAAAAAACACTGGGAGCCACAAACCTGGGTGGGCGTGGCCAACTGGATGTCACTCACTCCCGTCCAGTCACATGACCCTTCCTAGCCACGCCTACCCAGCCGGTCATTAGGGTAGAGAACCAGTTAAAAAAACCACAAAACCCTTCTCTCTCCCTGTCCCTCTTTATCTCCCCTCCCTCTGTATTTCTCTCTCTCCCTCCCTCCCTTCTGCCTATCTCCCTCCTTCTCTCCAGAGGTGGTGTTCAGCAGGTTCTGACCAGATTTAGAGAACTGATAGCAGAAATTTTGAGTAGTTCGGAGAACCAGCAAATACCACCTCTGACTGGCCCTGCCCCCATCTATTCTCTGCCTCCCAAGTCCCAGAAGATCGATTGGGTCTTCTTTTGTTGCCCTGCACAGCAGAATGGAAAGAAAGCAGGTTATTGGAGTGGGGAAGGAATGGAGATTTTACAGTAGCCTTTCCCTGCCATGCCCACCAAGCCACACCTACCAAACCAGTCGTAAAATTTTTTGAATCCCAATGCTGCTTCTCTCTGTTTCTATATCTCCCATCTCCTTCTTGCACCCTCTCCGTATCTCTCTCCCCCCCCCTCTTTGTCTTTATCGGTCTCTCTCCATCGCTTCCCTCTCTCTCCCCCTCTCTCTGTATCTCTCTTTTGTACTTTTGCTGTCTCTGCATCTCTTCCCTCTCTCTTGGAAAGAGAGGCTGGGCCAAGCGAGCTGTTCTTGGGGCTCTTCACTACTTCTTTTCTTTCTGCTTGGCAACTTTTTGGAAATCAGGGTTGGCTGAGGAACGAGTATGAGCTGCAGTGCAGGCTTCCCTCTGGGCCAGTGGTGGGATTCAAATTTTTTTACTACGAATTCTGTGGAAGTGGCTCGGTGGGCATGGCAGGGGAAGGATACTGTAAAATCTACAGTCAGAGGTGGTATTTGCCGGTTCTCTGAACTACTCAAAATTCATGCTACTGTTCTTCAGAACTGGTCAGAACCTGCTGAGTACCACCTCTGCTTTGGGTGACTCTTCTCCTCCATCTCCTCCTTCTCCTCTCATGATCCCCTGGTATGGCAGGTCTGGGAGTGTCTCCCTGCTCTGCGTATGAGTAGGGAGACACTCCTCAAGAGAATGGCTGGGCTTGGCCAAAGGGCAGCAAAGGTGCACACAGGGGGGGGGGCACTCACTTGAGAGTCTTACCACTTGTGCGCACCCTCCTGGCCCTGCCACAGAAGGATGGGGAGGAGGAAGAGGGAAGCCTCCACTGTAGCTTGTGCTCATTCCTCAGCCAGCCCAGATTGAAAAATAGAAAAAAGAAAAGGAATAGAGAAGAGGTCCAAGGAGAGAGAGGGAGGGAGGGAGGGAGGGGAGGAGAGAGCCTGACCTCATTGGTGGGCATGTGAGGTTCAGCAGGGCCTTTTCCCCCTTCCCTAAGCTTCTTAAAGCCATGGCTAGGCACTGTGGGCCCATCCTCCTTTCTGTCATCCTGTCCTCCCACATTCCATTCTCTCCCTGCCAGCACTCGTGTTAATAAGGCCGGTGTCAGTCACAGCCAAGTTGGGACAGTTCAGGCCCAAGTCAGGGAGGAGAGCAGGTTTTGTGTCTCCCCAAGCAACCAAAGCATGCCCAGCACCCATAAGGACTGGAAGAGGCTTCAGCAAGAGTGAGACGCCAGAGAATCGGTCCCGGCCATTTTGCCATCCCTCGCTATCGCCTTTACCTTCTCAGGCCAGGAGAGGGAGGGAAAGGCAAGGAGCGGGGCCAACCAGTGATGGGACAGGGAGTTACAACAGAGAGCTGAAAGGGTCACATGTGGCTTTGGAGCCATTGGTTACCGATACCCGCTATAGCCATATAAAATTGTGGCTTTTATGAGAGGGTAAGCTGGCCTCACAAATCCACTTCTAATTTTCAGCCTCAGAATTATATAAACTAGAAATATGCTACTTGTAAAGAAAAAATAATACAATTATTTATTTTTTCGTTAAAACAATGATTATTATTTTAAGTGCAACTACCCTTCTTAGCATAAGTAAAAACAAACATCACTTCTATTCTCTTGCCAATAACCTACTACCAAACATATATTAGCAAATGAAATCTAAAATACTTTTAAAATTAAAGTACAAATTAAGTTTGTTTCAAAAATTAGTATTACAGTTAATGATTTTTATCAACTAATATTATTTATTAATAATATGAAATGGGTGCATCCAAAGAGAACAGTAAAATTTGTTGATAATGCAACTAATGATGCCACTGATTATGCATCATTTTTTTTTAAGCATATATGCATAAAAAACAGGCATTGTTTGTATCATTGCAATTGCTCCCTTGACTACCTACAGATAGTACTGGAAAGCTGAAACTTACAATTTTGGGATCAAACAAAATATGTTACCAGTCTTATCAGCTATCTAAAGCTTCATATTATAGAATGACAATACATATTTACCACAACCTTGTAGTAGATAAAGCGAATGCAAATGCACTTATTTGTTCCTCTACTTTTCCAAAAGAGAATTAGACACTGAATGTATAAATATGTATCCATGAATTATGTATATCTATTTTTAACAATACTAACCTGCACTGATTATGGATTCTTTTTGGATGAATACTAATATAGGGTGACACTGTTTTATCTACATAGGATCCAAATCCAAGTTGCAAATCAATGGAGATATTTTCCATCTTCTGAGATAATTCAAATCCAACAGAGTTTAATCGTTCTATGTGTCTGTGCATTGAAGCAGAAACATCAACCAAATAATAAAGATCGACAGGATATTTTTCCAGTGGGCGGACTTTCAGCATAAAACTTGCTTCAGAGCCTAATAATGCAAAAAAGCAGAACTACAATCAATACTTCTGAACATTCACATTATTTTAAAATCAAATCCTATGAAGAATATTTTTCCAGTTTTACTGGTTTAATTTAGTTTTTAAAACTGTAAGCATTAAGTATGTTACACACACACAAAAAAAAAACCTTTTCAAGCCATTCCATTTTCTATGCTTTTCTCATCTTGTTATCAAAGGGACAGTCTGGTTGAAAAATTATATAATTACATAGTATGTATTACTAAGTATAGTAATTTTCACTAATTCACTAATTTTCACTAATTTTTTACTAAATATAGTAATTATAGTAAATTACAAAACTTTGGATCTCAGATATGTACAGGTAATCCTTGAGTTACAACAGTTCATTGAGAGATTGTTCAAAGTTACAAGGCCACTGAAAAAGTGATTTATGAGCATTTTTCACACTTATGACCACTGCAGTATCCCGGGTCTTGTGATCATCTTTTGTGACTTTCTGACAAGCAAAGAGATTTAGAATGGCATTCTTTCAAAAGGCACTTAAAACCTGGTTTTGCCAGAGGGCCTGGGGAACCCAGAACAGGATGGAGTCCATCAAATGGCTAGTGTGATCTGCTATCATCAGGGTGGGAGTTGGGAGTTGGGGGGGGGGTTCCCCCCATATTTTCTTCTATTGTATTCTATTCTATTAACTTATTTGATTCTTTTTGTTAGTTTTTATTGTTTCTTATTTTTATTTTTTATTTTAAATATGGTTTTACATTGTGTAAGCCGCTTCAAGTCGCCATGGCCAAATAGGCGGCAATATAAATAAAATAAAATAAATAAAGTCAATGGGGAAGTCAGATTCACTTAACAGTGTCACTAACTTAACAATTGCAGTGATTCACTTAACCAAATGTTGTAAAATGGGGCAAATTTCACTTTATGAATGTCTCACTTGAAACTGAAAATTTGGGCTCAATTGTGGTCATAAATCAAGGATTAACTGTATTCAGGAATGGGATTCAAATTTTTTAACCACTGGTTCTGTGGGCGTGGCTTGGTGGTCACGTGACTGGGTGGGTGTGCTAGGTGGTCACATGTCTGGGTGGGCATGGCTGTGACTGGGTGGGTCAAAAGTTAGAAACTCACTTTAACAATGTTCTTGGAGCAAGGGGTTGGGCTAAATGACCTCTGAGGTCCCTTCCAGCTCTGGATTGCTTTGCTGTTTCAAAGCATCTTCTCAAGTTGCACCTAGTTCTAGGGTTTGTGGTCCTTTCCTTTTTCTCTCCCTCCCTCCCCCTTCCATCTGCCCTCCTGCACCTTATTTTTGGCCTAAAAAGCCTTCCTGGAGTCTCTTGGGAGCCAAAACGGGATGGGGGTGGCCATGCCCACCCCCCATGCCCCATTTTTGCTCCCAGAAGGCTACCCTACCCTTACCTGGAGCCAGATGGGCCTCAAGGGGACTCCTGGGAGGGGAGGGGAGGGGTGGGTAGGGCGGGAGCAGCTGTTCTTCAGAACTACAAGTTTGCTGAACTGGATGTAAAATTAATATCCGGTTCATCTGAATCAGCCCGAACCAGTAGAATCCCACTCCTGCCTGTATTTACAAAAACTTTTCAATCCTGAGTGAATCCAACGCCTATCAGTACCAGTCCTATTTGTTTTAGGCGTGGAAAAAACCCTGGCAGAATTTTTAGGAGAATGGGATTTAGACATTCAGATAAAGAGAACAAAAGTTTCTCCATTTCTCTTACAGCTGAATTGTTTCTTCCCTTGGATACTCAATTACTTCTACAAGATTCTCTCAATCCTGCACAAAAGGACTTCTCCCTAGCCTGTACAGATACTTTCTCTACTAGAGTGACAGATGGCTGATATGCCAAACTTCTATATGAAGACTGAGAATGTATTTGCTCAAATATTAGAGGTTGAGTATATTTCAAATATCCTCTTAATGTGTCTACTGCACTCTGATTGGTGATTAGAACCAAAAACCAGGTCTTAAGTCTGAAAGACTCTACTAAACTATTGACGATACTCAGATATTTTGAAGGCAGTATCAATTTCTTTCTTTTTATTTTATTATAACCTCAGCTTATAGAAACCTGTTAGTGCCTTCAATAAATTATTGATTTCTAATAAATTAACTATGTCAACTGCACATAAAGAAAATTTGTATCAAATGTGTTACATATGGCACTTTTCACCAACAAGATTGGCAAAAATATTTAAAGTTAGGTCCACTAAATGTTGGAAGTGTAATCAGATACCTGGTTTGCATTACCATATGTGGTAGACATGCCCCAAAGCTAAAAAATATTGGACCAAAATACATAGTTATTTGGAAAAAATGATAAAGCAGCATATAGATTTGAAACAAAAAATATTCTTATTGGGCATCCTGCCAGAAAAAAATATTATTAAAAAGAATATATATCTAATTCTACATGTATTAACTGCAGCTAGAATTTTATTTGCTCAGCAATGGAAAAGCAATGGGATCCTGACAGATGAGAGTAGAATAAAAAAAATACTAGAATGTGTAGAAATGGATAAATTAACACTTACAATTAACGAAAAAGAAGAAACTGGACATTTCTTGATATGGGACATTTTACCAATGGTTAGATAATAAAAACAGAAGTTAGAAATATCGGGATATAAATGCAGGACAAATGTTATAAAGGAGACTTGTTAAAGTAGATAAGTTAAACATTATTGTTACTATAGTATTATTATGATGAATATCATTGTCAACATTTATTATTTCTTAAAAATAATTGTACCCGGACAACACTGTTTGATTGGAATTGTTGTTTTACATGTTCCATAATAAAAATAAATAAAACAGGAAAAAATAATTTGTTTATAAGATTTCTTCATCTTAAGAAAAGGTATGGAGTCCCTGTGGATTTTATTCCATTGCTCACTATATAGATTTTATTCCATTGCTCACTATAGGTGCTCCTCTCTGTTTCAAGGTCATTGAGCCAGTGCTGTCTGAAGACATTTCCATGGTCATGTGGCTAGCATGACATCATAGAGCGCTGTTATCTTCCCACCAAAGTGATACTTATTTATCTACTTGCATTGCATGCTTTCAAATAGTTAGCTTGGCAGGAGCAGGGGTGAGAATGGGAGCTCACCCTATCATGTGGCTCTCAGGTCTCAAACTAGGTTGCTGGCTGTCATCTGACAAGCCTATCATCTTAACCAATGAGCCACTGCACTGCCCCTCATATACATTATTACATATGTACATATTAATGGTATGCTGTATTTTAAATGTTATAACTTGGTTTTGGACCATAAATAAGAAAAGAAATAAGCAAAGTAAGCAACTTTGCAAAGTAAGCAACTTGTTTTGTAACGAAACACAAAATCAGAGTAAAAATATTCTTATACAAATATAAACTGCACGTTAATACAGAGCTAGAAGTTCCACACTTTCTATTGGGAAACAATATCCTGTAGTTTCCTCTTGTCTGGGCAGCAGGATAACTAATCTCAGTTGTTCCTCTTATGGGGGCATCATCCCATGGTTCAATTCTACAGACTCAAAATTCTCATATGCAAAAACATTGATATTCTAAGCAAAGCAGCTACCAATGACAAAGTGATCCATTCCATAGCTTTTTTTTTTCTTTTATAAACTGGAATCAAGTGCTCCTCCTTCTGGTAATGAAAGCAAACTGTGTGTGCAGGTGAAAATAGCACAATGTAGTTGAAATAACTGTCCTCCAGCTATTACTTTTAAAAAAGGAGCATTTCACTGAAGTTCCAAAAGGAGCAAATGTCTCAAATCCTATTTCCTTTGTTCAATTATTTGCTTATGGAATATCATCTAGTGATATCATTCTTCTAAAATTCTAAAAGAAATGTCTTCCCACACCCCAAAAAATTACTTTAAAAGGCAGTTCTTTTCCCAATGAAAGTGATTAAATTGATATACATTAAACTGTATTTAAAAAGACAAAACTTGAGTTTCATTAGGACCAAGATCCTAATGAAAATGTTTGCATATCTTTCTTCTAGAAACAAAGCAGGAAAAAGTCAGAAGAAATAACTTGACCAATATTAGTGAACAAGCTCTACAAATGCATAAACATATAGAACGTTCCTGAGGAAATCAAAGTACAAAATGAAACAAATTTGGATCAAAAGGTTATACTAAGAAAGAAAATATTTTATGATAGATTTCAGCTTGATTATTTAAAAAAATAAGCAAGATTTACTGGATGAAACAAATGTTATGTGAAAATCTATGCAGGTTTAAAATATATAAATTACTCTAGCATTATGTGAAATATTTATGTCTCAAATTGTGAAAGATTTGCATATAAATTACAATTAACAGTTCAGAATTGTGAATGAATCTGCTTGTTTCTTTTAGCCCTGATCAGGAAGTTGGTGTACACAAGTGGTGTACACAAAACAAAAGCAGCAACATGTTGCTAGCTCTGCCCCATTCAGGCATGCGTGTAACATCTGCATGGACTTAGAAAAGGGCTGGACTTTGTATCACAACACTGTAATGATGATTCTGTTACTGTGAACCACTTGTTTTCCTTTTTCTGCTCGCTTTATGTCTATTTAGATTCACTCTTTATTTTTTTAATTGCCTGACCTTACTGTATGTTACATTCTTAGGGATGGAACAAAAACTATTATTTCAATGGCAGTTGCCACTTGGATAGTCCATAACTGATAGGGGAATTGTTGTTTTCAAGAGTCACTTGACAGAGAGATAACAGAGTATAAATAAATAATAAATAAACTAATTCCTGTCTCTTACACCAGCACTGATAGATGTTACCCAGTTTGGGTAATGAAATATCTGTAAGAAATCAAGCAAGCTCAGAGAGCACCAAGGATGCTTCTCACATAATTTCCCACATAGGGGAGAAAAGTCACTAAACTATAGCATTAATAAGGATAATTCTCAATGAAATGTAATATATGCCCATTTGCTCTTCTCATTTGCTCTTCTCATTATATATATTTTAAAAATTGATGTTTTGTATTCTAAAGATATCATTAAGATAAATCAATTTTATATCAGGGTTGGCAATTTTTTTCATACTGGGGAGGAAAGTAAAACACTGTACTTCTACAATAATTAAAAAGCTTCAAGACATATATATCCTCACTTATTACTGTTCCTGCTCCTTTGATAGAAATAGAAAGCATATGAGATTTCAAAATGATCTTTTTCTCCTGAACATTTGCCCTCCAAATTTATGCAAACTCATTTCTTGTAGTAGAATTAGTAATAATCTATTTCATAACTCTACTTCAATGAAATATTATTTCTGCCACAACTGTAAGTTACTGTGTTTTGCTAATGATAATAAGAAAATTATGTTGATTTATATAAACAGGCAAACTATGTGGCTTTAGGCAACTCCTACAATTTCTAACAGGGTTGCTACAGGGCCAGGGAAATTGGGATAAATTCATCTATTTTATGCCAATTTTCTTGAAATGTGAAATATGTTAGAAGTTTAAAAAGCTGATTTTTCAACTGGCTAGAGATTTTCCCCCCGAAATGTCAACTGGCTCAGAATATCACATTCTTTTATTTTCAGGCACACAGTCATAAGAGGATAGAATAGAATAGGATAATGAAAAAGACTGACCAAGTTGCCCTGAAAAATAATCTAAATTTATAAGATCATTCTTATTGGCTGAAATCAACTTAAACCTCTTTATAAAGTCATCTACAGGTAGAGTTTAGAGCTATAACATAGTCAGCAACAGTTTTTAGAGCTTTGCCACAGTCAACAACAGACCATTTTCATACCACTATGTGCATTTCTATCATAAAGAAGCCTAGGTGCATCAAGGCCTATGTGTATGTACCGAAGTCTGGTACAACTGAATTTATCCCATCACAGTTAATTCAGATTAGTTTCTCCTTTCATGTTCTATATGTACTTATTGTTCCCCAAGGTAGAAATAAAACAATGATGCTATGGATGGGGCCAGTAGCAAAGCTCTTTAACAGCACTATAGTTACCTAGGCTTTTATTTAACATCCTTTTTATACCAGAAACGTGAATAGTCCTCAACTTATGACCACAACTGGGCTCAAAATTTATGCAAAGCAAGGCAGTTGTTATGTGAGTTGTGCCTCATTTTATGACATTATGACAGTTGATAAGCGAATTACTGTAGTTTTAAGTGCACCATGCAGTTGTTAAGCAAATCTGGCTTCCCCATTGATTTTACTTGTCAGAAGCCAGCTATGAAGATTACAAATGGTGATCACATGATCACAGGACAGTACAACTGTCATAAATATGTGTCAGTTGCCAAGTGACCGAATTTTGATCGACTATCACAGTTTCAAGTGGGAAACCAGGTCATAAGACACTTTTTTCAATGCTGTTGTAACTTTGAATGGTTATTAAATGAATGTTTGTGACAAGTACTGATAATCTTTTCTTAATAAGGAGCAAATAGGTAATTCTCCTTTGCTGACAGTACTGTAGACGTATTAAGTTGGTGGAAATTTCACAATGCTAACTGAGCACACTGATACATTTTAAAGTTTCTATGCCATGGGAAATATTCACAGCCAACTGGTTGTCTGCCCAGTGGCCCCCCAACCTTTTGGGCACCAGGGACCAGTTCTGTAGAGAGAGGAGCCATGATTTTGTATGCTGCCTATATCCTGCAGATAAGGCTTCACTTGTTTGTGAGGCCCAGTTTCTGGCATGCCATGGATTAGTGCTGGTCCACGGACAAGGTTGGAGATCCCTGAAGTAGAGGATTCTAAAAGAATGGACCATTAATAGAGGTACCAACAATAAGTGTCAGATATGGAAAAAGGGCTCTGCATACATCCAGTGCAATGCAGAGTTTCATTTTATGTAATTATTAGATTTATACTGTAGTCAATTCCATGTAAGTCAATAATAATCTTGCAAGGTGGTACCCATTGAAATACTATAGTTATGAAACACAAAGTTTTTCAAATTAGGTTTGTAAATATAAATATATTATATTATACTTTCATTGATCATAGATAAAACTAAAAATCAGCCTTTCACTGCAGTTGGAATCATCAACTTTAAAAATATTATTATAAGCAAGTTAATTTACCAAGAAGAATGAGGAGTTTTGGTACAATGCACTAGATGAATGATGAATTGTGTTGATGTTGAAAACAATAATATTTGGGTAGGGAAACTTTAGGCAGATGAATAACAGTCTGAAATTCCCCTTCACTTATGAAGGATTAGGGACGAGGTATAAGTTTGGCAAATTAATTCTGCTACAGTTACAAAATAGCACAAAGAAAATTCTTTATATGTATCTGGTTCATGTATCTAGATTTTTGGAGCTAGATTTCTGAACAAACAGAATTCAGTATGTTAATGGTCATGTTAACTTTATATTTTTTACAAACGAAGTTCACTAGCTCTCAAACTTCTAGATAATACCCACAACCTGAACTAGATTGTTAGAATGGAGCTTTTGTTTTCCTTAATTTTAAAACATCAAATGAAATGTCTAAATTTCCAAATCAAGAGCATTTCAAACAAACTATGATTTCTATTCTTGTCTATATTAACATACCTTAGCACCCATTTTGCATTAAAACAAGCTTATATCTACTTACACTTAACTTGAACAGGAGTAAGTTATTGCAACAAACAAATCTGTTTTCAATTCTGAAAATATATTGCCTTGAATGTGCTTCAAATATTCTCATATGCATCCTATAGCTACAAAATGCACTACAACATGTAACCTTACTGGGATTCTCATTCAACTTTCTTCTGCTCACTGCCTCATCCAAGTGATTGATCATTGACTGCTTTTTCTGGCAATCCTTCCTAGTTCAAATACAGTGCAGATATTACTCAGTCTCAAATTAATGAACATCCCATCAAGTGATTGTTCAGAAGGCATAAATAAATCATCTAGTCCAAATTAAAGGGTCCCCAACTCCCAGGCCATGGCCTACCTGAACCATGTAAGTGGCAAGCCGGCACTCAAGTGTGCAGCTTGACTTGTGTAAGCAGCAAGCTGACATGCGTGCACGTGCTTGAACGTTCAATTTACGCAAATTGAGCTACATGTGCATTTATACACATCAAGTTGTGCACATGCATGCACAAGCCCGCCACTTATGCAGCCTGGTTCCCTCCCAACCAGGTTGCCAAGCCAGAAAGGTTGGGGACTATTGACCTAGATCAGTGATGGCTAACCTTTTCTGGGTTAACTGCCGAAAGTGTGTGTGCTTGCGTGCACGCGCTTGTGTGCCTGCACCCATGATGAAATGCACGTACTCCCTCCGGCCCCCTGGGTGTGCACTTGTGACTCCCCCATGCCATGTGCCTCTGCACATGCACACGTGACCTCCCTGCATGCTCTGCTTCCTGCGCATGCATGCGCGTCTCCCACGCATGCATCTCCCCCCATGCATGCGCAGCAGATACCCGACAATCAGCTGGCTGGTGGGGGGCGCGCGCGCATGCGCAGTAGGACTCTTCCAGACGACCTCTCATGTACCGGCAGAAATGGCTCTGCGTGCCACTTCCGGCATGCATGCCATAGGTTTGCAATCACGGACCTAGATGCTTAAGAGAAAAGAAGAATCTATTAAAACACTTAAATCATGTCTAAATATGTATGTATGTATAACAGGAAACTTTGTTATGCCATATTGAATTTGCAAGCTGTTCCCAATGCATTGTAAATTTAGCCTACTTTGCTTTCAATTTGTCCCCATCACCTGCAGAACGCAGATCCTTTTTTAAGAGTTTGCAATCAAGTGAATGTGAAACAAAATTGGAAATGGGGAGCAGAGTAAGCTTGTCAGTGATCCCAGGAAAAAAGCAAGGCATAGGAGAAATGCAGGTTCCAACCAATGAGAGGGGGTGAAAGACCAGGGGGGCAGGCTAGTTTCCAAGTTTGCAGAGCAGCTGGAATATTTTGCTCCTGGCAATACATCAAGGCTAGTTTTCAGCCAGCACTGAATGAATGACAGGCATTGTGCAGCAGAAGTGAAGTATAATGTTTACTGGTTGATATCCACTTTGTATGTATTGTGTGTGTGTATGTGTGTGTGTACATGCATGCATGCATACACAGACATTCATACATGAGAAGGGAAGATGCATACTGGAGTCAGAGTCAGGTTTCACACCTGGAAGAATATTCCTATCTTCAATTCAAGAAAACAAAATCTACCTAAGAAATATAGGAAATGTAAATAAAATGTCATTTCCAGAATTTGGATGTAGAGAGGAGAAACAAAATATACAGCGATTCACTTTAATTATCCAATTTTGATGAACAGTTAGTAGAAATTAAGACAATGGATAATGGCAGCAGCCAGGCTCATTAGCTATTTAAGAAGATGGCAAGGACATTAAAAATTATTGGAACCAATCATTGTAAGTAATTTTAAACCATGTCCCACAACTAACTGAATTAGTGTATCCAAAAGATGATGCAGTTGTAGCTTTTGAATAAGTTAGAATCTTTTCTTGTGTTTTCTCAAAACTAAGTGAATCTTCAGAACCTATTTTTGATTATAGAAAACCATGTTAGAATCTTTATCCAAGTTCTTCTATCTTCAGTCTCCTAGATTGTGCCAAAGGCAAAATGTAGTTTTTAATATTAAAAAAATATTTCTTATATACAAACCTGGACGCAGGTGCACTGAAGCTTCGCCTGGTATAACTTGAATATTAGCCTCGTTGCTGGGCACTGTTACATCAACTTTAGGACTTTCTATCAGATCTGGCTTGCAGCCTCTTTGGATTAATTGTAAAATTATGTCACATCTTTGTTTGAACTTTGTTCCGGCCATAAAATCCTGTTTGAATGAGGGGAAAGCAAAATACATAATAAAAGTATAAGAAGGGGAAAATTTCCATTTCTAGAAAATATAATATCATATAAACAAAAAGTTATTATCCCAAACTAACAATAACGCCAACATAATTAAACCATTTATAATACACTGTTTTTGAAGACAGGTGAAATAGTGCTGCACATTGAAATCAAACTGGATGCAGGTGAGAATAAAGCACATACAGTATTCAGGTTATTTTATAAGAAATCAGCATCAGTAGTAATGATAAAATACATAACAATACCAAGTACAAGTATCTCATCAAAGAGATAAAAATTATTTTCCTCTTATCTGTTGGAGAAAGCACTCAACATTATTATTTCAGACTATTTTTTTAATTAAGAGATACAAGGAAGCTTATTCCTACATGTTGTTCTGCCAAAGGCTTGGGTACTTGTCGGAATATCGAGGCAACGAAAACCTTCGTTAGAATGCATCTTAGTGGCCGCCACCTATCTACTGACTCAAGAGAGCTCCTTCTTACTTTAAGCCCATGTCACACTGGCCAACGGATCCAAAAGGACAAAGCGGACAAGCAAAATGTTCCATTCGTTATCCGCTCTCAAAAGGGGCAAATATTTGCATAACTGGAGCGGATAACACGGACACGGGGAGGACGCAGGGCGGATGCAAAGCGGATGCGGAACGGAAGCCCAGCAGATGGAAGCGGATGGCGCAACCGCAGGGCTTCCGGGGGGCCTCAGCGAAGCGGACGCGGAACGGATACAGCAGATGCAGAGCGGACGCCGAATGGATGAAGCAGATGCACAGCAGAAGCCTAGCAGATGCCTGGCGTTAATTGCGCATGCGGGGAGGATGCATTGTGTCAGCCCCGCAGATATAACGGAAGCAGCTCGGAAGCAGGTCGCCATTCAGAGGAAAGACCTGCTGCCGGACACATTGACAGCCTTCCCTGCCCTGCCTGCATGTCTGCCTGCAAGCCTTGCTGCCAGCCTCCCTGCCAGCCAGCAACCCCACAACCATGCTGAAGCACAGCAAGCCTCAGCCATCTGCTGCCAGCCCTTGCAAGAGGGACAGGGCTACCATTCCGCCCCCTGGCCCTCACTCTGGTTCTGCTGGGGCTTCTGCAGCACGGGCTCGCTCTTCTGGGGCTGGGGCTTCTGCTGCTTCTGCTTTTGGAGGAGGTGATGACAAGCACTCCAGCACCAGCCACCTCCACAGCACCTGCACCCTTCACCCCTGAGACTGAGCGACCAAGAGGAGTGCCAGAGACTCATTTTTGTCTTATAGCTTGTTGTTAATAAAGTCTATTTTTGATTCACACACTTGCTTCATTTCTTTTTTTTTAATAAAGTCTTGCTGGAAACTTTTATAAATGGTTTAAGCCTTTGCTTGCTTGTGGGATGGGTTAAGATAGCTGTGGGATGGGCAGGGATACCTGTGGGATGGGCAGGGATACCTTTGGAATGGGTAATAGCTGTGGGATAGATAAACCTCCAGTGCAAGCATAGTGGGACTGTATGGTCCACCCTCCCAGGTGCCACACCTATGGCCCTTTATTATTAATAACAATGTAATCATTGATCCACACATTTCAACATAAACACAACTCTTTATTAAACGCCCTGTTCATTGTAGCCCAACCAAACATACATGGCCCAATCTCATCCGTGTGATGAGACAGGCTGAAGGAAGCATCCATTAAGCATCTATCATCCTTTCTTGCCACTCCACTGCTCCAGCTGGGGAGTTGCACCAGTGTCTCAGGAGGTTGCGCTGCTTCTTCGCCTCACGTGAGGCTCTGTTGGGGCCTTGCACATCCTCAGTGTCGATCAGGTTTTGCCCTTGCCTCCATTCCCCAGGCTCCATGTCCCCATTGCCTTGCTGGAGGTCCACGAGCCTGTTCTGTAAGACTGGGTTCCATGATCCTCCTGACGGTCTCTGGGCAATGCTGCATGGTGGTGAGAAGTACCTGGAACCTGTTGGCCAGGATTGCAAAGGATTGCAAAGGCGTTCTCCACCACCCGCCTTGCCCTGGACAGCCTGTAGTTGAAGATCCTCTATTCACGGGTGAGGAGTCTGGAGGTGTAGGGCTTCATGAGGTAGGTTCTGAAGGAGAAGGTGTCATCCCCCATGATGAAGTAGGGCACATCTTGTGTGTCGTTGGGCAGTGGGTCTGGATCTGGGAAGCCCACCATGAGGTTGCCCCTCCTTGAGGTGACTGGCGTTGTATACCTGGGCATCTGAAGATGAGCCGTTGCCTGAAGCATCGATGTACATGAACTTGTAGTCAGCATCGACCATGGCGAAGAGGATGATGCTGAAGAAGCCCTTGTAGTTGTGATAAGTGGACCCCAACTTGGCTGGCGCTTTGCAGGCCACGTGCTTGCCATCTATGGCTCCAACGGTGTGTGGGGGAAGTTCCAATTCTGATACCACTGCTCTGAAACTTTCTTCCATCCTTCTTCAGTGGAGGGGCAGTGGAGGAGCTCCTCCTTGTATTCTTCGATGATGGCCTGCACCACTTCTCTGACAACAAAGCTGATGGTGCTGGGTGGCACCCTCCAGCCGTACTGCATGCTCCTGTAGGTGGTCCCTGAGGCCAGGTGGCACAGAGTCAGTGCCACCTTGAGCCCAGGTTCCAGGCTGGGCGGGAAGTTGGTGTTTGTCTTGGTCAACCTGGGTGTCAGCCGCTGCACAACTTTGTCAAACATGGCTGGAGGCATCCTCATGAAGTTCTGGAATGCCCGAGTGTCTTCGTTCCTGAGCTCCACCATCAGCTTGTTGTATAGTCCGTCCTCTGCTCTTCTGGCGAACCATCTTCGGATCCAGACTCTTTTTGGGTGGCTCCTTTTCTTTTTGCAGTAGAGTTCACAGAGCCTGCAGATGGGTTCGCACTGTTGCAGAACGATGGTGGCTGCCGAAAGGACTTTGTCACAATCCACGGTGGACATGACTGGTTGCTGTGGAAGAGGAAGAGTCAGATGAAGGCTGCAGAGGTCTGCACAGCTAGGCTGCTGGTCTGAAAGTGAGATGCAGACGAGTTGCTCCCCCTTTTTATGGGCAGTATAGGTGTCCCTTTGCATCCTCTAGGCATCCTCTAGACATCCTTAATATCCGAGATAGGTCCCCTCTGCGAACGTTTTTTCCGCTTTAAACGCTTTGTTTCCGCTAGGCATCTGTTCTGCATCCATTCTGCATCCATTCTGTGTCTGTTCCACTTCTTCCCTGCGTCCGGGAGGATGCGAGTTGCGCGGATGCGCAGCAGATGCCTAGCGGATATAGCGGATGCGTAACGGATGCAGAACGGATGCGTAGGGATGCAGAATGGACGAACTGGATACATTTTCTGCGCAAAAGTTTTAGGCAGCCCAAAGCTTTCGAAGCGGATGAAACGTCAATAAACGGATGCTGGATGGATAGAGATGAAGCCAAACGGAGGCAGTGAGTACATCGCGTTTTCGAACGGATGGCAAGGTTTTTTGTCCATTTTACATCCTCTTTGCATCCGTTGGTTCAGTGTGACATGGGCTTTAATGAAGAGCTTTATTAGATGAAGCAGAGAATATATTTTTATTTATTTCACTTTTTTAATTATCTTGCTATCCATCTCACATTAAATTATATTGCTGACTCCATGAGTCAGTTTTATGTATTTTTGTGTATGTGTGTATGCCTTCAGGTCAGTGTTGACTCCTGGTAACTGGAATTTGCTAAGCGTGAGAAATCCCAGGAATTTCCCAAGTACCGTTCTGTCAAAATTGAAGTGTTGCAAAATCCTACTTCTGCATAGGTAGAAAAGGAAAGGTAAACAAATAAGTAACAGTTGACTAATAAAAAGAAACTGTTTACCTCTTCAATACACCAACCACATTCAGGACCCACTGCAAGACAGGCAGTACATGTTGCTGCATTTGATATGACACATCTGCTGTCTGCTACAAAAAGAAATAAACTATTAAACTAATTGCAAACCTTTGGAAGACCAAGTCATAATTTATAAAATGTTAATCCTTGTACTTATGACGTCTTTTATTTTAGAAATAGGCAGCTCTTTTGGAAAGCATGAATACAATATTATCAGCATTCTGGTCTTAACTAAAATAGGGAGTGATGCAATAATAACAAACAATGAAGGACATTCATGATGAGTTGTTAGTAGAAAGTCTTAGAAATTTTAAATTTGAAGTAAAGTTTTCACCATGTTTCTTTTTGAAGAGAAACCAAGCAAGTAAAGACATCAGAACAATTTTGGTGACTGGGTAGTAATATCTTTGTGATTTTTTTTGGATATTGGATTTTCTTCTTTATCCTCACACCAGGGATAAGCAATGTTTAGCACTAGAAAAGCTATTAAAATAAAATCTCCAGCATTCAGGCTTCCTAAGAATGATGAGGATTTCTGATCAACAGCTAGAATGCCATATGTCACTTATTCTGATTCATCCAGTAGCTACGTGCAGTTTGGTTCCTTCATTTATGGCAATTCTGCTATAGTTATACCTTTTTCAATATACTTATCAAACTGACAAGCTGAAGAAGGCATGGGATACATATTTCATTAAAAATCAACCACTACCTACTATTACTATCACATCTATTATCTGTCAACTTTTCTTACATTAAATCTTAACTATCATTTGCTATAAATGAAGCATTTATATTTCAGATTAAAAAGCTGCTCTAATTTGGCCACATAACTATGACTACTACCGCTTATTTCCAAACCATATCCCTTGTATATTTGATATGTTGTTAGAAGTTTGTACTCTACTGAAGGACAGCATGCCATCAACTATTTTCATCCCTTTGTCAGAGGATACTGGAAGACAGCCATTGAAATATAATCTGTTTTGTGTTCAATCACTTTGCAGAGTTTCAATATAGTAAACATACATCCATAGAAAATTAAAATCAAAAGGCATTTATTTCAAATTTTACCAACAGAAATGGTAACATTTTGTTATAAATGATAGTCTCTTTTTCAGCAACATGACCAAACAGTATGAAAGGAATAAACCAAAATTTCAATGGCTCTTTTCATTAAAAAATGAATGTCAGTATTAAAAACAATTTTGAAATTAGGGCAGGCCAAAACAGAGCCAGAACACCCTTCCAAAATATATTTTGGTTATACCTACTTAAAACCATATGGCAAAGAGCTGGCCATAAGCCATAAGCTGATAACTCCATTACAAGAACTGCAGAATCTGATGGTTTAAATGTTTCTGAATCTTCATTTCAGTCTGTTTATTCAAATTCATATTTGAAAGATAATCATGTTGCATAATATTTACTTTTTACTTCAGTTTACATGCTGCATTATTTCTGGCATACAATTAAAAACTTTAAAAAAATCACTTAGCATTATCTCTGTCACCAACTTTATGCAGTTCACCAAAAATTAGATCATTATTAATTAAATGTATCTGGAGACATATTATAGGGTAAAGTATATCAGTAACATAAATCATTCTCAAACAATTAGTCCATTTAACTTAGTATGATTGCTATTCATGTTCCCATATTGTTGCCCTTCCAAAGCGTTGGCCAATACTTTCTAATGTTTTTGTCCATAGTTGGGAAGGCAGGTCTTCCTAGTAAAGGGCATTCGCTGTCCAAAATCCCAGAAAGGAGTTTATCCCAGCCCTATTTAAGAATTGTAGATTATATTTTAGGCTCAGGTTTCCTGCTCTGACTCCATAGGTATATAAGGGAATGGAAGATAAAATATAAGAAGATTTTCAAGATTCTATTATTACACTCTATGTCATTAAAGTATACTGTAGCTATAGTCTTACTTTGATATTATTTTTTTTATATGCTTCATATAGGTGACAATGGCATATGGTTTTGTTATTGCCCTCTGCTGAATTTTTTGGCCTTCTGAAACTGTGCAAATTTTAACAGTAGAAAAAAGTTACTAATAAAGCTTTTGTCCAACTAAATTTTGTTATTAATATCTCAGAATCTAATAACAAATCAACTACTGCATACCTACAGAAGACAGGTGGCCTTCATGAACCATATTTGTTTTAAGATCATGAATAAGTGTTGCAAGGAGATAAATATGAATTAGGATTACATAATTTTAAAAATACCATTAAAATCTGTTTGGCTAACAATATGTTCTAATAATATAGAAATATTATTTATAGATATATTCATTCAGAAAATATATTTCTGCCAGACTGCTTCTAAAGAATTAGAATTCTTCCTTTTTTTTCTAAACTTCATAATAAAGCTGGAAGTGTTCAGTATTGATTTTTTTTACTATTTTATTAACATAATAAAATCCACCAAGCAATACTGGAAGAATTGAATATCTATGTTATAAAAAAAAAATCAAGGGGCAAGCTTCTACTGGCTCTAGTTTAATAATGAATATGTATCAATAGGTATTTGAAAGCAAGAGAAGCCACATTTTGGCTCCCATACATTAAAAAGTTATATGTACAGTATAGCTAGTTGTGCAATGTCAAATCCTCAGGTATAGCTAGTTGTGCAATGTCACACAGTATATCATCTTATGCATTCTAGGAGAATTACATTTCATTCCCCTAAATAAAACTTAATAGCCTAGGCACTGCAAAAATGAATACTATGGGGGATAAGGATAGGAAATGTATTACTTGGCCAAAAAAATATTCAATGTAGACCTGCTTTAGATTATGACATACAGACTGTGCAAGCCACAGAATATTCAAATCAAATTCTTTATTCTGAAAATTAATTACAGACACTCTGACATTATAATTAGACCTCTTAAAATCAGTCAGTTATCTAAGACTAGGGCATGGTTATTCAATCAGCAGTAAGGCATTTGATCAAAATCAAATCCTATATCAGGAGCAGTGGTGAAGAAACAAGGAGGTAGAGCTGTCTAAAAAGCAGACAGTTCTAGAATTAAATGTTTGCCTACCTCAATATCTTACAGATTACTCTTATCCCAAGAAGCCTTAAAGATACTAAAACAACTGTACTGGACAATCTGCAACTCAAGGCCCGGTCCCACTGGCCGACGGATGCAAAACGTATGCATAAACGACACAGCGAATGAGCAAAATTTTGGGGGTGGCTTCATCTGTTGTCATCCGCTCCAAATAGTGGTGAAAATTTGCATAAACAGAACGGAAAAGAACGGACGTGGGTAGTATGTAGCGGGGATGTTAAATGGATGTTCATAGGAAACCTAGTGGATGACAGTGGATGGAAGCGGATGATACATCTGAAGGGGTTCAGGGGGAGAATTTTGAAGTGGATGAATTGCGGATGAAGCCGATGCATCACGGATGCCTATAGAAAACAAAGCGGATGCTGCGCGGATGTATATCGGATGCAAAGCATTCACTGCGCATGTGGGGAGTATGAATTGCGTCAGCTCCACGGATATAAAAGGATGCAGCACGCATGCAGTCAGCATACAGGGGAAAGACGTACTGCCACATACATCTTGCAGGAACACCATGGTTCGTCAGTCAGGCAAGAAGAGGAAGCCCGTGCCTACTCGTTCCAGTCCTGGCAAGAAGGCCAGAACCAGCATCACACCCCTTGGCACTGACTCTGAAGCTGCTGCTGCTGCTGCTGCTACTGCTGCTGCTGCTGCTGTGGTGGACCAGCCCTAAGGCCCTCAAAGCCCTGCTGCTCAAACCCCTGAAGGCCCTGCTGCTCAAGCCCCTGAAGGCCCTGCTGAAGCCCCTGCCAGAGGGAGGAAGAGGCAAGGGAAGCAGAAGGGAGAGATGAAACAGTACACCGTTTCCGAGGAGCATGAGGATGAGGTGCTTAAATGGCTGAGGGAGAACGAGTACCTCTGGAGAAAGGGCCACAGACTCTATCGCGACACCAAGAAGAAGCAGGCAGCTTGGAGAGACAAGGCAGAGAGCCTGGGGTACACTGCAGAAGTACTCCTTGGATGGTGGAAGCACATGCACAACTGGTATGGCAAGCTACACCTCAAGAAATCCGGGCAGGCCGCTGTCAAGCTCACTGACTGGGAGATGTACGTCATGCCCAGGTGCAGTTTCCTGGAGGGTGAGATCCACCACCGAGGAGCAGCCCCTCTGAGACCCCTCTCCCTCAGACAGCCCACAGACAGCCAGTCCTCTTCCAGCCAGGAGCCAGCTACCCTGTCCAGGCAGGTGTCTTCAGAGGGCCCCATGGCAGAGACCCCCCCGACAGCTGCACTCCCCATGCTGGCAGACTTGGAGGATCCCGTGGAGGATGACGCCTTGCTGTCACAAATGGAGGAAGAAGCAGCAGCCACCAGAGGCCAACCCACCCCCACCCCCAGCTCCAGAGGATGCAGACAGAGAGGCAGTCTGGAGGGCCAGGACCACAGTGTGCTGTTGGAGATCAGGGACACAATGAAGACCAGCACAGAACTTCTCTCTCAGCTGGTCCACCTGGACAGAGCATCCTTGGGCCGGAAGCCCTTCATCACCTACCTGAGCCAGACCCTGAGGGGCCTGCTTAAGGCCCAGTACCAGGTGATGAAGCAGAAGATCACAGCACTTCTGCACAACCCTCAAGGCCCAGCTGAAGTTGCTCCTACCCAGTCCAGGTCTGCTCCTCCACCCCAGGCGATGTCACAGCCCTTCCACAGCTTTCAACAGCCCATCACCTACCAAGCCTACGACTACCAGGACTTCCCACAGCAGAAGTCAAACTTCCCAGTCCAGGCCCATCACCTACCAAGGCTACGACTACCAGGACTTCCCACAGCAGAAGCAGAACTTCCCAGTCCAGGCCCAGGTTCATCGCATGCCACAGATGCCACTCCTCGCCCAGCTGCAGACCAGATAGCCCCACGACATTCCTCCTTCCTCCACCCCACAGCCAAGCCCGTCAATGGACAATCTGTCATCAGTATTGGGCCTGACATCTCAAGTCCTTGATGAAGGACCTCTCAACCTCACAGGACTGAGTCGGACATCTTCCTGAACACACCATCCCCTGTTGTACCCTCGGGGCCAAGCACCCCAATGGTGCCTCAGACCAGCACTCAAGCCACAGCCACCTCCACAGTCCCTGCCCGCTTAACAGCTGAGACTAGGGACATGACTCAGAATGATTGAGAATAGTGTCAGAAACTGAGTTGTACTTGTTAAGTTTATCTTTGCTTAAGACACTTTACTTGGTTCATTTTGCTTTTTTAATAAAGTCATAAAGTTAATAAAGTTAATAAAGGTTATCTTTGCTTAAGACACTTAAGACACTTTACTTGGTTCATTTTGCTTAGTTAATAAAGTCATAAAGTTTACCTAAGAAAGTTAATAACACTTGGTTCATTTTTTTTACTTAATAAAGTGTTGGTGAAAACTTTGAAAAAATGGTTAAGCCTTTGCATGCTTGTGGAATAGATAAGGATAGTTGTGGGATAGATAAACCTCCAGTGCAACCATAGTGGGATTGTATGGTCCACCATCCCAGCAATCCAGATGATTTTCTCCCCCTTTTTATTGAAAATATCAGTTGTCCGCTAGGTGTCCTTCTACATACTCTAGACATACTCCAGACCTCCTAAATATTCGAGATACATCCCAGATACAAACATTTTGTCCGTTTTGAATATTTTATATACGAGATGCATTCACTTACATCCTTTCTATTTCCGTGCTGCTAACGCTGTATAGACGTTCCGTGTACCTTTTGTTTCCTCCCTCTTTCCGTTTTCAGTTGCAGCGGATGTGAGTTGAGGGGATGGCCAGAGGATGCAGAGAGGATACAGCAGACATTTAACGGATAATAACGTACATAGAATATTTGTTGCCCATATATGTCGCAGATGTACATCATACGCGGTGGAAAGTTCATCCGTTCACAAAATTTTGTGCAGCTCAAAACTTCTTGCGCGGATGAAATCTTAGTAGACAGATGCTTGACGGATAGAGCGTATGAAACACGTATGCAGTGAGTACACAATGGATGCATAGCGTTTTCCAACGGATGGCAAGCTTTTTTTAATGTTTTACATCCTCTTTGCATCCGTAAGTGCAGTGGGACCGGGCCTTCATATCAAATGTATTAAATATGACAATGAGTATAATTTCTCAGCAAAATTAGAATTATGCATAAAAATGAATAGCAGTTTTGTCTATCAAGCCACACTAAGAAATACCCTGCAAAAATGCTTTCCATTTATTTTTAAACAAACTTAAAATGCTTTTTGTTTGAATCTCGTGTAATTTGCATTATATTTAAATGTTTTCATTTGTGATAATGTGTGCTTAATTTATTTTGATCAAATACAATGGAGAGATTCATTCACATTAATTTTACTTTTGAAAAATTTCCTGATTGCAAGCAGATGATTCTTTTCAATCATTTGCATACATGTGGAATTAGTGTCTCATTAAAAACTAAATATGCTTCACCAACAAAAATAATTCAAAAGATACTATTTTCACCCAAATGCACATCTCATGTTTCCTCCTGATAAAATGAATGTTGCCATTCAAGTTTCATCTTTCAGCAAAGTCCTAGTATTAAAGTGAATCTGATATATATATTTTTCAAACTTGAAAATTTAATTATTATTCATCTTTAAAACATTCTTGAAATGTTTAATCCATTTTGTTTTCCTTCAGGTTTATTATAAGCTTTTGTCATGTACCTGAATCTTTTTCTTGCAATACCCATTAGTTTAAAAAATTATAAACTGAAATCATTCATGCAACACTTCATTCACCTATACAACTCTTGAACATTATTGTTTTTCTGTCTTGCTTGAATGGCAACAATGAGTTCGAAAGTAGCAATGAATTTGAAGTTTGAGTTTCCTAGCAGGTCTAGAATATGTTCTGCCTTCTGAATATAGCAAAAAAACAAAAACAAAACACCTTCCTCCAAACCCAGTCCTGCTTATTCATATTAGACTCTGAGCTAATATGCACTTGAATTCTTCAATTGTTGACTTCCATGTCACATGATATCCTCATTTACATAAATCTAATACTATTGTAGGCTGTATTATACTCTTTAAAGAATCAACAGGACTATCACAACGATTTTCTTCTTGACTATGCCCGTCAGGAAACCTTTGAGGGAATCATTGGCAAAGTTTTCTGTAAATACTGCTGAGAACTAGGAAGAAACCACATTCCACTTAACTGCTGGTGCTCTTTTACACTATGGTAAACACGTGTAATGACCTCCAAACCCTACCTATCCTATTACTTCCAGAAACTTTCTTAAACTCTCTGCAATTTGTTTTATTGAAAAGGTCTGCTGACTGTGCCCAAATTTGCCCATTTTCATATTTATCTGTAATAACCTGACTACAATGTACATATGATCTTTTTATTTTAAAGATAAAGAATGTTTGAGGTAAAAATGCTTGATATAAAAAGAGATCCAGTTTGGTCTAACGGTTAAAGGCACCATATTAGAAAGTAGGAACTTGAGTTCAAGTCCTGCCTTAGCCAATCAAACTTTCTCATGCCAATTCAACCCCATAGGATGATTGTGCTGGTGAAAATAAGAGGAGGAAGTTGTGGGAGATGAAATAAGGTGGTGAAAATTAATTAAATTAATTTAACTTGAGTAAATGAATTCTTTGTTTCAGAACTGAAAGAAATTGCATCTTATGTTTGAGTAAACCAGCTTAAAAATGTGGTTCATGGTCCTGGGTCATTGGCTTAAATTATTGTCAAAACTGTACCTTCATGTTCAAATTTTGACAACTACATTTACCTGAAAATAATAGACAAATGACTCTTATTTCTCTTTTGGACAAATCCTGGGATAAAATGGTGATTAGATAGCTCGTTCTCTAACCACCAAACTGTGCCTCAAATTATATCCAAGCATAACCAAAAAGTGTGTGTTCAAATAATTGAACTACTAATAAAGACAAACATTTCATTAGTTGTCATGCTATTCTATGTAACAGCATGTGGGGATGACCTTGGCAGACAGGAGAAAAAGTCACAGATGAAATAACCAGCTTGTAAAAGCTATCTCAGCCCACAAATGTAGGAATAGCATAGGAAATATTTTAGAAGGGACTTTCTTCATTTTCCAGAGAGTAAAAGGAAAGCAGAAGAGAAATATTTTCAGTTTTGCAAGATTCTGTTAATTTAACCTTAGGACAATGATAAAGTAGTACTCTTCATTGTGTTTCTTGTCTAGACTATCTCTCAGGAATAACACCCTAATGCCTTTTTATGAGCTGTAGCGGCACAGTGATTGGAATGCAGTACTGCAATACTGTAGGCTACTTCTGCCAGCTGCCTGCAATGTGACAGTTTGAATGTCACAGGCTTAAGGTTGATTCAGCCTTCCATCCTTGCAAGGTCGGTAAAATGAGGACCCAAATTGTTGGGCAATATGCTGACTCTGTAAAATTCTTAGAGAGAGCTGCAAAGCATTGTAAAAAGATATAAGTGCCATTCATAATCCAGATTTAAAAAATATATTGGCATTGACTCTTCTATGCAAAAAAAAAACAACCCCAGAAAACTTCAAATGATCACTAGGTGAAACCTTTCAAAGATCATGAAAATGCTCTAACCCACTGACCTTGGAAAGATTTAAAAGATACATTGAAAAAGGCTATGCGGCAGACAAGGTTCTGTCTTTCTCCCAAGAATGGATGAAATGCCAATAAACTCCCCATTATCAGTGATCAAACCTGAAAACAGATTTACATGCAAGCAGGGGTGGGATGCTACTGGTTCTGCCTGGCTCTATAGAACTGGTAGCTCTGAAGAGCAGCAGACACAGAACTGGTTCTGTGTCTGCTGCTGTTTGGCCCACCCGCCCACCTGGGCTCTTACCTGACCTTTATTTCCTGCTTTTTCAACCTCGGCTGCTTTGCTTGGCACAGCTGAGGCTGAAAAATCAGTAAAAAGGCCTTTTTTTCAAATGCTGCGCACCCGTATGCAGCGCTTATCAGCTGTCCGGGAGGCACAGCTTTTGTTGTATTACACATGCGCAAAACGTAAGTACCGAACCGGTAGTAACACCGGTTGAATCCCACCCTGCATGCAAGCATCCTCTATTACCCTAAATTCCACATTTCCTTTTACAGCACTTATTATTGTAATCTTGTGAAAGTTTTCATTATTGTAACATTTTTTTTTCTTCTAATTCAACTAAATCAGAAAATGGAAATAATAGTAGATAAAAGGGCTGGATGACTAATTGGAAGATATTTCCCTAGACAGGGTAAGCCCATTCCCTTCTAACATATCATCTCCTTTTTTTCTTAGTTCTTCTGTGTAATCTACATAGATTTTGAATCTTCTAAATTTTCCTATTTTTCTTATAACTAGGCATATTTTTGCTTACTGTACACATTTTTTCTTACATTAAATATTTCTAGAAAGATTCTAGTAAGCTTTGAATCATTCCAATTGCCAAAGAAGATCATTCCCAAATTCTAAGTTAATGTAGTTAACATCAGACAATTATCTTTGTTCTTGCTATTAAAATATATTCATTCGATAAGCTTCAAGTTGCTGTGAAAAATGATTTTGGCATTCACCTATGTTTTCATCCCAATACTGGATATTTGTTTCGTTTGGCTAAGCTAAGTTACCATTTGGTGAAAGTCACAGAACAAGACATTATTTGTCACTGCACTATAAAACTGTTGTAGCTTATCAACATTCTAAACTTTTTCCTAAGAATTGCCAGATTTGAGGTCCACTTTCACGTCATGTTTTTTTTTCAAAAATTAAGTACCTTGTTTTGTTTATGTTAGCAAGAGTAACTAAAAGAACTGGCTGAAACAATAATCATAAATTTGCTAACTTCTCACTGACATTGGTACATTTCAAAACTAGTCCTTGTGAATAAGTGAATTTAGAGAGCCAAGCAAGCTGCTACTTTGAAGAAGGAAAAGCAAGACTTTGTTAACAAATGTCTAAGAATGGTTTTTGTTGTCATATGGAAGCAATATAGCAAGATCACGATGCCAACTTAAAACATGATAAAACTTACTTTTACACATTTTACTTTTACATTTTACATAAGGAGCACTTTGATGGAAATGGACTCTCCACTAGAGTATTGCTAGTTTACCTGCATAGCATGAATCTAATCTGTGCTAAAAAAAGTAATGCACAATAACTTCATACCTTTAGTAGTTAAGGACTTAATAAAGACTGAATGATAAGTGTGATCAAAGCTTCTTGTCTGCTTGCAGGATGCCCTAATTACATTCTATGTAAATTAAATTTTGAACAGAGGAAACATAATGAGCTATTTTTTATAAACATGTTTCCATAATAAAAGCCTTCAAGATTAACAAATATATTTCAAATTTTAAAAAATTGGGCTTTAAAAATACAGATATGGTTCCAGCTGCCATTGAAATGGAGAATCTACTACAAAAGCTGCATTTTAAGGCCCTGTCACACTGCCCAATTTTTTAAAATTTGAAATATATCCGTTAATCTTGAAGGACACAAACGGACACAACGGACGAGCAAAATGTTCCATCCGTTGTTATCCGCTCTCAAAAGGGGCAAAAATTTGCATAACCAGAGTGGATAACACGGACGCGGGGAGGACGCAGAGTGGATGGAAAGTGGATGCGGAATGGAAGCCCAGTAGATAGAAGCGGATGAGAGCGGATGGCACATCCGCTAGGCTTCCGGGGGGCCGCAGCAAAGCGGACGCGGAACAGATACAGCGGATGCACAGCAGATGCACAGCAGATGAAGTGGATGCACAGCGGAAGCCTAGTGGATGCACAGCGGAAGCCTAACGGATGCCGAGCGTTAATTGCGCATGCGGGGAGGATGCATTGCATAAGCCCCACGGATATAAAGGGAAGCAGCTCGGAAGCAGGTCACCATTCAGAGGAAAGACCTGCTGCCGGACACATTGACAGCCTTCCCTGCCCTGCCTGCATGCCTGCCTGCAAGCCTTGCTGCCAGCCTCCCTGCCAGCCTGCCTGCCAGCCTTGCTGCCAGCCTTGCTGTCTGGCTGCCTGCCAGCCTTGCTGCCAGCCAGTCTGCCTGCCAGTCTTGCTGCCAGCCTTGGTTCATGTGTGCCTGCCAGCCTTGGTGCCTGCCTGCCAGCCTTCCTGCCAGCCTTGGTGCCTGCCTGCCAGCCTTCCTGCCAGCCTTGGTGCCTGCCTGCCAGCCTTCCTGCCAGCCTTGGTGCCTGCCTCCCTGCCAGCCTTCCTACCAGCCAGCAACCCCACAACCATGCTGAAGCACAGCAAGCCTCAGCCATCTGCTGCCAGCCCTGGCAAGAGGGACAGGGCTACCATCCCGCCCCCTGGCCCTCACTCTGGTTCTGCTGGGGCTTCTGCAGCACGGGCTCGCTCTTCTGGGGCTGGCGCTTCTCCTGCTTCTGCTTCTGGAGGAGCTGATGACAAGCACTCCAGCACCAGCCACCTCCACAGCACTTGCACCCTTCACCCCTGAGACTGAGCGACCAAGAGGAGTGCCAGAGACTCATTTTTGTCTTATAGCTTATTGTTAATAAAGTCTATTTTTGATTCACACACTTGCTTCATTTCTTTTTTTTTTAATAAAGTCTTGCTGGAAACTTTTATAAATGGTTTAAGCCTTTGCATGCTTGTGGGATGGGTTAAGATAGCTGTGGGATGGGTTAAGATAGCAGTGGGATGGGCAGGGATACCTTTGGGATAGATAAACCTCCAGTGCAAGCATAGTGGGACTGTATGGTCCACCCTCACAGGTGCCACACCTATGGCCCTTTATTATCAATAACAATATAATCAATCATCCTCACATGTCAACATAAACGCAACTCTTTATTAAATGCCCTGTTCATTGTAGGGCCACTCAACATACATGGCACAATCTCATCAGTGTGATGAGACAGGCTGAAGGAAGCATCCATTAAGCATCTATCATCCTGTCTTGCCACTCCACCACTCCAGTTGGGGAGTTGCACCAGTGTCTCAGGAGGTTACGCTGCTTCTTCCCTTCACATGAGGCTCTGTTGGGGCCTTGCACATCCACAGTATCTATCAGGTTTCGCCCTTGCCTCCATTCATCAGGCTCCATGTCCCCATTGCCTTGTTGGAGGTCCACGAGCCTGTTCTGCAAGACTGGGTAGCAGGTGTGCATGAGATTGTGCAGGATGCAGCAAGCTTCCATGATCCTCCTCACGGTCTGTGGGTGATGCTGCATGGTGGTGAGAAGTACCTGGAACCTGTTGGCCAGGATGCCAAAGGCGTTCTCCACCACCTGCTTTGCCCTGGACAGCCTGTAGTTGAAGATCCTCTATTCACGGGTGAGGTATTTGGAGGTGTATGGCTTCATGAGATAGGTTCTGAGGGAGAAGGCATCATCCCCCACGATGAAGTAGGGCACATCTTGCGTGTCGTTGGGCAGGGGGTCTGGATCTGGGAAGCCCACGATGAGGTTGCGTTCCAGCCCCTCCTTGAGGTGACTGGCGTTGTATACCTGGGCATCTGGAGATGAGCCGCTGCCTGGAACATCGATGTACATGAACTTGTAGTCAGCATCGACCATGGCGAAGAGGATGATGCTGAAGAAGCCCTTGTAGTTGTGATAAGTGGACCCCAACTTGGCTGGCGCTTTGCAGGCCACGTGCTTGCCATCTATGGCTCCAACGGTGTGGGGGAAATTCCACCACTGATACCACTGCTCTGCAACTTTCTTCCATCCTTATTCAGTGGAGGGGCACTGGAGGAGCTCCTCCAGGTATTCTTCGATGGTGGCCTGCACCACTTCTCTGACCACAATGCTGATGCTGCTGAGTGGCACCCTCCAGCCATACTGCATGCTCCTGTAGGTGGTACCTGAGGCGAGGTGGCGCGAAGTGAGTGCCACTTGAGCCCACGTTCCAGGCTGGGCCGGAAGTTGGTGTTTATCTTGGTCAACCTGGGTGTCAGGCGCTGCACAACTTCGTCAAACATGGCTGGAGGCATCCTCATGAAGTTCTGGAATGCACAAGTGTCTTCGCTCCTGAGCTCCACCATCAGCTTGTTGTACAGTCTGTCCTCTGCTCTTCTGGAGAACCATCTTCGTACCCAGACGCTTCTTGGCCGCCCCTTTTTCTTCCCGTAGTAGAATTCACAGAGCCTGTAGATGGCTTCGCAGTGTTGCAGAAGGATGGTGGCTGCCAAAAGGACCATGTTACGATCCACGGTGGACATGACTGGATGCTGTGGAAGAGGAAGAGGCAGATGAAGGCTGCAGAGGTCCACACCGCAGGGCTGCTGGTCTGAAAGTGAGATCCAGATGTGTTGCTCCCCCTTTTTATAGGCAGTATAGGTGTCCCTTTGCATCCTCTAGGCATCCTCTAGACATCCTGTAGACATCCTTAACATCCGAGATAGGTCCCCTTTGTGAACGTTTTTTCAATTTTAAACGCTTTGTTTCCACTTGGCATCCGTTCTGCATCCGTTCTGAGTCCGTTCCGCTTCCTCCCTGCATCTGAGCGGATGTGAGTTGCGCGGATGCGTAGCGGATGCCTAGCGGATATAGTGGATGCGTAACAGATGCAGAATGGATGCGTAGCGGATGCGTAGGAGATGCATAACGGACGAATTGGATACATTTTCCGCGCAAAAGTTTTGGGCAGCTCAAAACTTTCTGAACGGATGAAACGTCAATAGACGGATGCTGGACGGATAGAGGAAGCAAAACGGAGGCAGTGAGTACATCGCGTTAACCAATGGATGGCAAGCTTTTTTGTCCGTTTTACATCCTCTTTGCATCCGTTGGTGCAGTGTGACAGGGGCTTAAGCATCACAAGTATCCTCTGTCTTACTTCTTCCTTTACAAGAAAGTCGGTATTACATGTCATTAATTAGCCATTCAGAACAGTGATGGGATTCAAAATTTTTTACTACCAGTTCTGTGGGTGTAGCTTCTTTGATGGGCGTGGCTTTGTAGTCATGTGATTGTGTGGGTGTGGCCAACTCAGCAAGGTGGTGCGGCACCTTGCTGCAAGTGATGTTGAGTTGGCCACACCCACTCAGTCACATAAACAATTCTGCACACATGGTGATTTCCTACGTACATTTCCCTCTGCCCTTGGGCTGACAAAAAAAAAAAAAGCCCAACTAAAGATCACAATTGCCTGTAAAATTTGCCTGCCAAATGGGTTTTGCTTTGGGGTGAATTTTGTTTTGTTTTTTGCCAGAAGCCCCTCGGAGATAAATTTGTACCTCATTATTGCGGTGCAGCTTATAGCTGCTGTGGGCAATGCTGCGGCCACCTGGCTGCTCAAGTAAAGTACAGCACCGGCTCAGGGCAACTGTGAGGAGCAATAGGGGAAGCCAAGGCACTTGTCTCATAGCAGTCAACTTCGCTCTCTCTTGCTATGGTTAGGCACTCCTGGTGTGCACAAGGAGTGTGAAGGGAGGAAGACATTATGCGGATGTGTTTTAAAAGTCAGATAACTTTGCCCAAGACTTCTTGTGAATTCAGGGGCTATACCTCTCCCAATAATGAGTTGGTGGCGATCTAACAAAATGTCTTCGAGCTCTTAAAGACCAACTTTAAGAGCGCCCCCATGGAAGAAGCCAAGAATGAGAGCAAAAGTAGCAGCAGGGGGAGCAACAGATCCCTCCGCAGTCCCCTGCCAGATGGTAGCCAGGGCTTCAGCATCTCCTCTTTTTCTTACAGAGGGGGGGGCCTGCCTCCCTTCACATTCCTTGTAGAGGATGCACACGCCCGTCACCCCCGCGGCTACTACGTTTGCTCTCAGTTCTCGGCTTCTTCCATGGGGGCGCTCTTAAAGTCAACCTTTAAGTGGTCCCAGGACATCCACCCACCTGCCTGCCACCTGTCTTCCAGAAGCACGCTTTCTTTCTTCTCCTGCCAGATGTGCCTCTTCCAGCCTGGCCTGGCCAGCCAGGAGATGATGACATGTCCCGGGGCTTCACACCCCCTTGTTGTGAGATGCCTGCAGATGCTGCATGCTTTTTTCGATGCAGCTGCAGTCCAGCAGCCACACTGAAAAAAGCATGCCCTGTTTTATTGTGCTGGGCCCGGCAAGTCCAAGCAACCCACATATAGAATTGGGCTGCGCCAGAATGTTGGAGAAGCAGAGTGGAGCCGGAGATCAGTAGCTGCCTCTTTCACAGCACAGAAAGCTTCTCTGAATTGACCAACTGGTCTCCTCTTTCTCCGCTTGTTTGTTTTGTATGGCCGAGGAGGAGACCAGCCAGCCAAAGGAGCCGCTGCTGAAGGCAACTCTTTTTATGCCTCTTTCAGTGCAAAAATCCTCCCCGAATCAGCCGGCTGGTCTCATCTTCCTCCACCTGCTTGTTTTGTATGGCTGGGAAGGAGAACAGCCGGCCAAAAGGACCACTACTGGAGGCGACTCTTTTTCAGTCTCTAGCCACCTCTTTCAGCACATAATTCCTCCCCGAATTGGCCGGCTGGTCTCCTCCTCTTCAGCCATACTGAACAAATAGGCAAAGAAAGAGGAAATCAGCCATCTGATTAGGGGAGGCTTTTTGTACTGCGAAAAAGGCAGCTATTGACATCCGGCTCGCTCCGCTTCTCCAATGGTCTGGCACCACCCTGTTCTATGCGCCAGCTGCTTGGACTTGCCAGGCCTGGCACATAGAACAGGCCATGTTTTTTCTGGTGTGGCTGCTAGACTGCAGCTGCACCGAAAAAAGCAGTTGCAGGCAAATTGCAACGGTTTGGCGACCCACACTAAATCACTGCTACCAGTTCTCCCGAACCTGTGCGAACCAGTTGAATACTACCTCTGATTCAGAACAGTTTTCCATTCTTTTTGAGTGGAATAAATAAAGATATCAAAATCAGATCTAGTTTTTATAATTATATCTGGCTTAAAATGAGTTTGATTTTACATTTCCTTCAGATTGAATTTAAATTAAAAAAGTAGGCATTATATAAAAAAAGAGAGGCACAGAATTATATTTTGGGCAAATGATCTATTATCTTTAATTCTTAATAATAAAAGTTACTACTTGTAACAGTTCAAAAAACAGTGAATTTGGGGATTTCACATTCCTCTTCTGTGGAATAACAGTAGGAAAGCAAGTTCAATTGTCACTTCCATATTTGATTAAACATAATTAAATATTATATCTGAATGAACCTAGTCAAACTGCAATTTGTCTTAATGTGGATTAGCAAAAGGAGGCTGGCTTTAGTTTTTGAGGATAGATCAGGCCATAAAGTAGATCACAGTTTATAGTTGAAGCACACTATGTGATTCTGATTAATTGAAATCAGAAGCAAACATTCCCAAATTCCCTCCCAGAGCTACACTGGAAAGAGAAAAGGGAGGGACAGAATAGAAGCCAAAGACTGCTTCCATAAACCTTTGTTTATTGTTATGTCCAATATGAGCTATTAACTTGTCAAATATGTAACAACATACTTGTTCCAGCATGAATATTTTAATTGACTCCAGGCAGAAACTTGGTGTATAAGCTAAATGCAAAGAAATATCCCCCAACAAATATTGTAATGTTTTAAATCAAGAAATGGAACATGATATTCACTACATCCATAATAAAAACTTTAACTTCAATTTCCAAATTAGATTAATTTGGTGTTTCAAGAATATTTGCACATGTAATGAATAAATTAATCTGGAATCCACATGTCATGATGGTGTAATCTGTATACAGATCCCATTTTTAGATAGCATGATGTATGTCATAGTTAAAGCATACTCTCCATGGTATTTAGGCACGGAATAATATCGATGTTTATCAGAAAGGATGATGCTTCTACATTTAAAACAATTCTGCTCTTTCACTAAAAAAAGTTTAGATAAGAAAACATCATGTTCCCAGAAAATTTTATTTCATAGATAAATTATTTAGGAAATTGAGTCTTTATTATAGCATTGAATTCAAATATCAAACTAAGCTTAATGGTAATTAGTCTTTGAATTTCAATTTCTGGTGAGTCCTTGATCATATAGGAAGCTGATGCAAATAATAACACAATTTTAATGACATTTAATTTTATGTATTTTTAAGTTAAGGGCTATATGCGATAAGTCACTTTCATATTAGATGGCTCAATACACAAATAGAATAACTAAAATAAGATACATTCCTAATATCCAGTCTCACTTGAAAACATGATTTTTTTTTAATATAAGCATTCCAGAGGTGTTAGGATTCCAATTCTGACTAGAAATTCTGAGTGGTAATCCAACACTTCTGGACAACATCAGGTTAGAAAAAGTTTATTACACAGTAAGGCAATTAGCAAATAGACCAATATTTTACAGATCTAATTGGACAATTCTAAATATGCAGGAATGTTTTGGTTTCTTCCATGTAAGTGTCTTCCCGCCAAATCCAAATATTTATTTTTTATCTTAAGACTGGGATTTAAACTTTCACTGTAGTGTCAGTTTACAGAATCGAAATTATAATTAAGAAAAGGTATCAAACTAAACCATCTTAAGGAGATCACAACAGGGTAAGATTTTAAACATGGTTTCTCTTTTTCAAAAAACCCCAAACAGTCCAATAGCTTCTTTAAAAATATATGATAGAATATTTCAGAAAAGAATTTGGAATAATCATAGTGCTGACAAAGTAACCAGTTCATGGATGTCCTTGTGCTGATCACTAAACGAGATATATCACATAATGTAGTTAGTGGTACGTGATGACTGAAGGCTAGTGAAATAATTTTATGAGGAGGAAAAATAGAAGAAATATTTTTTCTATATAGGTTATTTTCTTGAAGTTTCAATTGTTTCTAAAGATTTCTAACCATCCTTCTATTGAAACTCTTTCATTACTATTATTTCATGGAAAAATTTGGGGAGAGTGAAACAATTTTTATTTAGGTAATTAATACATCTATGGAGAAAATCTAACATTCTTGTCCTGTTTATTTGATTTGAAGTTTTACTCAGTGCAACATTCAATTACCCATATATTCTTCATGAACCAATAACACCCCACAGTCTGGCATAGTTTTTAAAACAGAGAAGTTGGACAAACCATATTTTTTATTAAACTATCCCAAAATCCTGGACTCCATGGACCAGGGAAGGCCTGCCAAGCAGAATCTCCTGCAATTTGATTGTCCTTATTCAATGGATTCAGGGGGGAGAGATATTATAACCAATGGAACTGAACAGCAATAGTATGCAAAAATAATTTAATCATCTAGGACAGTTATTATCCAAAGTTAATACAGACATACTTTGAAAAAATAGTAATTAGTGATAACATCCTACAGTTTTTCATTCATGCATATGGAAAACATGAACTATAAATAGTTAAGCTCATTCATAAACTCATGACCTATGTGGAAAAGTAAATAGTTCAACTCAGGGATACATCATGTTGTTTATTTTCCAAAAGTATAAATTTCAGATGTTTGTATCTACAAGCAAGACTGAGAAAGGCCTTCTGAAATCTGCCAAACTGTTATCAGTACATGAACATCCAGTACTGAACCAGCTGAATCAATGTTTCTGACCATGTGTAAGGTTGTGTCTTAAATCCTGGTAACAGAATTTATATATATTTGAAAGGTTTCTTGAACACAAGAAATAACATCAGAAGTTGTTATTTGGTGTTTTCTAGTCCAACCCCTTCAACAGGACATCCTATTCAACTCATCAGGCAAAAAATAAAATAAAATAAAATCATTGCCAATGTCTCTCTCCAAAGTCAGGATAAGCAGCTGTTAGGACCCCATAATCAAAATGCCCAACATTATTTAGGATTACTTTCCAAAGAATGTATTAGAAGGGTATGAAGTTCCTGTCTCAAGTTCGATTTACTTTAGATCAGGCACTTCCTTCCTTGTTTATATTAAACTCCTTTAGAAGTGTATAAAAGAGACAATGCTGGTATAAATTCATATAACTGTAACTTTATATTACAGCTACACACACTCTAAGAAAACTTAGATTTGGGATTCTCGGATTCAATGTAACTAAAGCTTGATCTTACGCGGTTGGAACAAATCCCAGTATGCTATAACTAGGCTGACGCGGATACAACTGCAAGCAGCCAGTCAAGTGCATCTCAAGGATTAAGTGAGGACGGGCTGGCAGAGAAGACGGGAGAAAGGGAAGGAAAACATGATGCGATTCGGGATGGGAAAAAGAAACTTACAGCGCTGCCCGGAGCCTGGTACAATCACCGCCAGCAGGCGACTCATTCCCAGGACCGGGCCGGGATGCCGCTGGCATTTCTGCAGCGAGAGGAGCCCGACCGTGAGGAAAGCCAGGAGTGAGATCCACATAATGCAGTTTTGTTCTCCTCGGAGATCGAGCACAGACTCGGCGCAGAAGCTCGTTGCTGAGTCTCTAACCCTGTAGAGACCACGGCGGAGGCGGCAGGGGGATGAAGTACCCCCAATCCCACCGAGATGCAGGTAGGAAGCAGCGGAGCCGGAAGGGCAGCGCGGCCACATGTTAGGGCGAGCTGGGCCATCCCTCGGCCGAAATAGCAGAACGGAGGCGGCAGAAGCGGCGCCCTGCTTCTCCAGAGAAACTACCCATCTGCTTAACTTTCTTAGATGCTGTCTGCAAAGCAGCTGTTGACAAAAGCCTTTTGTCCGCCTGTTCTCCGAAGTCCGCTGTTCTGGCAACCAAAAGCAAGTTCGCAACAGAAGAATTAGAAAGAAAGGAAGGTGAAGAACGAATGCATATCTTTGCCAAGGTCTCTCTTGTCTGTTGGGGAAACTGTAGAAGAATGGCGCGGGTGGATGGGCATCGAAAGGCTCGCTTGATGTCGGTGGGGCTCCCGGCCGGCTGCTCTCTTCCCTTCCAGCAGGTTAGAGCAAAACCGGAGAGACGTGAGAGAGGGAAGACGGAGAGTGGGTGGAGAACGGGGCGTGGAAGTGTCTTCAGCCGCTCTTTGTTTCGTAGCAGCGATCAGACTCTCGCCCCTGCCTCTATTGTTCCATTCTGGACTGCAAAGGCGCAAGCCGCTCTCTCCGCCCTCTTCTCCGTTACCGCTTGACAATCAACCCACGCTCTGCTCTTTGAGAGCCTCCTAAAGCCCAGATTAGACCTCTCCGTCATTGCCCGTCAGCGAATGTGCGCGTCTGTCGTTCCGACACTGGTTGCATAGCTGTTTCGTGTATACGCCTGCAAATGTTAAACGTTTCGGCTAGGGGGCGTTCAAACAGACCAGAAGTTGGATCAACCAATCAGCACTCAAGACAATTGGGATTGGGGAGGTGTTTGTGTTGTCCATCTGTAGCCATTTGCAATGGACAACTCCTTTGCGGTGTAGGTATGCAGCAATGCAATGCAATGCAATGCAACTGCATATACACATCACTTCGTACCTCTGCTGCGAAGGGCTTGATGGCTAAGTGTAGGTGGCAGATGGTTGCAGGTGGGCCGATGCAAAGGTCTTCAAAATCCCAACTGTGTTGGGCAGAAGTAAGCATCCTATGTAGATTGGTTCACCTGACTTTCTGCTGTGTTATGCAGTTTGAGCATCCCTGAACAGTGTTAACATTCACAGACATATAATTGCAATAGCTATACAAACATCTCCAAATGACAGACACATACAAAGAAGTCTAATCCAGGCAGATTAAGACCACCTGTGTCCAGCATGTTGAGTTCATCCAGAAGAATCACCACACAAAAAGAGTGAAAGGAAAAGTTGTAGTGTTTGAACCATGAAACCTTCCCTTCCGCATTCTGAATAGTAATGCAACATTAGGCAGAAATGTGGAAAGCCCAGTTGATGAAACCACACCTCCCTGTTTGGTGGATTCCCCAAGACAATTCTGCCACTGAAAGTGGGATTCCAACCAACCAAGGAAAAAGAAACCAAGCTTAACCTAGCATGAAAAGTTTTCTCTACAACAGAGATATAGTTGAACAGCATATTGTTATTTTTTGATTGTGTAATTTCAAGCAGAATCTTGACCAAGGTTGCAAAGCTTGAAATTGGGTAGTATGAAGGACCATGTTTGTTTCCTCTGCTTGTCAGTTCTGATCTCTGGTGCTAAAGTTTATAAACTACAGTTAGTGGAAGGCAAGCCAACAAGGAAGGAGAACCATTTTCCTCCATGATTTTATGAGTGGGAGGCATGTAAATTGCACTCTGTTAGTAATTTATTTGAAGTGATTGCTTCATGTTGCCTGAGGGTAAACCAGGCCTGCATATTCTTACATCAGTCAGAAATTAGGTTTTGCTGCATTTATAAACAATGCTGTGCAAAAATTTCCACTAAGTATAGTGGGATTCACTTCCACTATCTTAACCTGGATTTAAGTCAGTATATTTTGGATTAATTATATTGTATAAGTTAGTCAGCTTTAAAAGTATAACTAAATGTAGCTGTAACCCATTCCTATGTTCCAATTTCACAAGCCATGATTTTTTAACCATGATTCAGGTATATATTTGGACTATAAATAATGATTAGCAAACTACAGTGGCATGGTTTACACTGTGTTAAATGAAACAAGCCATTTTACATCTTAGCACAATGTATGAATGCAGCCAGAATATTTTCTTTTAAGTTGTTCTAGAACAGGGATGTCAAACTCATGTTGTTATGGCTGAGTCACGTGAATTATCAGGACACATTTCCTCTTTGCTAAACTGGATGTGGGCATGGCCAGCACATGACGCATCCAGCCCATGGGCCAGGAGTTTGACAGCCCTGTTCCAGAACATCTCCATCCCAGTATTTACTCTGGCTCAGGAACTGATTCATTCCTAATAATGCTACCCCAGGAATAGGTCAAGTATCACATTTGTTTAGATAGGTAGATAGATAGATTGATAAGATAATTATATCTCACCTTTATTATTTTTATAAATAACGCAAGGTGATGAATGTAACTCTCAAGCTGGCTTTCACGCCCAAGGTGAGACTAGAGCTAAGACTAGAGTGCAGTACTTCAAGCTACTTCTACTGCAGCCAGCTGCTCACAATTTGGCAATTAAAATCCCATCAGGCTCAAGATTGACTCATCCTTCCAAGGTGGATAAAATGAGGACCCAAACTGCTGACTCTGTAAACTGCTTAGAGAGGGCTGTAAAACACTGTAAAGCGGTACATAAGTCTAAGTGCTATTGCTATTGCTATTTAGCCTGGTGCCTTAACACTAAACTAAACTGGCCTCCGAATATGTTTTTGGTATCTAAATATGTACATATATCAACAATCAGAGTCTCTTTGAATCACATAGTAAGCCTTAAAATAAGGATTCTAAAGCTAATATCTTCTAAAACTTTCCCTGCCCCCCTTTGAAGAAAAGTATCCAAAAATCTAAAGCCCCTGTCACACAGCACCAACGGATGGAAAGAGGATGTAAAACGGAGAGAAACACTTGCCATCCGTTGGTTAATGCGATGCTTCCATTCTGTACTCACTGCGGCTGTTTTTCATCCTCTCTATCCATCCAGCATCCGTCGACTGACATTTCATCCGCTCAAAAAGTTTTAAGCTGCACAAAACTTTTTGAGTGGAAAATGTATCCAACGGATCCGTTCTACATCTGCAACACATACGGGGAACATCCATTTTACATCCGTCGTCATCCGTTACGCGTCCGCTATATCCGCTAGGCATCCACTGCACATCCATGCAACTCAAATCCGCTCCAGTGGAAAACGGACACAGGGAGGAAGCGAAATGGACGCGGAACGGACACAAAGCATGAGTAGCACGGAAGGAGAAAGGATGAAAGCGGATGCAGCTCACATACAAAGCATTAAAATGGAAAAAACGTTTGCAGAGGGGACGTATCTCAGATACTTAGGATGTCTGCAGGATGCCTAGAGGATGCAAAAGGACACCGAGCGGAAAACCTATATTTCCTATAAAGAGGGGGAAGAACTCACCTGGATCTCACTTTCACTCCAGCAGCCCTGCGGTGCAGACCTCTTCATCCTTGTTCTTGTTCTTGCTCTTCCACAGCATCCAGTCATCTCCACCATGGATCATCACACACTCCTTTTGGTAGCCACCATCGTTCTACAACAGTGCGAAGCCATCTACAGGCTCTTTCACCTGTTCTACGCGAAGAAAAGGAGGTGGCAAAGAAGTGCCTGGGTCCGAAGATGGATCACCAGAAGAGCAGAGTATGGACTGTATAACAAGCTGATGGTGGAGCTGAGGAACAAAGACCCTCGTGCATTCCAGAACTTCATGAGGATGCCGCCAGCCATGTTTTATGAAGTTGTGGAGTGGCTGAGACCCAGGTTGACCAAGCAGAGCACCAACTTCCGGCTCAGCCTGGACCCTGGGCTCAAGGTGGCACTGACTCTGCGCCACCTAGCCTCAGGGACCACCTACAGGAGCATGCAGTACGGCTGGAGGGTGCCACACAACACCATCAGCATTGTGGTCAGAGAAGTGGTGCAGGCCATCATCGAAGAATACCTGGAGGAGCTCCTCCAGTGCCCCTCCACTGAAGAAGGCTGGAAGAAAGTTGCAGAGCAGTGGGATCATAAGTGGAACTTCCCCCACACCGTTGGAGCCATAGATGGGAAGCACGTGGCCTGCAAAGCTTCAGCCAAGTCAGGGTCCACTTATTTCAACTACAAGGGCTTCTTCAGCATCATCCTCTTCGCCATGGTCGATGCTGACTACAAGTTCATGTACAGCGATGCTTCAGGCAACGGGTCATCTTCAGATGCCCAGGTATACAATGCCAGTCACCTCAAGGAGGGGCTGGAATGCAACCTCATCATGGGCTTCCCAGATCCAGACCCCCTGCCCAACGACACACAAGATGTGCCCTACTTCATCATGGGGGATGACGCCTTCTCCCTCAGAACCTACCTCATGAAGCCCTACACCTCCAGACTCCTCACCTGTGAAGAGAGGATCTTCAACTACAGGCTGTCCAGGGCAAGGCGGGTGGTGGAGAATGCCTTTGCAATCCTTTGCAATCCTGGCCAACAGGTTCCAGGTACTTCTCACCACCATGCAGCATCGCCCAGAGACCATGAAGAGGCTCGTGGAAGCTTGCTGCATCCTGCACAATCTCATGCGCACCCGCTACCCAGTGTTGCAGAACAGGCTCGTGGACCTCCAACAAGGCAATGGGGACATGAAGCCTGATGAATGGAGGCAAGGACGAAACCTGATAGATACTGTGGATCTGCAAGGCCCCAACAGAGCTTCACGTGAAGGGAAGAAGCAGCGCAACCTCCTGAAACACTGGTGCAACTCCCCAGCTGGAGCAGTGGAGTGGCAAGACAGGATGGTAGATGCTTAATGGATGCTTTTTTCAGCCTGTCTCATCACACTGATGAGATTGGGCCATGTCTGTTGAGTAGCCCTACAATGAACAGGGCATTTAGTAAAGAGTTGTGTTTATGTTGAAATGTGTTGATGAATGATTACATTGTTATTGATAATAAAGGGCCAAAGGTGTGGCACCTAGGAGGGTGGACCATACAGTCCCACTATGCTTGCACTGGAGGTTTATCTATCCCACAGCTATTACCCATTCCACAGGTATCCTAACCCATCCCACAGCTATTACCCATCCCACTGCTATCCTAACCCATCCCACAGGTATCCCTGCCCATCCCACAGCTATTACCCATCCCACTGCTATCCTAACCCATCCCACAGCTATTACCCATCCCAAAGGTATCCCTGCCCATCCCACAGGTATTACCCATCCCACTGCTATCCTAACCCATCCCACAGCTATTACCCATCCCACAGGTATCCTTACCCATTCCACAAGCATGCAAAGGCTTAAACCATTTCTAAAAGTTTCCACCAATACTTTATTTAATAAAATAAATGAAGCAAGTTTGTGAAGCAAAGATAATCTTTATTAATAGCAAGCTGTAAAAGCAAAATGACCCAAGTGTCCCAAGCAAAGATAAAGTCAACAGGTAGCCACCCAGTCTGTGGCACTCTTCTCAGTCACTCTGAGGCGTGTCCATAGTCACAGGGGTGAAGGGTCCATGTGCTGTGGAGGTGGCTACTGCTGGAGTGCTGGTCTGAGGCGTCATTGGGGTGCTTGGCCCTGAGAGGACAACAGGGGACGGTGTGTGGAGGAAGCTCTCAGAGAGCTGGCTCAGTCCTGTGATGTTGGAAGCCCCTTCCTCCAGGACATGGGGTGTCAGCCCCTATACCGATGACAGATGTTCTGAGGCCGGGCTTGGCTGTGGGGTGGAGGAAGGAGGAGTGTAGTGGGGATGTCTGGTCTGCAGCTGAGCAAGGTGAGGCATGGGTGGCATCTGTGGCACTGGCATCTGTGGCTTGGGTGGCATCTGTGGCGTGGCTGGCATCGGTAGCGTTGGTGGCATCTGTGGCATCGGTGGCACCGGTGGCGTTCATGGTGCCTGGACTGGAAGGGCTGCCTGTGTTGCTGGAGCTCCTGGTAGCCGTAGCCTTGGTAGGTGAGGGCCTGTGGAAAGCCTTGGAAGGGCAGTGACGTCACCTAGGGTGGAGGAGCAGACCTGGACTGGGTGGGAGCAGGTTCAGCTGGGTCTGGAGGGTTGTGAAGAAGACCGGTGATCCTGTCCTTTATCACCTGGTACTGTGATTCGTACATGTTCATGAGGGTCTGGTTGACGTAGGTGAGGAAGGGCTTGCTGTTGGAGGATGGGACGTTGGTGTATACCAGCTGAGAGAGGAGATCTATGCTGCTTCTGATGGTGTCCCTGATCTCCAGCAGGACAGTGTGGCTCTGCCCCTCTGGTCTGGCTCTCTGCCTGCTTTCTGTGGAGGTGGAGTTAGTCTCTGGTGTCAGTGCCCTCTCCTTGCTCCCACTGCGTCAGGGGGTCCTCCACACGCTCCGCCACGGGGAGTGCAGCTGTCGGGGGGGTCTCCGTCGTGGCACGCTCCACAAATACCTGCCTGGACACAGGAGCTGATTCTTGGCCAGAAGAGGACTGGCTCTCTGCGGGCTGCCTGAGAGAGAGGGTTGGCAGAGGGGCTGCTACTTGGTGGCGGATCTCACCCTCCAAGAAGCTGCACTTGGCCATCACGTAGGTCTCTTGGTCCGTCAGCTTGACCATGGCCTGGCCAGATTTCTTGAGGTGCAGCTTCCCATACCAGGTGTGCATGTGCTTCCACCAGCTGAGGAGCACCTCTGAAGTGTAGCCCAGGCTCTCCGCGTTCTCTCTCCAAGTCGTCTGCTTCCTTTTGGTGTCTCGATAGAGCCTGTGTCCCTTCCGCCAAAGATACTCGTTCTCCCTCAGCTATTCCAGCACCTCATCCTCATGTTCCTCTTCGATGGAGTATTGCCTCCTCTCCCATTCTCGTTCAGGCGTATGCCTCTTCCTCCCTCTGGCAGGGCCATCTGGGCCGTCATCAGAGGGGCTTCGAGGTTGTAGGGGCTGCTCCTCCACACCACCACCACCAGCAGCAGCAACAACAACAGTAGCAGCAAAAGCAGGACCAGCAGCACCAGCAGCACCAGCAGGACCAGGATCAGCAGCAGCAGAGTAAGCACCAGCAGCACCAGCAGCACCAACAGGACCAGGAGCAGCACCAGCAGAAGCAGGAGCAGCGCCAGCAGAGTAAGCACAAGCAGAAGCCCCAGCACCAGGAGCAGCGCCAGCAGAGTAAGCCCCAGCAGAAGTCCCAGCACCAAGAGCAGCACCAGCAGAGTAAGCCCCAGCAGAAGCCCCAGCACCAGGAGCAGCACCAGCAGAAGCTCCAGCACCAGAAGAGTCAGCCCGAGCAGCAGAAGCCCCAGCAGAAGCAGAGTCAGGGCCAGGGGGTGGGATGGTGGCCCTGTCCCTCTTGCCAGGGCTGGCAGCAGATGCCACAGGCTTCCTCTTCTTCCCCATGGTTGTTGGCTGGCTGGCTGGCTGGAGCTGTGTCTGGCAGCAGGTCTTTCCTCTGGATTGTGACCTGCTTGCGAGCTGCTTCCCTTTATATCCGCGGGGCTGATGCAATGCATCCTCCCCGCATGCGCAGTGAACGCTCTTCATCCGCTAGGCATCCGCTAGGCTTCTGCTCTGCATCCGCTTCATCCGCTCGGCATTCGCTCTGCATCCATTCCTTCCGCTGCGCGTCCGCTTCGCTGTGCTCCCCCGGAAGCCCTGTGGATGTGCCATCCGCTTCCATCCGCTAGGCTTCCGTGGAGCATCTGCTTTCCATCCTGGCTACATCCTTCCCCCGTCCGTTCCTTTCCGTTGTTGTCTGCTCTGCTTATGCAAATTTGGGGCACTTTTGAGAGCAGATAACAACGGATGGAACATTTTCTCGTCTGCTGTGTCCTTTTTACATACGTTTTGCATCCGTCGGCCAATATGACAGGCCCTTTAATCCCATCAATTCATTCCTCAAGTTGGTTGGTCATAATTATGGTCATAATTAAGCCCAAAATTTCTGTTGTTAAGTGAGGCTAAAAGTTGTTAAATGAATTTTCCTCATCTTATGACCTTTTTTTTGCCACAGTTGTTAAGTGAATCAATACAATTGTTAATTTAGTAACATGGTTTGTTAAATGAATCTGACTTCCCCATTGACTCTGCTTGTTAGAAGGTCACAAAAGGTGATCAATGACCCCAAGACTCTGCAACAGTCATAAGTATGAGTCAGTCACCAAACAGTTTTGATCACATGACCATGAGGATGCTGCAACAGTTGTAAGTGTGAAAGATGGTCTTAAATCACTTTTTTCAGTGCTGCTGTAACTCTGAATGGTCACTAAATGAACTTTTGTAAGTCGAATGCAAATCCTCAGCCACCCCCCAAAAAATTTGCCTCTTGTTTAGGTCAGAATTAAGTTTCAGCTAACTGATTCTCTCCAGACCACGAGAAATCTCCGCCTGAATGAGATTTATAATTGTGGAATGTTTTCAAGACTTTATCCCATTTAAATGTATCACACAGCTTAATATGTAACAGGATATTGAAAACAATTAGTACTGTTATTCAGTTTTATTAAGGCCCATAATTAGCAGGTCCTGATTTATATCCGGAAGCCACTATAATCTAGATCATATTGCTTGCCTAGCCCATTACTGTTTACTTTGATTGCAGTTATTTTCCCCCGACTTCTTATATCTAGCTGATTAATGCCTACAGCTTAACTGGGATTATCCACATGGGTTTAGCATTGAGCTATAATGGTTCTTCCCATAATTCCAAGCATAACTAACTCTATTCCAAATTGGGCTGCAATTGAGAGCTCTTGCAAAGTTTTCTTGATTTGTAACATTAAAACCACAGAATAATTAACTTGGACTGAAAGACTTCATAAACACTGGAAAACTTCTCTCTCTCTCTCTCTCTCTCTCTCTCTCTCTCTCTCTCTCTCTCTCTCCCTCTCTCTCTCTCTCTCTCTCTCTCTCTCTCTCTCTCTCTCTCTCTCTCTCTCTCTCTCTCTCTCTCTCTCTCTCTCTCTCTCTCTCTGTCTCTCTCTCTCTCTCTCTCTCTCTCTCTCTCTCTCTCTCTCTCTCTTTCTGAGAAATACACAAATACTAGCAGAGTATTTGTGAATAGATATAGACATTATTGCGAGATACTTCCAAAGTGAAAGAACAGAGAATAGAAAACAAAGGTCCATATATTTTTCTTCCCACTGTTAGGGATCAGTAATAAATATGATTCTTTCTGTCTTTTCCCATACTAATTCTTCTAACAATTATTAACTATGTGAAGTTGAGCATAATGCTTTTTCCTATAAATAATTTTAAACTATATTTCAGTAAGTCTTAATGGGCTACTTTGGATTAAGAATACAAATGAAGAAAAACACATGGATGGTTTTTCACATTACAAATTTACTATTCTTGCAGTGCTTGATGAGCAAACGGCAATGAACAAAGGTTTCTTTTAATAGATGAATGAATGGAAAGTACCTTCTTTCAAACCAAGGAAACTCCCTCCCTTTCCCGCAGGTATTTACTCCAATAAAATGTTGGCTGAATTCGCATACATGTAACAATAAAGAAGATTTTGTAAAACTGGATTACTGAATAGGTCACTTATAATGCTAAACTAAAAACAAACCAATTATAGCTTGTGACTTAGCTACTGATCTACATACATACTATTCCACAGTTTGGGTCTAGGACAGATATTTTTGGCATTTTTGAATATTTTCTCTATAGTCACACATAGTATCCAATCATGTTATCTAAATCATACGTACTTGAATAGTCTTTGCTCTTTGTTCCTCCTTTTATTTCTTTCTTTCTTTCTTTCTTTTTTGGAAATCCAGACTGGCTGAGCAATGAGCACCAGCCATGGTGGAGGCTTCGCTTCAGGTGATCCTCCTCCCCCCTCCTTCTCAACTTGCAATCACCTGGCTGGTTGCGGCAGGGCCAGAAGGGTGCACACATGCAGGGAGACTCTCCTCAAGCAAGAGAGAAAGAGAGACAGATAGACAGATACACGCACACACACAGGAGACATAGAGAAAGGGGGCAAGCGTATTTGGTGAGGGCACTCTGTCTTTCTCTGAGCCTGTCCCCCAGGATGGGTGTGTGAGGGGCCCCCAGCCTCCTTTTCCTGCTGCCCTGAGCTTCTTAAAGCTGTGGCTGGGTGCTGTGGGCCCATCCTTTCCAGTGTCCCATCTTCCCAGATCCCATTCCCACCCCATCAGCCCTTATGTTAGTGAGGCTGGCATCCTGGCTGGGGTGGGCCAGTGTCTCGGGCAGAGAGCAGATTGCACATCTTCCCAAGTGACCAAGGTATACCCAGCACCAACAAGGGCCAAAAGAATATCCAGCAAGAGTAAGGGGGGGGCACACAGCGAGGCTTACCACCACTGCCTCATTGCTGTACTGAATGGCCTTCTGCAACCACCACATTGCTGCATTGCATGGACCGGTGGGCGGGCAGTGGAGGGCATGCTGGTAGGGTTTTTTTGGTGGGGGGTGGACTGATATGCACAAGGAGGGAGGAGAGCATGTGGGAGACCACAGCACTGGAGCCCTTCCCCTTGCTTGCTTGCTTCCCAAGCTGGCCTGGCCTCCAAGGGAAGCATGTCACCAAAGCTCTTTCCTGTGATTGCTTCCCAAGCTGGCCTGATCTGTGAATGCGTGGGATATCACTGGCTGGACTAGCAAGGTGGAGTGAGTGAGCAGGCAGTCCTTGAGAGAGTGCTGCGCTTGGGTGCTGTGTGCTTTCAGGTCTCCCGCCCATCCGTGCTTCTGCCAGGCAGAAAGAAAGCCATAGAAAAGTCTTCACCAGGACCCTGGTCTCAGTGCCAATTCGAGTGCATCCTCCATGTACTGCTAACAGTCCAAAGCTGTTGGTGCCAAGGCAGTCCACACATCCTGCTGCTTTGGGCTTGGAGCTGTAAGCTGTAAGCTGGGAAGCACTCCGGCAGAAAGAAGCTTCTGAGGTCAACCCTAGCTTTGCTGTCTGTTGCAGCTAGGAATCTAAAATACAGATGAGAATGAACATTGTGAACTTGTAGCCAGCAGTAGATCAGTACCTTGCAAACTCCTCATCTCTCAAGGAGCCCAGCCACTTGTCAATCACCAAGTTGCCTGGACTCCCAGTGACAGGATGGGATCCTTCACACACTTAGTTTGGCTACCTGTTCAGTAGCTCCAGCCAGCAACTACAATACAAACATTCATTCTTGGCCATATTTGAGATTCCTAGCTGCAGTTTACTCATGAGCACCATTATCTGGGAGAGATAGGGAGAAAGGCAAGGGGAAGCATGGCTGAGGGCACAAGAGCTGGGTGTGGGCAGGCAGATTAGAGGCAGCCAACAAATCATTGGCTTGCTCGTTTGGCTGTCTGCTGCCTGGAGCGTGCAGGCAGTGAATTAAACCCCTGTTGTGACTGCTGTCTCCTGCCTCCATGCATTGAGAAGGCTGAGCAGCAGCGGAAAGAGTGCAGGCCTCCTGAGCCACAGGAAGTAGCTACCAGCAATGCCCTCAGGTGAAGATGTTGTGCGCAGGGAGGCATGACTCCCCTCAGGAATTGCAAAGTGCTCACTGCCCTCTGATACCCGCCAAGCCTCCTCCCTGTGTGCTTCTCTTCTTCCTTGCAAGAAGCCCTCGCTGTCCCTCTGACACCTGTCAGATCTCCTCCCAGTACACTTCTCTTCCTCCTCATGTGAAGCCCTTGACAGCCCTTTGATGCCCACCAAGCATTATTTTGGGGGAGATTGCAGGATTGCCCTACTGCCCTGCCAGCTATCTGGTCTTCAATATGTGGCTCGTCGGCCTCCAGACATCAGATTCCCATCACCCAGCACCAGTTCAGAGGTTCCTTCCTCCCTCTCCCCCAGGAGGAACAGAGAGACACAGAGAGAGGGGAGGAAGGGAGAGAAAGAGAGACAAGAGACAGAGAGGGGGGTGGGAGGGAGGGAATAAGAGAGAGAGAGAGAGGAGTGGGATTCTACTGGTTAACACTGGTTCAGTTAAGATTCCTTAACCAGTAAAACCAGCCCCTGACTGGTCCCGCTCCCTCAGCTCTCTCCTCCATTCCCTGATCAGTCAGTCCTTATTGCATATGTTTAACATTGCGCATCTATGCGATAATTGCTGACGGCATTTTTCTCCTGCCTGCCCTGTTCTGCTCCAGCCAGTCACTCCTTATAGTGCAAGTATACTACATCGCTTCCCACCTTTTCCCACTTGCTGCCATTGCTGGCTTCCAGCAGCAGCAGCATTGGTTGGCCTGCCAGCCATTGCTGCCTGCTTACCGCTGCCCTGCCTGATCTGGGTGAGGGGTCTGCAAGCTCTGGTCGCCACCACCGCCAGCTGCCCTCACTCTCCCAGCCTTACATGCTTGGCCTCATCCAGTCTGCCTCCACAGGCCTGCCTACTTCCCCATGCCTGCCTGCCTCAACCAGACTGCCTGCCTTCCCTGGCTGCCATTGCTGAAGATGCAGATCGGTGAGATCTCCAAGCAATCCCCAGTCATCTACCAACTGCTACTGCCAGCCCCAGTTGAGTCCTGATGACGCCCGAACACTGCTCGCCTTATCCAGCTGCCATCTTCTCCCTGTGGCCCACCACACTGTTGCTGCCTGGCCTTCCACCACTGACTTGTGAGTGAGGAGGCAAGCAGCTTGTCCTGCCGGTCACCTACCTACTGCTGCTGCCACCTCCAGCCCCGGTTGAGTGATGACTCCCAGGCCACCCAGACGTCCTTGCTGAAGCAAGGTCCAAAGACTAGTCCTGACCAAGTACCCCGGCATTGCTGGCCAGCCAACTTGCATGCCTAATTTTTAGTAAGTTGCTTTTTAAAATTTCTTTATGTATTTAATATTTTTTTAGTATTTTTTTGTTTTTATTAATCATAAAAACAAAACAGATACTAAAAACATAAATACATAAATGAAATTTTTTGTTACACTACTGTTATTGTTACATGTTGACATTTATGTTTGAAACAGAAGTATCAACATGTAACAGTAATAGTAAAATAATTTGATTTATGTATTTTTTAGTATCTGTTTTGTTTTTATTAATCATATACTAAAAAATAAACACATAAATGAAAATTTTTTTGCTACACTACTGTCACTGACCACTAAGCCATGTCTGGATGATCACATGACTAACAAGCCATGCCTGGATGATCACATGACCAAGCCACACCCACCCTGTCACGTGACCATCAAGCCATGCCCACAAATTAGGTCATGCCCACAGAACCAGTTAAGACATCTGAATCCCACCTCTGGAGAGACAGATAAAAGAGAAAGAAAGTGGGAAGAAAAGAAAATGAGACAGAGAGAGAGAGATAAGAAACAGAGAGAGAAGGAGAGAAACAGGGAGGGAGGGCAGGAGAGAGAGAATCCACACTAATTCATTGTCTAACTAACAATGTAAGTACTTTTCTTAAATCTAATTAAATGGAGAATTTCTTAAGAACATAGAAGGGTATAAATATGTTAACATATCACATAAGTTAAATAAAGAGACTTGAACGTGGGAAAGTGAACTGAAATTGCTTTTTAATGTCTGTTAAATTAATTTTTTTTAAGTATGAGTAAATAAGGTTTTGACTCCTTTGTTTTCTTGGGAGGATACTCCCATTTCAAAGCAGGGATTCCTTTTCTTTCCTTGCCCCCACCCTGGGATTTCTTTAGCACAACTTCATCTTTTTTCCTCCTCTGGACTTTTAAAAAAAACTAACCTCCCCGCACGCGCACGCGCGCGCACACACACACACACACACACACAGACAGAGGTTGGATCTTTCTTTCCTCCTGCCCACACAGGCAACACCCATGCAAATGACTTAGAGTTGACCATGCTCACCCAGTCACATGACCACCAAGCCACGTCCAGCCAATCATGTGACCACCAAGCCATGCCCAGCCAGTCACATGACCACTGAGCCACATCCACAAATTAAGCCATGCCCACAGAACCGGTTGTTAAGAAATTTGAACCCCTCCCCTGATGTGAACTCTAGTAATGATTTACAGGGATTAAATAAAATAATAAACTCCTCAAATCAATGTTGTACTATCCTGATCTTTCAGGTTTAACCACTCGTTATTATGACATGTAATCAGCAAAATGATCCAGAGAAAACTTTTATTCACAACTATGTATTCCTCACTTTGCATTGCCACAAGGAGATTATTATCTACCATTTGATTCTTTATTGCTCTGGTCATTTAATAGACATTTAATAGGCCCTCCTCTTCCTTGTGCTGCTCCTGCATATATTATTAAAACTGTATACTACTGAAGCATGCAAAAATAGTTCTCACACTGCAATAGCTACAGATGAATCAGACCATAAAATTTGCTGTCTTTAAAATCATTGGGAAATCTTAGGATCCAACCTAGGTATTTTGCTTAAAATCAATGTGAGCTTTAATGAAATTATATCATCTTTCATTTTGTTAAGGTGACTGCAAAGATGATAGAGGCACAGTTTTTGGAGTGACTAAACATGCTCGGTCTAAACTTCACATGCCTTTGCTTCTTTCCCATCTTTTTGTAAAATCAGACTCTAAGAAATACTTCAGAGTGAATTATTTTTTAACTAGAGCTTCCAGCTTTTTTAATGCACTCAGTCACTTTAATCAGAAGCCAATCATAACAATGGCTTAGTTAATGCAACTTCTCTTATCCTCAGATCTACTGATTTCAATGTTTTTCAATGTTAATTGAAAGAAAGAGTCCAAGAAAGAATCTAGATGCAGCAAAGTTGTTCAAATAACACCAAATGTAGCATCATATTATTACCCAAAGTAGCGCTCCAATAAAAAGAATTAAGTATTATATATTGCACAATATTCTTCCCACGCATGTTTAATATGATTGGTCCATATCAGTGAATAAATCTTTTTTTGAATTACACAGGATATTCTTATTGGGAGTAAAAGCACTATGCTTTCATTTTTGTCTACTTCAGCACTTTCTTGGTTGAAAGTCAACAACATGCTTCTGTAAATCACATATTCAGAGTTTGCATGCAAGTTGGCGCCTGCAACATGATTGAAAATAGCATAAAGGACAAATAACAGGCCACGACCATATTGTAAAACTCTTTTACCAATAAGATTTAATAGTTATAACTATGTAACTATGTAATAGGTAACTATGCCATCATGGTTAAACTTACATAATGCATATTTATATACTTTTTTTCCAATTTTCTAATGCATGCTAAAATATATTTACAAGTTTAACATATGATTTTAACTGTATCCATATATCTTTCCTGCTGCCTCTTTCAAACTTGCTTTTCATGTCCATATTCCTGATCACTTTTCCTATCTGTTTTTTCTCTTATCATACATTGAACGATGATAGTTTAACAATATTCTGAATCTGGCATATATAATAGTTTCTGCTTCTGTCCTACATAAATAAACTCCCATTCCAATTTTAAAAAGACTTACCTCATCCTACCAACATGAAATTTGCATTATAGTGACACTCAGGAAAAAAAAAAAAGGGGGAAAGAGCCAAGAGATAACAAACTTTTAAAATATGGATGGGTTAGAAAGGAAGAAAGAACACAGAAATAGAAAGCAATAGAAAATTTAGGAAGAGAAGAATAAACAAATGGGAATGCATGAAAATAGACAAAGGTATTTTCTTACTGTTGATCATCACCATCCATAATACAGCATCTATTGCTGTTTGATGAATTCAAAACTTAGAATCTTAAAAAGGAAAAATAAAGGAGGAAGGGAGAGACAATGGGTAAAGAGTGAAAAAAATATTCAGTTTTGGTTACGTGTGCATAGATTAAATTATAGACCCTGGAAAACTGCACTAGAGAGTTTTTGAAAATACAATTTTGATGGAAGGTTTGTAGTAGTAAGAGTAGTATAGTTTTAAAAAGTAGCATCATCTAGATCCTTATTTTGACTCTGCAGTGGTAAAACATTTTCTTCCAACGATCACATAACAGATATCATAGAACTGGTATCTCCGGGCAGGCTCTTCTGAAATGTACAGTCTACTGCATTAGTAATATAATAAGAACACTTGATATAATGGCCCCTGCTTTACATCCTTAGAGATTTCAATACATTATTAACATGAACATTTATCCATCATTGAGATATCAAGTTTATGTCCTGAATTATTCTTATGGACAAATTTATATGGGATTTAATATTATCGTTTTTAGGGTGGAAGAAGCAGTGCTTGTTTCAAGCACGTCTGCCAGGAGTTTCTCCAGACATAAAGATTACATTTTTCCTGGGATAACAGGAAGACTGTGTTTTTTATGTGGGTGGAAAACATGGACTATCCTTTATCCTTTTGGGAACTGACATCTGACTAAGCTAATCTATTTCCATTATTCCTTTCTAAAAATGAACAAAATGTTCTGTTGTCTGGTGGAAGAGATAAGGAATTCTTTGCAAATTTTCCTAAATTAATAGGCCATTGATATGCACTAATAACTCTCAGTATTAAGGAGATGGTTATGATAATAATAAATATATATTTATGATGAATTTATTACACAAATATTGCTTGAATACTGAAAGATTGTTGAATGTCAAGGACACAAGTAATATGCAAAGAACATGCTCTGAGATATTTCATGATGATAGTTCATGAGTATCATAGAATTTTTTGGGAAATTGCCCAAAGAACTCAGTCCTCTTGGTAATTCTAAACAATTTGCATGCATGAGGAAAAAAAGTGTTTTATAATTTCATTTGTTTGAAAATGAAAGGATTGGGGGGGGGGGTTTGTATAGGAGCAAAATCCCTTCCCTGCTTTCCTGCTTTCCTTTTGTGAGTGCTTAGATATTCAAAAGCCAAAATATATCGTGGCCCACGAAACCTTTAGGTGGCAGGCAAGGGCTGCCGTTAACTTCTACAGGTATAACTGTTTTGTGTTCTTATGGTTTTAAAGTCAGCATTCAAAAAATCCAATTGCTAACTTATAAAAGCTAACTATTCAGCTAAGTATCTTGACTTTTGCAACATGCATTAAGTTATGATGGATCTTTTGACATTTTCTCAGTGCTTTATCAAATAAGATTACTGAAGATTAGCAATCATTCTTTTTTTCCTTCTTTAGTTACTTTACTACTGTGAGCAGAACCGAAGCCATGTTGGATGGCCCATTGAATTGAATAAGGAAGTGTGTCTCAAAACTCAGTAGTTCTGCTAAATAAGAAAGTGTTCCAGTTTGTGCACAACAGAAAAAAAACAAGATAAGGCTAGAACAAAGGGGAACTGTAATAAAGTGCTGCGATGTAGAAACCATATAACTACTTTTGCTAGATAAGGAGCTAGTATGAACCTTTGAAATACATGTATCAATTTGAAAACAGAAAGAATGTGAGCCAAGGCCTCGTAAGAGGGGATAAAAATGCTGCCTGAATTTTGCTCTGTGTTCCTTCAGTGCCTGAGGGGACCCGTCTCTGCAGACACGTGAATAAAACCTTGTTTTCCTTGGATCAACGAATCTTTTGGTGGTTTTTTTATCTGCTTCCACCTCACAATTTGGCGCTCAACGTGGGCCCCGACGGAATTTCGACTGGAGAAAAGGGACTGGGTAAGTGTGGCGCCACCGCCTCCCATTGTAGAGGGGCCCCTCCTTTGTCTCAGTTGGATCCCGGGGTAACTGCACTCAGCAGACGATCCTTGGAAACAAGAGAGAGAGAAGCCGGCCTGATGCTCTGGGAGTATCGTTGATCACCTGAAGTGGGGACGCCCACACTCCTTTCGTCTCCAGGAGACCAGGGGTATATCAGGTGAGTTTGTTGCCTTTTGGGATAGAAGAAGGGATATACTGTCCTTAAACTCTGGGAATCCAGCAACTGCTGGAGGACAGTGTAAATCCCTGAGTTGGGAATCTCTGGGAGATTGTTGGCAGGCAGCGTGGAGAATGGGAAAGGGACAAAGCAAGTGTGAGACGTTCCAAGAGGGAACGGGTATTGAGATAGAAAAGACCCCGAGAAGGCTGATTCCGACTGACTCCCCATTGGGTCAACTACTACAACAATGGTCATTGCCCCATCTGAGGACTTACACTCGGAGTCTAGAGAAAAAGAAAATGATCTACCTATGCCAAAATAGGTGGACAAAGTATCCCCTAGTAGACCCTGAGTTTCCTTACCACTGGGATCCCGAAGGCAATACCAGCACGTACTGGATAACTCAGTTGAAAGAGTATATAGTGAAACATTGGATGAAGGAGCAAATACCCTATGTGAAGGTATGGTATCATGCTCACTTTGAAGGTCCAGTTCCACCAGAAACAGAAGTAGGACAGTTTGTCAGCAAAGTGGAGGAAAGCGAAACTGAGGACTGGATGGGGAGTCCACCGGCATCGGCTCCGGCAGTTCCGGCACCACCGCCCCTGCTGGCTCCAGTTGCCCAGGTTCCACCTCCACCTGCATATCCAGGGCTCAGAAGGGAACTGGCTCAATTAAACAAGGACCTAGAGAATTTGCCTCTAGGAGGAAGGTCGGCCAATCCCGTGTCGGCTTTCCCAGTCAGAGAAGTCTCAAATGGCATGAATGCGCAGGGGAATCCAGTCACCATTTTTGTGGCTGTCCCCATAAAATCTGCTGAGTTACGGGATCTGAAAAAGACCCTTCCGAAACTCCATGAGAATGCTCATGAAGTGGCGGAACAGTTGGAATTGTTTCTGGGGCCCAATGAATACACATACCAAGAACTGATGTATATTCTTGGACACCTTTTCACCCCCAAAGAGAGGAACCTCATTAGGAGGGCAGCAGTGGCTGCCTGGGATAGGAGACATGCAGGGCAACAGGGAGCAGTGGCTGCAGACACAAAGTTCCCCATAGCCGATCCAAATTGGAACATCAATGATGATGCTCATAGGGAGCACATGAGAGATATGAAACACATGATCATTGAAGGAATTAAATTGGCCATCCCTCAAGGGAAAAACTTGACCAAAGCATTTGAAATAACACAAGGAAAGGATGAGTCCCCGGGGGATTTCTGTGCTCGGGTCCGTGAAGGGTTAACCAAGTACTCCGGAGTGGAGCCAGAAACCCCTGCCTTCGAGACTCTCCTGAAGCTGCAATTCGTCACCAAAGCATGGCCAGATATCCAGAAAAAGTGTCAGTCTTCAAGATCTTCTGCTATTGCTTTGCATCTTTTCGACTGCAATAAGTAATGGGGGGGGGAAGGGAGGTAGGAATAGTTGGGAAATGAGCTGGAGGTGTTACATTCGTCTGTTGTATAAATGGGAGGGGGGAGCATAAGAGTTAGGTTTCTATTTCTCACTTAGCTTTCTTCTCTCTGCGCAACTGCAACCCGTTATCAAAATATGCCAAGGTCAACGGACAGAGGCCTCATCATCACCTGAAGATGCCCACATGATCATATCCACAACTTCTAATTGGAAGCGTCATTTGAACTATTGAGGGTGGGAACATTTCCATCACTTTCTATATGTGAATTGCGCGCCTAAATTCTCAGATTCAGAATTCTTTGGTTGCTACCACTTCACTTTCAGTAAAAGATATCTTTTCTCTAAACTAAAGAGTCTAAGTAGTTCTTTGCAGGATTTTGAATGGAGCTCCGCCTGACATTATTCTGAATCTCCTCCACCTGCCCACCCGGAGAGAATACCCAATTTTCTTCTGAGGGGGCCTGGACATCATGTCATCTTCAAATAGTGACCAGGAGGATCTGGGAGCCATTGGAGGCCAAGATTCTTTGCTGGTGCAGGAAGCCCAATCGCTAGCAGAGCTCAGTCTGGAAGAGGATCCAGCTGTGAAGCCTAGATGGTCGGTGGGAGTTGGTTGGAAAGATCTGGAGAAGGCCCCCCCCCTGGGGTCACAACTACCCGCCGGCGTGGAAAAGAGGAGCCTTGGCAAGAGAAGGAAAAGAGGGAACTCTTGCTGGATCAAGCCAGGAAACTCCTGAATGAAACCTTTGAACAACCTCAAGCTCCACAAAGGTATGAAGGGGGAGGGGAAGTAGCCCCAGCCAGAAGAAGCAGAGCAACTCCCTCTCCCATAAATCAACCCAATCCAGCAGCAGCCCCGGGGCCTTCAGCGGGAAGTGTGATTCCTAGAAGGCGTAGAGCTCCTAGGCTGCCTCCGTTAGAAGTAAAATACGGAGGGGATCCCAAAGCCTTGGTATTTTTCTTAGCTCAAGTTTGGAGCCATATGGAGGAGTATGGGGAGGATTTTCCCTCAGAAGCAGCCAAAGTGAGGTGTGTTACCAGGGCTCTGGAGGGAATAGCGGCAGAGTGGATGGTGACTTTGCATAATGATAATGCTCCTCAGTTGCTGAATTATAACCTATTTATGGCTGCACTGCGGGCTAGGTTTGAGGACCCACTGGGGGAGCGCAAGGCCCGAATTAGGATGAAAACCATAAAATGGGCGGAGGTCTGTGGATGATTACACTCAAGAATTTAGACAGTTAGCAGGCCATTTCCGAGGCTGGCCCCAAGAAGCCCTGATAGAACTGTTTAAAGATGGTTTAAATGAAGATGTGTACCAGAGATGCACTGCTAGAAGAGACCCCAATGACTTGCAGATGTGGTACCTGCTGGCAGAAGAAGTGGAAATTGATTTAATCCGAAGTAAATGGCGGGGAGGTTATGGGTGGAGCAAGTTTTCCCCCTCACGCCCTCAAGAGGCTCCTAAACCTCAGAAGGGAGGAGTGGCGGCAAGACCCAACCCCTCGGCCTGCTTTCGATGCGGGAAAGAAGGTCACCGGGCTGTGAACTGCAGAGTCAAGTTGGAGCCAAAGGGGGCACCAAAGAAAGGAAAGAAACCTGAAAAGTCCCCAGCGAAGCCTCGCGAAACAGCACTAAAGTCGAAAGAGACAGCAGAGGTCACCCCTCCCACAGGAGAGGAATCAGAAGCCCCAGTGACCCCTGAGGAGGAGGATTCTGACTTGGAAGACGACTTCCTGGTAAGTCCAAGCGTGGGCCCTATGACCATTCTGGTGAAGTTGAGGGTATTCAGGGGTCGAAGGGGAAATGCTAGCCCTGTTAGATTCTGGGTGCACCAGGTGTATAATAAACATGGAAGTAGTGAAGAAAATGGGCCTAAAGTTAAAACCTTTGAAGATGCCCATTTCCTTTTGCCAACTAGATGGATCAGTGGCTGGAGGTTGCCCTGCACGTTTTGTCACAGAACCTATAGAAATGATCATGGGAGAGCATGATGAGACCCTGCAATTTATTGTGGTCCCTGGGATGGAGCAACCATTAATACTGGGATTGCCCTGGCTCCGGAAATGGAACCCCCAGGTTAACTGGAGAAAGGGGTTGTTGTGCATACGCACAAAGCAGCGACCGGGAGAAGGGGCCAGATCTCAGCCGAAGCCTGGGGGCCTAATTGAAATAGCTTCCACAGGTACTGAGCCCGTAAAAGATGAGGAGAAAATTCCTAAAGAGTATTGGGATTTAAAAGAAGTGTTCAGTGAGAAGGCCTCGGATGAGCTTCCGCCTCACCGACCAACAGACTGTGCTATTGAGATTTTGCCTGGGGTGAAGCTCCCAAAACCAAAGTTGTACTCAATGACCCCATGGGAATTGGAAGAACTAAGATTGTTTATTGATAAAAATTTGGAACGTGGTTTCATTCAACCTGCTGGACCCCGGGTAGCGGCCCCAGTGTTGTTCCGTGAAAAGAAAGATGGTTCCAAACGCTTGGTGATGGATTACAGAAATTTGAACGCTATTTCTGTCGAAAACATGTACCCCCTTCCTTTGATGAAGGACATGTTGGCCCATTTAGCGAAGGGAAAGATTTTCACGAAGTTGGATTTGAGAGAAGCATACTACTGAATTCGAATTAAGGAAGGGGATGAGTGGAAGACCGCTTTTAACTGCCCGATGGGTTGTTTCCAATTCAACGTTCTTCCTTTTGGTTTACAAGGGGCCCCAACTGTATTCATGCAAATGATCAATCAAGTGTTACATGAACATTTATACAGGGGGGGTTTGGTTTATCTTGATGATATCCTTATCTACATGGAGACCCTGGATGAACATGTGAAGTTAGTGCGGTCGGTTTTACAGAAACTGTGTGCCACTAAGTTGTATGCTAAATTGTCAAAGTGTGAATTCCACCAAGACAAAATTGACTATTTGGGATATCGCATTTCATCCGAAGGCATAGAGATGGATCCAGAGAAGGTGCGTGCCGTTCTGGAGTGGGCTCCACCACGCACCAGAAAACAACTTCAAAGCTTTTGGGGATTTGCAAATTTTTATCGGCAATTCATCCCGACGTTTGCTAAGATAGCAATGCCCATCACAAATCTCTTGAAAACAAAAGGGGAGGTGAAGCCAAGGCCAGGAAAGCCGCTGGAGTGGTCCATGGAGTGCCAAGCCGCTTTTGAAAAGCTAAAATGACTGTTTGCTGCAGAACCAGTGCTGAAACACCCGGATATGGACACTCCTTTCGTGATTCAAGCCGATGCAAGTGATGTAGCTATTGGAGCGGTATTACTTCAAGTCAACGAGAAAGGGACCTTACAGTCTTGTGCGTATACCTCCCGTAAACTGTCTGAAACAGAAAGAAGATGGGCCGTCTGGGAGAAAGAAGCTTTTGCAGTTCGTTGGGCCTTGCTGACCTGGAGACATTTCCTGGAAGGAGCAAAACACCCATTTGAGGTATGGACTGATCATAAGAATCTGGAAGCCTTAAAAACACCCCGGAAGCTGTCCCCTAAACAAGTTCGCTGGGCCCAGTACTTCAAGCGATTCAATTTCTCATTGAAGTACATTCCAGGCGGGAAGAACTTCATGGCGGATGCTCTCTCTAGACTACCTCAACATAATAGTATGCGTCAGGAGGTGATAAGCCCAATTGTCTCAGCCAAACAGCTAGCTGCCCCAGTGGTCACCAGAGCCCAAAGGAAGAACCAAGAAGTGGTCTTATCGAATGACCTTACCGAACAATTAAAAGAAGTTTTAAAACTGGACGAATGGTTCCTGGCTCATTCAAGTGACTATACAATTAGAGATGGTTTGGCTTGGGTGGGGGCCAAGTTGTATGTGCCACAGGTACTGAGGAGCCAAATACTACAACAGGCTCATGATTCTAAAGCAGCTGGCCATTTCGGATTTGTGAAGACCTTACATCTGGTTAAGCGGCAATTCTGGTGGCCTACTTTAAAGAAGGACATTGAAGCTTATGTAGCTAGCTGTCCAATTTGTGCTTCGGCAAAGAGACCTCCTGGTAAGCCAGTAGGATTGTTACAAAATGTAACTAGACAACGACTCCCTGGAAGGAAATCTCTATGGACTTTATAATAGAACTACCCAAAAGTGGTGGAAACACGGTCATCTGGGTAGTGACTGATTTGTTTTCCAAACAAGTACATTGCATACCTTGTTCCAAGATTCCCTCTGCTAAGATGCTGGCTCAACTATTTATATCACATATCTATAGGTTACATGGCATCCTGGAACGCATAATCTCTGACAGAGGGGTCCAATTTACCTCAAATTTTGGGAAAGAGTTCCTGAAGTTAATAGGCTCCTCCCAGGAGCTAAGCTCCGCCCACCACCCCCAAACCAATGGGGCCTGTGAGAGGACTAACGCAGTGTTAGAACAATATCTCAGATGTTACATAAATTATCAACAAGATAACTGGTCCGAATTACTACCATTTGCCGAAGTGGCATACAACAACTCCGTACACAGCAGTACTGGTTTTACTCCATTTAAAGTGGCTTCGGGACAAGATTTCGTTCCCATACCTGAACTTCCTCGTGAAAAGCCCAACATGCATTCGTTGGATGAATGGATAACTCAACTCCAACTTAACTGGCCAGTAACACGCAAAGCATTAGATGAGGCCCATCAAGCTCATAAGAAATTTGCAGACAAGAAAAGATCCCCACAGAAAGAATATAAAGTGGGCGACAAGGTTTTCCTGTCCACCAGATACCTGCAGACCACTCAAAAGTCAAAGAAGCTTGGTCCTAAGTACGTTGGTCCATTCACAATTGAACGGATTATAAATCCTGTAATGGTCCAGCTGAACTTACCCAAAACTCTTCGACGAATTCATCCGGTTTTCCATGTTAGTTTGCTAAAACCTGAACATACTTCTGACCTAAGACCCATCCAGACTGACTCTCCCATACCAATATTGATTGAAGGCGAACAACATTTTGAAGTTAAAGAAATTCTGGATTCTCGCAAATGGAGGGGTCGACTCCAGTATCTTGTAGCCTGGAAACATTTCCCTTCTTCACAAGCCGAATGGGTTAATGAAACCGATGTTAAAGCCCCTAAGTTGATCAAAGCATTTCATTCCAAGTATCCTGATAAGCCTTAGGAGTGTATTGTTTTGAAATTGTTTAATGATTAATAATTGTCTTTATATT
>BLBF01000019.1:40314160-40358568 GCA_015471245.1 Laticauda colubrina
CTAATCCATTATCACAAAGAGGTGACTCCTCATTGCCAGACCTGTGGGGAGCACTATGGTCTTGGCTTCCCAGTTCCACTTGGTTTAGATCTACCATAATGGGAATTATATTGATTATTACATGCTGTGTATTGTGTTGTTGTCTTCAGTGTCTCCCTGGTGCAATAACAATGTGTGGGAAGACAGGGAAATCCTTGGGTTCAAGATTTGAGAAGAAGCAGGAAGCAGAACCTCTAATGATGTATCAGAGAGAAATCACTCTGAAAGAAGCAGAGGATCTGCTCTTTGAGTTTGAGACAAGAATGGAAAAAGAAAAAGGGGGGATTTGTGAGCAGAACCGAAGCCATGTTGGATGGCCCATTGAATTGAATAAGGAAGTGTGTCTCAAAACTCAGTAGTTCTGCTAAATAAGAAAGTGTTCCAGTTTGTGCACAAGAGAAAAAAAACAAGATAAGGCTAGAACAACGGGGAATTGTAATAAAGTGCTGCAATGTCAGAAACCGTATAACTACTTTTGCTAGATAAGGAGCTAGTATGAATCTTCGAAATACATGTATCAATTTGAAAACAGAAAGAATGTGAGCAAAGGCCTCGTAAGAGGGGATAAAAATGCTGCCTGAATTTTGCTCTGTGTTCCTTCAATGCCTGAGGGGACCCGTCTCTGCAGACACGTGAATAAAACCTTGTTTTCCTTGGATCAACGAATCTTTTGGTGGTTTATCTGCTTCCACCTCACACTACCATGTAATCTCTTGCCATTAGCTGTAACATGCTATCTGCCTCAATTCTGACAATTAGTGGTATTAGTAAGGAATTGGAAGCAATGCAGGACTTAATTCCTAAATTATTTTTTTAATCTATTTTTTTCACCAAGGAGCACAGGTCAGCAGATACCATTTCCAAATCTATTGAGATGTATTTTAGTTTAGTAATAATTATTTAGTGCTATCAATTAAAGAAGATTTACAGTTTTTTAAATCAGTATTTCATTATTAATATTCAACAGTGAGTATTGTCATGGGCTCACTAGATTCCTAGGTTCCAGAGTCTAGATTCAGCTGAAGCATTTCAGACAGTCAACATGAGGTCATGCCTAGGTAAAATTATCTTATTGATATTGCTATTTTATTTATTATACTTGTTCCTTTATGTCATGCTAGCCCCTAAATTGTCCTTTTCCATGATGAAAATAGCTACTTCTTATACTCTCTTTAATTTCCATCTTGTGCATGAACATTGCCATCCTTAACGGGCATTTCTCTCCTGAGAAGCTTTAGTTCAGGGGTCCCCAACCACCGGGCCCCAGACTGGTACTGGTCCGTGGATCATTTTGTACTGGGCCCTGGACCGGTACTGGTCCGTGGATCCTTTTGTACTGGGCCGCGAAGAATGAATAATTGTGATTAAAATATATATAAAAATATGTTTTTAATAAAGAAATAAGCCCTTTACTTTTGGGGAAGAATTGATTTTGCCGATCCTTGAAAAAGTGTTTCTGCATGAAACTGGTCCTTGGTACAAAAAAGGTTGAGGACTATTGCTTTAGGTTCATAGTTCTTATATTTACATGAGTTTACTTATTCCATTGATCTAATTTTTGTTATTGTGCTAGTATGTAAATGTGACCATTCTTAATATTTAATCAATATTAAATAAATTATGTAACTGTTCACATATTTTGGTTTCATAAGAAGCAGGGGCATCAAAACTCTAGAAGTACATATGGAACTATAGTGCCATAAATAGAAATGATCTAAAGGTGATAAATTGAGAAATGAAGTTAGTGATAAATGTGGTTGCAAACTGAATATATGGTAGTTAGAATGTGGTGGTTTTGTGGAATGCAGAGACATAGCTACTTTTTTGAACTGAAACAATAAGGAACAATAACTTCAACATGTGAACTTGATTAATATGTTTCTTTCATCCTGGATGAGAATAATGGAGAATTAATGGAACTGGAATTCACCATCAAAAGAATAGTTGTGATAAAAAAATAATTTCTTTCTGCAATACCTTCTTAAAGATAACAAATTTATTAAGGCCTAAATGTTATGGATCATATTTAACAAGATATTTATTCCATAATATGAGATTTAGTGTTACATAAACGAAGTATACATTTCTGATATGAGGATTTTTACGATGCTGTCTTTCTTACAGCATGCTTCTTTAAACTCTAAGAACTATTGCAAATTATTTGCTTGTTGAACAGACATTCACAATGTACATTCTGCACAAGAGTTGATATTCTGGATAAATTATGAACTATGCTTGGCATGGGCGGGAAGTGTGAGATGTTAAGGTATTAGTTCTCTTAACATATTAGTTCACCACCATGTGGATTATTTTATTTATAAGATTTTTTTAAAACAATGGTTAGGCCTTGTGAATTCTGAAGCCTATCCTATGACTTCTTTGTTACTACAAAATGGAGTGAGTCTCATTAATTTTAGGTGACATTAAAGGTAATAGAGGTAACTGTTCTGTATAAAGAATAGTAGACTCCTAATACAGGATTCTGATTGGCTACAAAACCTGAATGGGGATTGATTCAATAGGAACCAATCCACGAAGCTGTCAAAAAGGTGGCAAAACTAAATACCTGTCATTGGCTACAAGCCGGCAGACAAAACCCTATAAAAAGGCTGCCGTGGCTTGAGCCAATGTTCCGTTTCTTAACTGTGTTAACTAATAAAGACTTTGTTGTTGGAACCCGGTCTACCTCGCATTTTTCCAGACGGAACACTGGCGACGAGGATGGGATCGTCCTAAACACGAGACTGAGCAGGCGGCGACAAATAAAACCAGATGAGAACAATGGCTGGAAACAACACGCCACCTGCACCCTTCAATCCCAATGAAGAGGATTGGGAATCCTACGTTTCCAGATGTATTTGGAAAGTAATGAGATGGAAGAGATCTCAGACCAGCGTAAGAGAGCTGTTTTCCTGACACACTGCGGGCCCACAATCTTCAAAATGGCCAAGGCTTTGGCGAAGCCCCGAGATGTGAAACAATTGACTTGGCCAGAGCTCCAAAGAATGCTAAAGGTCCACTATGCACCGGTGGTGTCAAATCTTATCAGGCAGCACGAATTTTATCTAAGAGATCAGAAAGAAGGCGAAACCATCGCTGATTTTGTGGCAGCCCTCCGACAAATAGGGGGAGCGTGCAAGTTTCTGAATTTAGATGAAGCGATGCAGGATCGAGTAATACTGGGTTTAAGAGACTCTAATGTATAGAGCAAGCTGCTCAATAAACCCAGCATAACCATAGCCGAAGCCATTGCAGAAGCCACAGCCGCTGAAGCCGCGAAAAAATCGGCGGTCAAAATGAAACAGATGAACGCGAACAACGATGAAACGAGCCTGGCCAGAGGGAAGAAACAATTTCCCACCACCACTCACCACGAAGATTTTTGACGAGACATCAGAATCCAGGGAGGAAGATGATGAAGTCCACCACCTATATGCCCACAAGAAAGAGCGTGAAAAAAGAAATTGGTGGGAATGCGCTGGCTGCGGAGGAAACCATCCTCGAGCCAATTGCAGATTTCTCGATGCCATTTGCAGAGCTTGCAAGAAAAGAGGGCATATCGAGAAAGTCTGCAGAAATAAAAAAAATTACAGCCCAAACAAACGCAACAACTCCCCCGCACAAGCTGAGCCAAAACAGACTGAGAGAAAGTGGCAGCGGAACAAGCGAGCCACTAACCAAGAGAAAGCACATCAGACTTTCACTATCGGAAGCGCTCAGACGGAAAGCGGGAAGAAAGTAAAAATAATTGTAAAAATAGAAGGCAATCCCTGTGAAATGGAGGTAGACTCTGGGTCCTTCCTATCAATGGTGTCATGGGACACCATCAAACAACTGGTTCCAGATATCAAACTCAAAGAACTCCAGAGACAAAAATTAACCCTCAAGGACTACCAAGGAAACCGAATTCCTGTAGTAGGCTTAGGACATTTCCGAGTCGCCTACACACAACATGTCGAAGTACTACCATTGACAATAGTCAACCGAGACCGACCAAGCCTTCTGGGCATCGAATGGTTCGCACCATTTGGCATTGGGATGACCGGAGTAGACCGGGTGGCCGCAACCGACTGGGAAGAAAACCTGATCCAAGAGTTCCAGGACGTTTTCGACGGCTCCCTAGGCAGGTATCGGGGGACCCCAATTTCCTTTAGTCTAGACCCCCAGGTAGCCCCTAGGAGACTAAAGGCCAGACGAGTTCCTTTTGCTCTGAAAGCAAAAATAGACGAACAACTAAATAAACTAATAGACCAAGGGGTTTTAGAACCTGTTGACCATGCTAAGTGGGAAACGCCAATTGTAACACCAATTAAACCAGACGGGTCGGTTCGAATATGTGGTGACTACAAGGCTACCCTGAACCACGCATTGCAACAAAGCCCATACCCGGTGCCAGTCGTACAACACTTATTACATTCTCTTGGGGGAGGAAAAGTTTTCGCTAAACTACATCTAGCGCAAGCTTACCAACAGCTCCCAGTAGACCCCTTAACGGCTGAAGCACAAACAATAGTGACCCACAAAGGGGCATTCAAATGCAACAGACTCCAATTTGGAATGAGTGTAGCCCCAGGCATTTTCCAGAGCCTCATGGAACGCTTATTGAATGGTATACAAGGGGTCGTGCCATACTTCGACGATGTCCTAATTTCGGCCAAAGATGTGACCCAGCTAAAAAAAAGACTAAAAGAGGTACTAACTAAATTCAGAGAATCTGGCCTGAAAGTAAAAAAAGAAAAATGCTGTTTAATGACTGATCGCATCGAATTCCTGGGCTACTTAATAGACGGAGAGGGTATACACCCTACTGATAAAAAAGTTATTAAAGTTATCAAAGCTATTAAAGACGAACCAGAACCAAGGAACAAAACTGAACTGCAGGCATTTTTGGGACTAATAAATTTTTATAACATGTTCCTACCCCACAAAGCGACACTAGTGGAACCATTACACCGATTACTGGATTAAAAAACAATTTGGACTTGGGGTTATAGAGAAAAGAAAGCCTTCCAAAAAATAAAAAACTTATTAACATCAAACACCATTCTTATCCAGTTTAGTAACACACTTCCATTGACAGTGACCTGCGACGCCTCACCGTTTGGAGTCGGTGCCATCCTGAGCCACCAATTGCCATATGGGAGAGAGGCACCCGTCGCATACTATTCAAAGACTCTGTCTAAAACCGAGCGTAATTATAGTCAATTGGACAGAGAAGCCCTGGCAATCGTCGCTGGAGTGAAACGCTTCCACAAGTATCTATATGGAAGAACATTTTTGATAGTAACGGACCATAAACTGCTACTGGGAATTTTGGCGGGAAACAAACCAACACCGAACATTTTGTCCCCGCGAATGACTAGATGGTCAGAATTCCTAGCAGCCTACTCTTATACTCTGACACATCGCCCCGGGAAACAAATTTCCCATGCAGACACATTGAGCAGAGCACCATTACCAACTATAGAGGAAGACCCAGCACCGACGATGACCACCTTGCAGATAGAGACATGCCCCGATCTACCCATATCAGCAAACGATGTCACCAGAGCCACCGCAAGGGATCCATTGACTGCCCGTGTACTGAACTGGGTAGGTAAAGGCTGGCCGGAAAATTAAAAAACTGAGAACTTTAAACCTTTCCGGACCAGACAAACTGAACTCTCAATCCAAAAAGATTGTTTATTGTGGGGTGATCGGGTAATTATTCCTAACAAATTACAAACCAAGGTACTGGGTATGCTTCACGAAGGCCACCCAGGAATAGTTAAAATGAAAAGCCTTGCTAGAAGCTATGTTTGGTGGCCGGGTATAGATAGGGACATTGAATACTGGGTAAATTCTTGCAACAAATGCCAAAGAATTAGGTCTTCCCCACCAAAAGCACCCATAAAGGACTGGGAAACCCCACGAGGCCCCTGGTCACGAATCCACATTGACTTTGCAGGTCCTACTAAGGGGCATACTTTCTTAATTGTCGTAGATGCATACTCTAATTGGCTGGAGGTTAAACTTATGCCATCTACGACAACTGAAACCATTATTAAACAACTTGACAAACTCTTCGCAACCGATGGCCTGCCGGACGTCCTAGTGTCCGACAACGGGCCACAATTAACGAGTATCCAATTCGAACAATACCTAGCCTCCCTAGGTATAAGACATGCCCTAACCGCACCGGCCCACCCGGCTGCAAACGGCAGGGCAGAGAGAATGGTCAGGTTTACCAAAGAAGGGTTAGAAAAAATGGACATTGGGGATGTCCAAGATAAAATAAATCGCCTACTCACCCTCCAGCATTTCACACTCAGTACTATGACAAACAAAAGCCCGGCGGAATTACTAATGGGAAGAAAACTGAGGTCGCAATTAGACAGATTGCACCCAAACTATACACCAGAAAACCCCCCCGACTCCTCCACCCATTTTAGGACATTTGAAATAGGTGACCTAGTCTATGCAAAAAATTTTACCGGCGACCCTATGGCTTCCAGGAACAATCACACAAATTACAGGCCCCCGGTCCTACCGACTAACCGTAGATGACAGCAGGGAATGGAAGCGGCACGTAGACCAGCTTCGGTCCCGAAACATAGAAAGAAGTACAAACACACAAATATTAAAAAATGATGAAAATCAAACCAAGGAGGGGGGGGAAATACGAGAAAATAATAAAGAACTGTTTAAATTAAACACAGAATACAATAACAAACAAAAAGAGCAAAAAAGAGACTTACAGTTAGAAGAAAATTGTGAGAAGAGTCCACTCGAAGGGGCCAGCCAGGCCAGCTCGACCTGTCCAGAGAAAACAGGAGGGAGCGGCAAAACCGCTGGCCTAAGAAACTCAGGCGGCAGTAAAATGGCTGACTCACCCTTCCAGGCGGTTCCAGGGAGAAGGACTGGAGAGACAGCAACCCCATCCGAATCGGTCGAAGTCTTCAACAGAAATGAACCGCGCAAGTCCAGTTGAGTCAAAAGAAGCCCCACCTACCTGCGCGACTACGTCACCACGTAGGACTAAACTAAGAGGGGAGGGGTGTTCTGTATAAAGAATAGTAGACTCCTAATACATGATTCTGATTGGCTACAAAACCTGAATGGGGATTGCTTCAATAGGAACCAATCCACGAAGCTTTCAAAAAGGCGGAAAAACTAAATACCTGTCATTGGCTACAAGCCGGCAGACAAAACCCTATAAAAAGGCTGCCACGGCTTGAGCCAATGTTCCGTTTCTTAACTGTGTTAACTAATAAAGACTTTGTTGTTGGAACCCAGTCTACCTCGTGTTTTTCCGGACGGAACAGTAACCAGACTGTTTGATGGAGTTAAAGAGTTGCTTGAGTGGATATCATAGAAAAATTGTAGTTATAAACAAACAAATGAATAGGTATTATGACTACTAAATGCTTTCTTTAAGATCATCAATATTAATCATAGCCACTACTTAATTGGAGCCATTTTGATTTACTATTATATTCATCTTTCTTTCTTGAAAGATCCCAAAGATGCTTAACAAGCAGTACTCTCACATATTATCCAAACAATCTGAGCAGTGGTGAGATTCAAATTTTTTTACTACTGGTTCTATGGGCGTGGTTTGGTGGCGGCAGGGGAAGGATACTGTAAAATCTCCAGTCAGAGGTTGGATTTGCCGGTTTTCTGCACTACTCAAAATTTCCGCTACTGGTTCTCCAGAACTCAGAACCTGCTAAATACCACCTCTGAATCTGAGGAATGAATGGGTGAGAAGGGTGGAATTAAGTATATCTTTCAAGGAACGTATTTGTGTCCTTCACCAGCCTTAAAATCAATCATCTGAACCTTACAGGTATATCTGTTTTTTAAGCAAGATGTTTGATCCTAGGACTTTCAGAACGCAGATTAGATAGACTTTGAAGCAAATTTACAATAAAACTCAGTATTAAAAATGTGATTGTCGTACTTGTTGAGAATAACATTTAAAAAAATAGTGCTTCACAAAGAAGTCATAGGTTTCGGAATTCACCGGACCTAGCCATTGTTTAAAAAATCTTGTAAGTAAACAATCCACATATTGAACACTGATTTTTAGAGCATTGATTTTTTTTCTGTTACAGTCAGTCAACTTACAGTTTCCATTACACAGGGTGGCAAACAGGGAAAATAGTTTTAAGTGTTGAAGGCAAAATTGTACACTGTTCATTGATTATTGAATAGTAGTTGCTGGCTAAGTTTTTGAAGCAAGCAAAATGTAGATATCCTAATCTATCTTTTAAAAAAATCACCTCAAATTGATGGAAATGATAATAAGTAAGGATATTCATGTCTTATTTGAGAGGTTTAAAGAAATTTTTGATTGCTTGCTGTAGAAACAGCACTCTGAAAGAAGTCGGTCTTTTGTCTGATATAGCAGTCTATGTTCCTTTATTGATGAATTACTGTTTGCTGTATTTTAATATTTCTTTTTTAATTCTCTTTTTGAAACATGTCTTCATCTAATTTACTATTGTTTAATTATTGTTATCCTTTCTTATTGTGGACTTTGTTATAATTTATCTCAGGTCATTTTTATCTGGAAATCATTGTTTACTCTTACCTCATGTTCAGTATGTTAGTATCAAATACATTATGAAAGCACAATATGTCAAGTTCATAATTAAATACCTATCATATAAATATTTGTGCTTTCAACAGACTTTGGAGACAATGTTTCACCAAAATGTTTGCCTGGAATTTATCAGTATAATCCCCAATATATTCTCACTCCTTTTTTGGTTCTGTATTCTACTGTCAAACTACAGTTGCAAAATTCATCATTATGTAATGCATATCTTTATTTTTCCCCTTCTTTTCAAAGAAACTATGTAGTAATAGAAATGTGAAAGTACCTACTTTTCAGGAGAACATTTACTAGGGCACACATATAATCAACCCATTTAAAGATTTTAGAGAATGCAGAGGTAAGGTGAAGTCTGTCATTAAAACACTACAGGTTGTCATCTGGGCATGACATTTTTTGACATTTTTCACATGTCAAAAATTGAACTTAAAAAGGTGGCACAGAAAAAGAAAGCTTCATTACCTCCAAATGAAACAGATGCTGACCCAGGCTTGGGTTTTGAAGTAATTATGCATGGAAAAATCTAATCTCAGCACTTTAGTTTAGTTTAGTTTAATTTAATTATTGTCATTGCACCTCATACAAGAAAATTAAATACCATCTTCAGTATACATTACGACTGAAAATAAACACAAACACACATCTTTCACATTCTAAATATCGAATTGAAAACCCCTGATATTGCATTAATATTGTACTATATAGTAGAATTCAATAGAGTGACTACCTTGGGATAGAAGCTGTTTTCAGCCTATTTGTCCTTGTTTTTATTATCCTGTACCATCTGCTAGATGGTAATAGTTCAAATAAAAAGGGTGCCCATAATGAGATGGATCTTTGAGAATATTTGGAACTTTTCTAAGGCTGTGGGAGTTATAAAGCTCTTCCAAAGAGAGGAGAGGCAACCAATGATCTTCTGGACAATGACATTAACCCTGTGGAGTGCTTTCCTATCTACCACTGTGCAATTGCCAAATCATACAGAGATGCAGTAAATTAAGATACTCTCTATGGTGCAGTGGTAGAAGGTCATCAGCAGTTTTTCATTCAGTTGTTGTTTTCTTAGAAGTCTTAGGTAGTATAATCTTTGCTGGGCCTTTTTGATCAGTGCTGCAATGTGCTGCAATGGGTCAAGTAACACCAAGAAACACTTATGGTAACACTCAGGAACTTAAAACTGGCCACTTGCTGCACTTGGTCTCCATTGATAAGCAAAGGCTGGATGTCTGATCTGTTCCTTCTGTAGTCCACTATAAGCTCATTAGTCTTATTGGTGTTTCCACACCACTGGTGTCTCCACACCACGAAAGCAACTGGTCCACCTCATCTCGGTAGTCAGACTCATCCCCCCCCCCCGAGATGAGTCCTACCATTGTTGTATCATCTGCAAATTTAGTAACAGTATTACTCGCTTGAGTGGGAATGCAGTCATGCACATAAAGAGTATAGGGTAAGGGACCATGTGGTGGACCAAGTAATACTTAATAAGGATTTACAAATAAGAAAAGTATTTACTTTACAAACAAGTATTTGTTTTTCCCTACACAATACAGGAAAGATGACTATGTTGAGACTCTGATAATATCACAAATTGCTTTGAATCGTTTCAATGAAAACTGAAATCTTTCTCCTCCTCTTTTTTCTTTCTAAATAGATACCTTATATTGCTCACCTATATTCTGGTCCAACTCTACCTGAATATTACATGCTAGAGATTCTATTGTAACAGAAACACACATGATACATGGACCATTCCCAGTTAATGAATTTTATAGTAACATCTTCTGATGATTAGATATTTTTATTTATTAATAAAAAATGGCAGACACGAGAACTGAGCTTCAACATTATGTTTATTTCTAGAAACCTCTCCAGATCCCAAATACATTCTTAAAAAAGTAAGGATGATGTTTACTTTGAAATGCATTCAGCCATCCATACTCAGAAAGATAAATGGAATTAAAGCCCATGTCCCACTGCACCAATGGATGCAAAGAGGATGTAAAACGGACAAAAAAGCTTGCCATCCATTGGAAAACGCGATGCATCTGTTGTGGATTCACTGCGTACGTGGTTCATACGCTCTATCCATCAAACATCTGTCTACTGCTATTTCATCCGCTCAAAAAGTTTTGAGCTGCACAAAACTTTTTGAGCGGATGAACTTTCTGCCACGTACGATCTACATCTGTGACACATACGGGCAACAAACGTTCTACGTCCGTTGTCATCTGTTACATGTCCGCTGTATACTCTCAGCATCCTCTGGCCATCCCCGCAACTCACATCTGCTGCAGCTGAAAATGGAAAGAAGGAGGAAGCGAAAGGTACATGGAAAGTCCACACAGCATTAGTAGCACGGAAATAGAAAGGATGTAAGCGGATGCATCTCGTATATAAAGCATTAAAGCAGACAAAACGTTCGTATATGGGACATATCTCGGATATTTAGGATGTCTGGAGTATGCCTAGAGTATGTGGAAGGACACCTAGTGGAAAACTGACATTTCCTATAAAAAGGGGGAAGGAAATCACCTGGATCTCACTATCAGTCCAGCAGCCGTGGTGTACAGACCTCTTCACCCTTGCTCTTGCTCTTCCACATCATCCATTGATCTCCACCATGGATCATCACACACTCCTTATGGTAGCTGCCATCATTCAACATCAGAACCAAGCCCTCTTCAGGCTGTTTCACGTTTTCCTACGCAAGGAGAAGAAGGATACGTCCAAGAGCTGTGTGGGTCCGAAGATGAATTGGGAGAAGAGTGGAGTTTGGACTCTATGACAAGCTAATGATGGAGCTGAGGAATAAAGACACTTGTGCATTCCAGCACGTGATGAGGATGCCACCAGCCATGTTTGACGAAGTTGTGGAGCGGCTGAGACCCAGGTTGACCAAGCAGAGCACCAACTTCCGGCCCAGCCTGGACCCTGGGCTCAAGGTGGCACTGACTCTGCACCACCTGGCCTCTGGAACCACGTACAGAAACATGCAGTATGCCTGGAGGGTGCCACACAACACTATCAGCAAGTGGTCAGAGAAGTGGTGCAGGCCATTATCGAAGAATACGTGGAGGAGCTCCTCCAGTGCCCCACCACTGAAGAAGGATGGAGGAAACTTGCAGAACAGTGGTATCAGAGGTGAAACTTCCCCCACACTGTTGGAGCCATAGATGGGAAGCACGTGGCCTGCAAAGCTCCACCCAACTCAGGGTCCTCTTATCACAACTACAAGGGCTTCTTCAGTATCATCCTCTTTGCCATGGTCGATGCTGACTACAAGTTCATCTACATCAATGCTTCAGGCAACAGGTCTGCTTCAGATAGCCAGGTATACAACACCAAAGACCTCAAGGATGGGCTGGAACACAACCTCATCATGGGTTTTCCAGATCCAGACCCCCTACCCAATGACACACAAGATGTGCCCTACTTCATTGTGGATGATGATGCCTTCTCCCTCAGAACCTACCTCATGAAGCCCTACACTTCCAGATACCTCACCTGTGAAGAGAGGATCTTCAACTACAGGCTGTCCAGGGCAAGGCGGCTGGTGGAGAACGCCTTTGACATCCTGGCCAACAGGTTCCAGGTACTTTTCACTACCATGCAGCATCACCCAGGGACTGTGAGGAGCATCATGGAAGCTTGCTGCATCCTGCACAATCTCATGTGTACCCGTTACCCAGTGTTGCAGAACATGCTTGTGGACAGTCAACAAGGGAATGAGGACATGAAGCCTGGTAAATGGAGGCAAGGACGAAACCTGATAGACACTGTGGATGTACAAGGCCCCAACAACATTCACATGAAGGGAAGAAGCAGCGCAACCTCCTGAAACACTGGTGCAACTCCCCAGCTGGAGCAGTGGAGTGGCAAGACAGGATGGTAGATGCTTAATGGATGCTTTTTTCAGCCTGTCTCATCACACTGATGAGATTGTGCCATGTATGTTGGGTGGCCTTACAATGAATAGGGCATTAATAAAGAGTTTTGTTTATTTTGAAATGTGTTGATCAATGAATAAATTGTTATTGATAATAAAAAGCCATAGGTGTGGCACCTGGGAGGGTGGACCATACAGTCCCACTATGCTTGCACTGGAGGTTTATCTATCACACAACTATCCTTACCCATCCCACAACTATTCTTATCCATCTGCCTGCTTTCTATGGAGGTGGAGCTGGGTGTGGGTGTGGGTTGATCTCTGGCTACTGCTTCTTCTTGCTCCATTTGAGACAGTGGATTCTCCACGTCCTCTGGCATGGGGAGTGCAGCTGTCGGGGGGTTCTCTGCTGTGGGGCCCTCCAAAGACACCTGCCTGGACACGGTAGCTGTCTCCTGGCTGGAAGAGGAGTGGCTCTCTGTGAGCTGTCTGAGGGAGAGGGTTGACAGAGGGGCTGCTCCTCGGTGGCGGATCTCACCCTCCAGGAAACTGCACCTGGCCATGACGTACATCTCCTGGTGAGTGAGCTTGACAGCGGCCTGCCCAGATTTCTTCAGCTGCAGCTTGCCATACCAGGTGTGCATGAGCTTCCACCATCCCAGGAGTACATCTGAAGTGTAGCGCAGGTTCTCTGCCTTGTTTCTCCATGCTGCCTGCTTCCTCTTGGTGTCACGATAGAGCCTGTGGCCCTTTCTCCACAGGTACCTGTTCTCCCTCAGCCATTCCAGCACCTCCTCCTCATGGTCTTCGGAAATGGAGTACTGTTTCCTCTCTCCCTTCTCCTTGCCTTGCCTCTTCCTCCATCTGGCAGGGGCTTCAGGGCCTTCAGCAGCAGGGCTTTGAGGGCCTTGGGGCTGGTCCATCACAGCACCACCACCAGCATCAGTAGCAGCAGCACCAGCAGGAGAAGCCCCAGCAGCACCAGCAGGAGAAGCCCCAACAGCAGCAACACCACCAACAGCAGCAGAAGCAGAAGCAGCAGCAGCAGCAAAAGCAGCAGCTTCAGAGTCAGCGCCAGGGGGTGGGATGGTGATTCTGTTCTTCTTGCCAGGGCTGGCAGGAGTAGGCACAGGCTTTCTCTTCTTCCCTGACTGTCAAACCATGGTGTTCTTTCAAGATGTCTCTGGCAGCAGGTCTTTCCTCTGAATGCTGACTGCTTGCGAGCTGCATCCTTTTATATCCGCGGAGCTGATGCAATTCATCCTCCCTGCATGCGCAGTGACGACTTTGCATCCGCTATCCATCCTATAGGCATCCGTCAATTTTTCTAGCTAGCTTTGCTGAATGTCACTCATCTTGGTTCCCTGTCACTAAAAGCTTTGCTTCATTATTCAATTATTTCTTCAAAGTGCTGATTGTCCAGGGAAGTATTTCCTCCCAACAGCAGTGTAAAAATCTTAAAACAATCGTTCCCCTTTAAGAAAGCCAAGCCCCAAAACTCTGGAGACAATAAGTCTAGGCTGTCTGTCAAGAATGTAATAAGGGTGGGAAAAAAATCAAAAGATTGCTTCTAACTACCGGTTCTCCGATCTGCTTAGAAAGTTAACAAGGGGTTCTATAGAACTGGATAGAACCGGTAGAATTCCACCCATGCAAAGTCTCTAGATGACTCCCCATCTACATTTCCATTGGCTCCATTACAAAATGAGCAGGAACAACCCCCAACCACTGATCCATCTAGTTGGCAAAATGCTATGGGAGTTTTCAAAGTTCTTTGCCTCAACCTCAGTTTATCCATGACTTCTGGGCTGATTACACATCTAGTACACCCAGAGTCCAGCCGAGACAACATTCTCCCCTGGGAGCTGGATGTAGGCACCCTTAGTTCCACTGGGATGGTCATAAGGCCCCTTTGTGGAGTTACCAGAGGATCGTTGTTGAGGTATTACCCATTAGGAGAATGAGTGCACTCAGGGAAACATAGTGAGAGTGATATTGAATAATATACAACCAACACAGAGATACACTGAACAGTAAAATGTAGGTTACTTCCAGTAAATGGGTAAAAAAGTCCAACAAACAGTCCAAATCATACATGGTTAAAGCAGTTAGTATTAGTCCAAGGATAATCCAAAAATGAAGTCAAGTATCATAAACAAAATTCAATAGTTTGCTAACAGTTGCAAGACTCACAGCAATCCAAGTAGAATGTTGATCAGGTGATATGACAAAACAGGAAATGCAAGAAGAAAGATACCAGGTTTCTGGCTCCATCTTTGGGCCATTGGAAGAACCTCAGCCAATCACACTTACAGCATTCTCTTAAAGATACAGTATTAAATTACTATCCTAGTTTAGAAATTCCCAACCCAGCTGTGAGGTGACTATCATTCCTAACATTCTCCCCTTTGGGTAGGACAATATTGTTTTGATCTTGTCTTTACAGCAAGATTTGAAGCCATCTGATTTGCTGATTGGTTGTCGTCATACACAACAATAGGTTCCTTTACATTAATTCACATGTCTATCAGTTGTTTATAACATACTAAGTCCGTACATAATAGAGACAAACATGAGAATTCAGCCTCCATTGTTGATAAACTTAGATATCTTTGTCAAATAGATCGCCATCCAATTAACACCTTTCCTAATATTACGAGAGTACCTGACGTTGATTTACATGTAGGTACGTCTGCAGCAAAACTTGTATTGGCATATGCAGTTAAACTTAGTTGATCCTTAGGCTCCGAATATAATGCATAATGCATTGTTTGTTTAAGATATCTCAATACACGCTTAGCAGCTAGCCAGTACCTTTCAGTTGGCTCAGCATTAAACCTAGCTAATAGGTTAACACAGTATGCTATATCTGGCCTCGACCAATTACTGGAATAAGATAAGATACCATTCAAGGATTGATAAATGTCTTTATCAAAAACAGGACTTTGAAGATTACTGTGGCTAAACTCCTGGCTCATTTGTGTTTTAGCTGGTTTACAAAGTTTCATTTTAAAATTCTTTAATAACTGGTTAATTTTATCTACCTGTGAGATTTTGTAGCCTCCCCTAGTTTTATCTATGTTTAAACCAAGATGCTGTTTAATCTCTCCAAAGTGTTTTATTTTAAATTTCTTCTTGAACAGTGAAATAATTTCAGTAGCTTCTTGCTCAGTCTTAGTGATTAATGATATGTCATCAGTGAACAATAGCAACAATGAAATTACACCATCATTTTCTGTTTTGAATAAACGTGGATCAGCCATGCCAGGTACAAAACCTATTTTTGTTAATTCCTTCACTATGCACTGGTTCCATTCATAGCCTGATTGCTTCAAGCCATAAAGACTTCTTTTTAATCTCCAGCAATTAGTTTTGTTATCAGTTTTTATACCTAAAGGCTTTTTTAAATACACAGTATGTTGCAACAGTGCATGAAGATATGCTGTCTCAACATCTAAATAGCTTATTGTGTATTTATTTTTAGCTGCCCGCACTACTCGTAATGAGAGCCTTCAGACTACGTGCAAACATCTCATCATAGTCATTGGCTGACTGATCAAACCCTTGTGCTACTAATCTGGCTTTATGGGTAACAGTCCCATCTACACCTGTCTTAATTTTATAAATCCACTTACACCCTATGGCATGTTTACCTAGTGGTAATCTGGCATTTTCATATACCTCCAAACTTTGTAAAAATTTCAATTCCTTATCCATTGCTTCCTGCCAGGAAGCCTGATCCCTAGTAGGATACAGTTTCAGCTCATTATACTTAGTAGGAACTATATTTACTTGGCATATAATATTAGCCTGATATCTATTTGGTGGTTGTGTTACATGGGTTGAATGTCTAAGCAACTCAGGGCTTACTGGTGGACTCTCCTGTTCCACCTGCTGCTGTTCTTCTACCTCCTTCTGTGCCTGTTCTTCTCCTTTAATGGCTATTGATGGTTTAATTATCTCATCATTAGGGACTACTTGGGTGTCGATAATATCATTGTTGGATTCCTGTTCTAGTTTATTCCACCCAATGTGCTCAAGAAATTTAGCACTACCACTACAGTAAATATAGCTGTGCCTCGATCCCAAAATCTAAACGATCTATGGTTGGCCTCATAACTTACAAAAAATAATTTCCTAGCTCTATGTTGCCCTTTCAGTCTAACTTGTGAGGGAATATGCACCCATGCTGGAGCTCCAAATGTGTGTAGATAACTTAAATTTGGTTTTCTGCCATGCCAACAAGTGAATGGCAATTCACCAGTTGTTGTATTCACCACATTAGCACATGATGATAACACATGGCTTCACCCCACAATGTTTCAGGCAAACCTGAATTAGATAACATAGTACAAGCTGTGGCTTGTAATGTTTGCCCTCTTCATTCTATAAATGAGTTATGTTGTGGTCTGTAAGATGCAGAATGCTTATGCGCGATACCAGCCAATTTTAACATCGTTAATAAACTCAGTCCCATTACCTGTTACTAAAGTAATTACCTTGTTTCATTTTTCTTTCTGCAAATTGTAGCCAATTAAAGAAATGTTAGAATGTTTCTGTTTTGTTTTTCATTAAATAGCAGAACCCATATTGTGAGTCATGGTCCATTATCCTCAAAACATAGCAGGCACCTCCCAAACTGGGTTTTTTTAGGACCAATTATGTCAGCAAACACAACCTCTAAAGGTTCTTTGGTCTTAAACACATTCAGTCTGTTTGCTGGAGTAACCCTGCTTTTCTCCTGACTACAGGCATTACAGTTTAAGTACTTGCTACAAGGTTTTAATTTTACTGCCTCTGACAATTCAACAGTTTCAGCATTTTGAAATTAATATGCCCCAGATGTCTATGCAGTAAACATATACATTCGTCATGTGGCTTAACACTGTTATAAACCAAGTTAGCCATCTGCAACTGATCATCATGTATAACATATAAATCATTCTTTAAAGTAGCAGTAATACTTTTACCCTCTTTCTCTATTATCCAGTTGTCTCCCCTAAAGTTTACTACATTACCAATATTAATTAAAGTCATTACTGACAACAAATTAAATTTCACTTTAGGTACATATAATATAGATAAATGCTCATTTATACATGAATAATATGCAGTACCTTCACCAGATGCTTTCATCTTCCATTCATTTGCCAATGATACATGCTTACTTAAGCATGCTTACTTATTGTCCTTGCTTACTTAAGGACATCTTCACAAACCTCTATTTCTAGTAATGCACTGCGATGCTCCACTATCAAGTAACCACAAATCATGGATTACAGTTGAATTGCTAGACATAGCTAAATTAACATTCTTCTTAGCCTTCTGGTGATTAACAGTATTCTGTTGTTTTCCCTTCTTACAGATCTAGCTACATGTCCCCTAGCCCCACAAGAAAAACATTTCCTAACAGTATAGGCAGTTGAAAACAAATGTTCTTCTTGTTGTTGTTTCTCTCTCAGTTGGTTTCTTTCCAGCCTTCTTCTTGCCTCTTCTAACAATCGTCCAGTTATTTCAGTCAATGTCAGTTCATTTCTGGTCAGGACTTCAGTGAAGATACGTAATCATCATAACTTTCATCCAATGAGGAAAGAATGATGTAAACCTGATGCAGCTCTGAAAAAATCAGTTCCTTTTCATGTAGCTCTTGAAAAGTTCTTTTCATAAAGTTCAAATGAGCTAACATATCTCCACTTTTCAGAAGAGGTGCTTTAAACAGTTTACGCGTAAGATGTATATGTGCACCTACACTGTCATGAACATAAATCCTCTTCAAATTCTCCCAGCACATAGCAGCAGACTCTTCTCCACGAATACTAGCTGCTGGTCACTCAGTGTTAGTCCAATTATACAAAAAGCTCGTTCATTGTTCCATTTAAAGTCAGCTAACTTTTTGGCATCATCCTCATTATTTGGATCTCAAGCATTTACATCTGGTGGATCCTGAACTGCAGTCCATAACCCTTCTCTATGCATAAGTAGACTACACTTCATAGACCAGGAATCATGGTTTGTTCCATCCATCTGGGTTATCAGTGATAGACTTGTTGACGAGTCTTGTGCCATCTTTACCAGGATAGTAACCCACAAACAGTAAACAGCTGTCTGTATACAGTGCTGTGTATTCACACTAATTCTCAGTTATCTGAGTCTGGTATGAACTGGGCCCATAATCAGTGTTGAGGCATTCCCCATTAGGAGAATGAGCGCACTCAGGGAAACGTAGTGGGAGTGATGTTGAATAACACACAACCAGCACACAGGTACACTGAATAGTAAAATGTAGGTTTTACTTCCAGTAAATGGATAAACAAAGTCCAACAAACAGTCCAAATCATACATGTTTAAAGAAGTCTGTGTCAGTCCAGGGATAATCCAAAAATGAAGTCAAGTATCATAAACAAAGTTCAGTAAACAGAGTTTGCAAACAGTTGCAAGACTCACAGAAATCCAAGGAGAATGACAATCAGGCAATACAGCAAAACAGGAAATGTAAAAAAAAGAAACCAGGTTTCTGGCTCCATCTTATAGCCATTGGAGGAACCTCAGCTAATCACACTTACAGCATTCTCTTAAAGATACAGTATTAAATTACTATACTGGTTTATATATTTCCAACCCAACTGTGAGGTGACTTTCATTCCTAACAATCGTCATCAGAATCGGACTCACTGTCACCTGAAGAGGTTGGAGTTCCCAACTCCTTTTTTCCTGGAGGAGCGAACTCAACAACTTTCACAGTCTTTAGGGCCGTTTCATGCAGCTTGGCATAAAATAACAACTTTCTTCCCTCCAGCTGGCGTTCCCATTGCCTCCAATTTAGCGCAGCAATTTGCAACCCGGTGACCCTCTTTCCCACATTGGAAGCATGTGTGATTTTGGGTTTCACAGCTGATCCACCCTTTTGAACTTTGGTCGCCTCTCGGGGGTTGATAGGTGAGGGCTTGCTCCAGCCAGGGCCACCTCTGCATCTGTTTCTGGTCAGATCAATTTCCACATCAGCAGCCAACACGTACTAGAGTTGAAGATCTCTAGGATGTCTTCTGGAGATACAGCTTTGGTAAACGTCTTTATTTAGCCCATCTTTGAAAGCCTCCATCAGGGCCTCTTGGGACCAACCTCGCATGTGGCATGCCAACTCTCTAAACTCCTGGGTGTATTCAGCTATGGACCTTCACCTGATATATCATTTTCATTCTGATCCTTGCCTTACATTCTGCAAGAGGATCCTCAAAACATGTGCGTAATGCTGCCATAAACAAGTCATAATTCCTTAATTGAAGAGGATCATCATTGTGAAGAGTGATCATCCATTGGACTGCAGTCCTTTCTAAGGCTTTGGTGACATCTCACTTTGGCTGCTTCTGAGGTGAAATCATCCCCATATTCCTCCATCTGGTTCCAGACTTGGGCTAGGAAGAATCACAATTCCTTGGGATCCCCTCCATATTTTATTTCCAGTGGAGGAACTTTTGGAATTCGGTACCACCATGGTGCTATGCCCCCCGGGGGGGGCTTGGTCTACTGCAGCCATTGGCATTCCTGCCGCTTGAACTGGCTCTGGCTAAGCTATGGGAAGCACTGATGGAGCTTCAAAGGCTTCTGCCCCTCTCCTCTCTTCCCCAGCTCTTCACACACAGGCAATGCATACCTTTCTTTAGCTTTTTGATCCTCCAAGGCTTCAATCAACAGATGCAAAGCTTGGGTCAGCAGGAGATCTTCCCTGTTTTCCTCCTGCTGGGCAGCTTCTTCACGCTGGCATCTGGCAGTCATCACCCTGGAGGGGATCTCCTGTGGCAATTTTCATTCTACTCTCAAAGACCATTTGGATCAGACTACCTCTTTTTCTTCAATTTGCAACTCCGCCAGCAACTCGGCCTCCTCTTGAATGTCGAGAAGCAGTGAGGTGGTAGGTCCACGCAGCACCCAAATCTTCTTGATCGCTGGCTGAGTTAGACATTGTTTTTCAAACCCTCTCAAAAGATATAGAGGTTAATCTCTGGGTGGGCTGATAAAAATATATCTTATATATTGTTAGATGTGCCTCCATTCAAAATCCAAGAAAGAAAATCTTAGACTCCATTTTTATAGAGAAAAGTATTTTTACTGGATATGAAGTGATAGTAATAAAGGAAATACAAGATCTGAGGAAAAAGGTGCGAAAATTACACATAGAAAGTTATCCCTCAATAGTTCAAACTGGACATCCTATCTGAGGTGTGTATATGTGGGTTACATCTTCAGGTAGCGTCCAACATATCTAGTATGCTGATACGGTTGATCTTGGCCTAGAAAAGATAAGTGGCTGAATTTGCACAGTAAGCAGGAAAGCATCCCAACTTTTACAATTCACAGAACTTCAACCTCCAGCACCCTTTTCTCCATGAAGCCCAATTATTCCTCTCCGTTTCCATGGCAACCAGCAAGAGTCAAGCAGAAGAAGAAATCTTGGAGGCTGACAGATTTTATAGTATCCCTCCCCTGCCACACCCACCAAGCCAAGCTCACCAAGCGATGCCATGCACACCAAGCCACCCACCCATAGAACCAGTAGTACATTTTTTTGATCCCACTACTGTCATAGAAGCCATTTTGTGCAAGCTGCTGCAACATGGAACCATTTACCAATAACTTCGATGATTTTTAATTTTTAATTTGTTTTTTAATTTGCCATTAATCAGTGTGCAGAAAATGACCTATAGGAAAATAAAATTTTTGCCTAAACAACTGGAAGAATTGCCTCCTGTTGGGGACTCTTTAGCTTTTCTACAGCAAATGCCACTATATTTAGATACTTAAAGATGTAAACAAACAAATGAGTCTTTCAGTTTGACAAAGAAATGTGGTTAGATTTTATTGTTGCTGCTTCCTTTGGGAAAGCTGTTTTAACTTCAATAACATTACCATTAAACATGAATTCCAAGGAGAAGTTAAAGATTTGTCCCTGACACACACATAAAAAAACCAAAACAAAACAAAAAAACACAGATAGAAATAAACTTCATAAGTTCAACATTTGAGGATTCTTCTTTTTGTTTTGCTTTCTGAGAAAGCCCCATCCCATTTTGCCATGGGAGCAAATAGGTTGCTATGGAGACCGACCGGTGCAGTGGAAAAATATAGAAAGCTAAATCTCTCTAGAGCAAAGAAACGAGTACACGATCTACGTCAACCATACATCCTGAACAGAATTGAATATAAACGTCGTCTTTTAGATAATTATGGTCTCAACATTAAAAGAAAATAGTATAGTTTATGGGAATAAACTTAAGATAGAGAATTTTTATCTTTAAATCCAACTGATGATAATACAGATCTGATTTCTGGAACTAAACTAATTTCCAGAGTTAATTTATTTCCTGTAGATGTGAACATTTAGAAAAGAATTATTGCACTATGCAATCAATTATACCAAGCTATAGAAGTTAATTTGCCAGTAATAATTTGAAGAGGGAAGAAAAAAACTTACAAGCAACATAAATGAAATGCATGAAAAAAAAAAAGTATGATGATATATGAATAATCCTGAAGAATTTCTCCTCAAATGAAAGAGCTTTCTAATGCAAGGAACAAAGTGCAAGTTTGGCAGATTAGTTTTATTGGGAAAAGAATTTTGCAGTATAGACAATCTTTCAAATCTGGCATTGTCCACAAATGTTTAAACTACAATTCCCAGAATTTCCAACCAGCACTCATGTCTGTTTTAATTGGAATTGTAGCCCAATATATTAGAGGTCTGCATTGAGGCATTAAGAAGGTGGCAGGCACTATCATATATTCAAAGGCCACATAACTTTTTTCCAACTTTCAATTTTTTTCTTTGATAAAGTGATAAAAATTTCTAGAATTTTAAAATAAATATGACATAAAATAAAATATCTGTAAATACCATTAAACTCTGGAAAAATACCTTGAATAGTGAATCTTAATGCACATTTTGTAATAGGTTAATTATAGTATATACTACAAACAGAAAACATTTAAGGTTCAACAGCCAGTTTTGCATAAATGAAATAAGTTATGAAAAATAAAAGTATAGTATATAATATTGAATCATTTCTATAAACACAATTATATATTTATATACAATCAGCCAAAAGAAGATTTATGTAGTAATTGTGAAAGTTCATACATTGCTGAAATCTATTAAAGGATATTATAATGACTGATTTTTACCATACTAATAATTTCAGGGGGTTTTACGGTTCTGTCCACCTCTGTAGAACCGGTAGCTCTGAAGAGCAGCAGACATAAAACCGGTTCTATGTCTGCTGATGTTTTTACCCACCCGCCCACTCAGGCTCTTACCTGTTCTTTATTTCCTGTTTTTTCAACTTCAACTGCCGAACAAGGTACAGCTGCAGTTAAAAAGGCAGGAAAAGAGGCTGTTTTAAAGGCTGCTTCTCTGCACTCAGAGTGCTAATGATGATTTACAGGTAAACATCATAAATCACTGAACCTCATAAATCCTGAACCAGTAGTTAACCCTGTAATATCCCACCCCTGAATAATTTTCAATATTTTTTAAACAAAGGTTAGCTAGGGTTAGATTGAAAAAAAACCAAGGTTTTTGCTTGTGTTCTAATTAATGATTACATGATCAAAAGTTCATAGTTCGTGTTCAAAATTTAACCATATTATTTTTCACAATTTTCCTTTTGTTCTCCATCAAAAGAATTTAGATCCTTAAGGCTTCTGATTATGAATGCATTGTATAAGCATTTTTATTAATATTCATTGATAAACTTTCTTCCATGGATTTTCTTTTCTTCAAAAATTATCTAAATTAGGACTCCCTAATGACTTCATCATTTTCTGTCTGGATAGATGATGTTCTCAAGAGAGTCATAATTTCTTATAATATCAGGGCTGGATGCATCACAGGCTGGCCACACCCATGCCCAGTTTAGCAAAGGGTAAAAAGTCATGATGACGATGACGATGATGTGATGACATGAGTTTGATACCCTTGTTCTATATAGTACTGTTAGTGGAAATGTACATAAAAGGAATTTATAGGCACTTTTATAAATAGCCTGTTGATCATAACAGCACTAGGACTATGGATAAATATTATTTTATGAAATATTTACTTGATGAATTAAAGTATTACTTTTCCTATTCCCATGTGTCTAGAATTGGGTTTGTTGGGTTTGTTTATTTGTTTTTTTTTGGGGGGGGGTATAATGACATCGAGATATTTTTAAATAGAATAATTATAATTCCAAATAACCTTTCAAAGAAAAACAAAGTTAAAGAAGAAACAAAAATATAAATGCCCTATATTTATAGATACACATACATGAATAAAAGTTGTATAATAAACATTTAAATGAACAGAAGTCATAATACATTATAATTTACATCACTAATGTATATTCATAATTTATTGGTTTATAAATTACTGGTAACATCAGTTTTGCAGTGCACTAGATACCTGGGGCTGTATGTTTGGCTTCCCAGTGCTGAATATTAAGTCTTTTATCTCTAAGCTGAGAACTGAAAATCTATTTTTTTTGTCCAGGTGTTCAATTGTTCGCTTTCTTGAATGATTGGCTTCATTTTGAAAATTCATTTTTATCATACTGTCAAAGAAGCTAATTATTGGAAACAACAATGGAATAAAAACAGATTTCTACTCATTAATGAATTACTACAACTGGCCTCTAGTTTAGTAAACATTTCTTTCTTGTGTTAGTCCTCAACATATACCACAATTGAGTCCAAAATTTCTGTTTCTAGGTGAGACAGTTAAGCAACCTTTGCCCCATTTAAATTTTAACATTGAAGTTTACAGAAAATCCATATTTTCTGTTACCAATGTTAAAGCTTCTGTCTTGAAGTTTACAGAAAACACATAGAGAGGTAATTATTAACATTTTGATTCTCACCACTCACTGGAGCACAGAGTGGGAGTGATCAGAACTTTATACCACCAGGCTAAAAGTTTATCTACTAATAAAGATGAAAAAGAACAACTAAACCACATCAAGGAATTCTCAGAATTTATGGTTATCCTAGCCTTATTAAATCCAAAAGAGACCTAGAAATAGCTCCTCCATTACAGGCAAAGAAGAGAACAACAAGCATAACAATGTTGTCATTCCACAAGTTACTGGAATATCTGAAAAATTCAGAAAGATTTCCAACCAACATAACATACACATATATTTTAAAACTTCGGGTCTCCAGCCCCTAAACTGTGGCCCATTCACAGAAACAGGACATGGAAGCAATGGACAAGCGCATGTGCAGTTTCATTTATGCAAACAGCAGGTGTGTGCGGTTGCTGCTTATGCATATGGAGCTGCAAGTGTATGTGGTTGACCAGTGTTTTGTTCGGAAAACACACGAGGTAGACCGGGTTCCAACAACAAATACTTTATTCTATAACCACTCAATAATAGGAACACTTGGCTGAAGCCGGGGCCAGCCTTTTATACAGGCTGGCTTGCCTGCTTGCAGCCAATGGCAGTTGTTTAGATTTGCCGCCTTTTAGCAGCTCTTTGGATTGGTTCCTAGTGAACCAATCCAGTGTTCATTTTATTAACCAATCAGGTTTGTAGATTTGGAGTCATCCACTTTACATATAGAACAAGAACCACTTGCCCAGAACCATTCCCTCTCCCAAATATTTTCATTTATCTTCAATATGATGTTTATATATTTCTAAATAGTACACTGCAATGTTTTTAGTTTGGAAGCATTCATGGTAATATTTATCTTTAAAAACTAATCACATCTCTTAATACCATCTTTTTACTGCATTTTTACAGTGTGTGTGTGTGTACATACATACATACAAATACACATTCACAAACACACACACACAGTTTATATATATATATATATATATGTGCTGTTTAGCTTCCTTCGGGTATTATCCCACGTCATTGTAGTTCTGTTAAAGTTGTAGCAACGTTTCAGCAGAATCTCATCTGCCATCCTCAGGCTTCTGTATTGAGTTAGTTTCTGGTTTCAAATTTGAGGCTAGTCCATTCTGATTGCCTGGGAGCCTGGACCTGTGTTCATTGGACTTGGAGTTTGATTGATTGGTGTTTCTGGTTTCTTCTGTCTGTTTTGTGGCTTTGATTGGCTGGCAACACTCTGTTCTTGTGTTGGAGGCTTTCAGTGCAGCTTGGCTCCGTGTGAAAGGAGCTCCGTGTGAAAGGCTGCTCTTCATTAGCAAGCTGCTATTCATTAACAAGCTGGGTTTCACCTGGGTGCCTGGTGGGGGGGTGCTTGGGTTGGAGCTATCAGAGGGAGTCTGTTTTTGCCCAGGTGTTTGCCTGGCTTGTGGCATGGAGATCTTTCTATTTGAGAGTGCAGGCTTCCAAATGATTGACAGTCTGGTGGAATCATCTCTTCTATTCATGCTGTCAGGTCTTTTTTCAATCTCTATGGCTTCTCTGATGATTCTGTGGTTGGGGTTTTCTATAGTGGCTAGGGTTTTAGTGCCATTGAAGTTGATGTTGTGACCTGTGGTTTTCATTTGTTGGACTAGTGAGGAGGTGTATTCCAGCTTTTTTACGGTATTTTTGTGTTCATCCAGGCGGGTACTTATTCTTCTATTGGTCTGTCCAATGTATGTGGCCGGGCATGATGTACAGGGAATTTCGTATATGCCTTGGTTTTCCAGGTCAATTTTGTCTTTGGGGTTCCTCAGGATGGCTGCTATTTTTTTGTCTGTTTTGAAGGCAGTCTTGATGTGGTGCCTGTGCAGTATCTTACTGATTTTATCTGTGGTACCTCTTATGTAGGGCAAGACAGCTGTTCCATAGATCTGTTGATCTTCTAGGTCTCTGTTATGTCTTGGTGTGCTTTTGTGGATCAAGTTGGTGATTTTGTTTTTGTGGAAGCCATTGGCTGTCAATACTTCAGTCAGGGTGCATAGTTCAGTCTTTATATGTGTCTTATCTGCCAGGCGTTTGGTTCTGGTAATTAGTGTTTTCACTACGGAATTTATCTGTGCTGGGTGGTGGTGGGATTGGGCATTGAGGTAGCAGTTGGTGTGTGTTTTCTTTTGGTATATGGTGTGTCCCAGTGTGCCATCTGTTCTTTTGTAGATTAGTACATCTAGGAATGGTAGTTGTTTGTTTTGGTCACGGAGTTTATCTGTGCTGGGTGGTGGTGGGATTGGGCGTTGAGGTAGCGGTTGGTGTGTGTTTTCTTCTGGTATATGGTGTGTCCTAGTGTGCCATCTGTTCTTTTGTAGATTAGTACATCTAGGAATAGTAGTTGTTTGTTTATTTCCATTTCCATGGTGAACTTGATTTTGGGGTGTGTGCTGTTTAGGTGTGTTAGGAAATTGTTTAGGTTTTCTTTTCCATGGGCCAAATCACAAATGTGTCATCGATGTATCTTAGCCATAGTTTGGGTTTGTGGGTGGCATTAGCCAGGGCTCTGGATTCGAATTCTTCCATGAACAGGTTTGCAATGACGGGTGACAGTGGTGATCCCATAGGGGCTCCTTCAATTTGCTTGTATCTTTGTCCTTTGTATTTGGAAGCCTGCATTCACAAACAAAACAATCTCTTCACCACAAGCCAGGCAAACACCTGGGGACAAACAGACTCCCCGATACCTCCAGATCAAACACACTCCAACCAGACACCCAGATGAAACCTAGCTTCCTAATAGATAATGGCCATCCTGTTACGCGAAGCCAAGCTGCACTGAAAGCCTCCAACACAGGAACATGGTGTTGCAAGCCAATCAAAGCCACAAAACAGAAGAAGAATCAGAAATCACAAATCAGAAGAAACCAGAAACATCAATCAAACAAACTCCAAGACCAATAAACACAGACCAAGACTCCAAACCAATCAGGATGTAGAAAAAACCATCCTGGGACAACAGTAGGCTAGCCTCAAATTTAAAACTAACAGCTGTGATAGCCTGACTCACATACAAACTCAACACAGAAGTCTGATGATGGCAGATGAGATTCTGCTGAAACGTTGCTCCAACTTTAAAAGCACAACTACAATGACGTGGGATAATACCTGAAGGAAGCTGAACAGCACACATGTAAGTACCCGCGAAAGCTTAAAAAAACATACACACACACACACACACACACACACACACACACACACATATCCAATGCCCTGACACTTGTCACACCGCTGCCTGATTTTTTCTGCGGTCAGCGAGTAAGCAGCACTGGCATGCCATTTGGCATCCTGCCATGGGCAGTGGCACTAGTATGATGAGACATATGGCATCTTGTTGCGAGCAGTGGCATGGGCGCAATGCACATATGGTTTCTGGCTGCAAACAGCCACGGGTAGCCACAAAAGTCAGGCAGTGACACACCAGATTTTGGACATGGGAGGCTAGGTTGTGGCAGTCCTAAGGTAAGCAGATGCAGGGTGCATGGGATAGCCCCATCCCTGCCACCCCTGCCTGAGTTTGATTTTTACGCACTTTTACGCATTTGTTCTGTATAGAGTGGTATACTCCAAATAATGTAATCTGATTGGCCAGAAAGGCCAGTGTTGGACTGGTTCATTAAGAACCAATCCAAAAGAGCCGCTGAAAGGCGGCAAAGTCAAATAGCTGCCATTGGCTACAAGCCAGCAGGTAAGCCTGTATAAAAAGGCTGCCGCGGCTTTAGCCAGACTGTTCTGTTACTGTCCATTCCTTTAATAAAGACTCTGTTTGTTGGAACCCAGCCTACCTCGTGTTTTTCTGGACAGAACACTGGCGACGAAGATGGGATTGTTCTAAACGTGAGACTGAGCACGCAGCAGAAAGAAATCCAGGCTAGAAGTGATGGCTTGGAGTAACGTGCTGCCCGCACCCTTCAATCCCAACGAAGAGGATTGGGAATCATACGTAGACCATTTCCTGATGTTCTTAGAGAGCAACGAGATGGAGGAGATCTCAGACCAGCGAAAGAGGGCTGTCTTCCTAACGCATTGTGGACCAACCATGTTCAAGATGGCCAAAGCATTGACGAAGCCCAGAGACGTGAAACAAATGACCTGGTGTGAGCTCCACCGAATCCTAAAGGCCCACTACGCACCGGTAGTGTCAAATCTCATCAAAAGGCATGAGTTCTACAAAAGGGATCAAAAGGAAGGTGAGACCATCGCTGACTTCGTGCCGGCTCTCCGACAACTGGGGGGAGCTTGCGAGTTCCTGAACTTGGATGAAGCCATGAGAGATCGAGTTGTCCTAGGTCTGAGACACTCTAACTTACAAAGTAAACTACTAAATAAACCCAATATAACAGTGGCTGAAGCGATCACAGAAGCCACAGCAGCAAAAGCCATGAAAAAGTCAGCAGCCACTATGAAGCAAATGAACTCCAATAATGACGCGATGACCCTATCCAGAGGAAAGAAGCAAGTTCCCACCACAACACATCACGAAGACTTCGACAGTTCATCAGAAACGGAAGATGATGACGATGAGGTCCACCGCCTGTACGCCAACAAAAAAAGGCACGAAAAAAGAAATTGGCGGGAATGCGCTGGCTGCGGGGGAAACCACCCTCGAGCCGATTACAGATTCCTTGATGCCATCTGCTGAGCTTGCAGGAAGAGGGGACACATCGAAAAAGTCTGTAGGAATCAAAAAAATAACAGTCCAAACAGACGCAGTAACTCCCCACTACAAGCTGAATCGAAGCAAGCCAAGAAAAAATGGGAGTGCAACAAACGAACCAGCAACCAAGAAAAGACCCATCAAACTGTCACTATCGGAAGCGCTCAGACGGAAAGCGGGAGAAAGGTCAAAATTGTTGTAAAAATTGAAGGAAGCCCCTGTGAGACGGAAGTCGACTCAGGATCCTTCCTGTCAATGGTGTCTTGGAACACAATCAGACGGCTGGTTCCAAACATCAAATTAAAAAAACTCCAGAAACAAAAGTTAATTTTAAAAGACAACCAAGGAAACCAAATCCCTGTGGTAGGTCTAGGACATTTCCGAGTCACATACAAGCAGCATGCTGAAGTCCTGCCTCTAACAATAGTCGACCGGGATCACCCCAGCCTCCTGGGCATTGAATGGTTCGCACCATTGGGCATCGGAATGACCGGGGTGAGCCGAGAAGCTGCAACCGACTGGAAGAGAGCCTGATACACAAGTTCCAGGACATCTTCGACGGCACCTTAGGCAGGTACCGGGGGACCCCAATTTCCTTTAGTTTAGATCCCCAGGTAGCATCTAGAAGGTTAAAAGCCAGATGAGTCCCCTTTGCATTAAAAACCAAAATAGATGAACAATTAAACAAATTAATTGAGCAAGAACCAATTGACCATGCTAGATGGGAGACACCAATAGTAACACCTGTTAAACCTGATGGGTCGGTACGCATCTGCAGAGACTACAAGGCTACCCTGCACCATGCGTTGCAGCAAAGCGCATACCGTGCCAATCGTGCAACATTTACTGCACTCGCTTGGGGGAGGAAAATTTTTTGCCAAGCTTGATTTAGCCCAAGCATATCAACAGCTTCCAGTAGGCCCAATAACGGCTGAGGCACAGACAATAGTAACTCACAGAGGGTTACTCAAACACAACCTCAAACTATAAAAATCGCCGAAAAAAAAACCAAAGGGGAGGGGGAATACAAGAAAATAATACTGAAGGAAAAAAAGAACTGTTAAAAATAAACCCAGAACATCTAACCAATCAAAAAAAGCAAAAAGAACACTTATGGTTAGATGAAACTGGCAAAAATAATCCACATGAAGAGGAACCCGTCCTGGAAGGGGCCAGCAAAGCCAGCTCGACCTGCCCGGGAAAGCAAGAAGGGAGCGGCAAAACCACCGGTCTGAGCAACTCAAGCGGTAGCAACCTTGCTGACTCACCCTGCCAGGCGGTTCCATGGAGAAGAGCCAGAAAGACAGCAATCCCATCTGAACCGTTCGAAGTCTCCAGTGAAAATGAACCGTACAAGTCAAATAGAGTCAGAAGAAGCCCCACCTACCTGCGCAACTACATCACCCATGTAGGACTAAACTAAGGGGGGAGGGGCGTTCTGTATAGAGTGGTATACTCCAAATAATGTAATCTGATTGGCCAGAAAGGCCAGTGTTGGATTGGTTCATTAAGAACCAATCCAAAAGAGCCACTGAAAGGCAGCAAAGTCAAATAGCTGCCATTGGCTACAAGCTGGCAGGCAAGCCTGTATAAAAAGGCTGCCGCGGCTTTAGCCAGACTGTTCCGTTACTGTTCATTGCTTTAATAAAGACTCTGTTTGTTGGAACCCGGTCTACCTCGCGTTTTTCCGGACGGAACATGCCTCACCCCACCTTGTACAACCAGGTGGTGGATTAGAGTGGGCAGGATCTTAACTAGGACTCATTTTGGGGATAGGGTTTATATTAGGTGCACACATAAAAAATCAAGCTATTTTCAGGATAGGTCTTATTTTTGGGGAAACACGGTATAAATTCAAGAATAAGAGCCTCGGTTGAACATCTAGCATTTTTCAGATGATATTAAACAATATTCCCAAATACCCTAGCAATTCTGGTTGCATCTGATAGAAGTCCAATATTTAAAGGACATAGAATACTGTTCTCTTGCCTTTCAGGTACAGGTAGTTCTCGGCTTACAAGAATTCATTTAGTGATCATTTGAAGGTAGAACAGCACTGAAAAAGGTGACATATGACCATTTTTCACATTTGGATCATAGCAGCAGATCAAAATTTGGATTCTTGGAACTGGTATGTACTATATTTATGACAGTTGCAGCATCCTGGGGTAATGTGACACTTGTTGTGACCTTTTGACAAGCAAAATCAATGGGTAAACCAGATTCACTTAACAGCCTTGTTAGTAAGGTACAAAACCAGCTGGGGCTATAGGCCAGTCATTTTCTCTCTACCCTAGGAAGGAGGTAATGGCAAACCACTTTTGAAAAGCCTTGGCAAGAATACTATAGGGACTTAATATAGGCAATACTCAGGCAATCACCAAGAACCAGACATCATTGAATGGAAGGGGAGGGGGGGGAAGCAGCAAATAAGTAAAATATCTGACATTGAAATGTTCCACTTAACATTTGTTTAATTTTTAACCATACAATTTTCCTCATGTTTACATTTTTAATTTTATTGTTAGTTAAAATTTATATCTAAAAGGCACTCCTTGTTTTTCACTGTAGACAAAATCAGTGACAATCAATCAGAATTTAAACAACAGTATACAAACAGATAAGGATGCATATCAGATGACTTATAATGTGGCATTTTTAAAGTAGGAGCTATTAGGTTCTCCACTTCACCACTTTGTATGTTCTTATGTGGTAAATATCAGTCAGAGTCTTTAAAAATATGCAGTTTACTAACTCTAGTGCCTTGTTATCAAGTTTGGTAAAGATTCCAAGGGCACTGATAAGTACATTATAATGCTCATTCTGCATACCAGTCAAAGGTCATGTTGAGAATGACAAATTCTTTGAAGAGAATGTGGTTACACAAGGCTTATTAGCTTTCAGTGCTGAAATTCTATTTTTACTGCCTTTCTGCTGTTTTATAATATGTTACTAAATATTTTTTATTATATTTATTGCATGCTGCCCTGATATTTACAGAAGAATGAGTGTTCTTTATATAAAATAAAATACAATAAAATATCACTGCTGAAAATAAAATTCATTTTACTATCACCCATAAATAAATTCTGTCACCCATAAAGACTATCACCCATAAATGATATTTGGCATATTACATATCATATTACAAAAATTAGAAAGAATTTAGTTAACATCTTTTTCAGAATGACAAGCTTACACTTCTTAATAAAAAAGTCTGAAAAATTCAGACAGACTACTGATTTTTGTGTACCAGATAATGTGGCTCTTTTCTCACAAAATCTTATTACAAAATGATTTTTAAATTGGGGAATTGACATACTCCTGTAGATTTTTACTTTGAAGTATGTCAATTGATTTCAATAACAATTTGATTCAAGGACACGTCTCAAATATCAGTGTTACAAATATAATAATTATAAAAAGAGAGTTTCCTTGCAACAGCTCCTACTTGTGGCTTTATTTGAGAAATATTTCAAACATAATCCAGGTGAGTGGCAATTCAATGTGGTTATCACAATAAGAAATATATATTGTATCAGCAGATGGCAGCACTTGACTGATCTCTTCTGAACTAAGAAGATAAGCAGGATCTTAATCATTAGCTCCAGAGTTGCCAGGCATTCTACATTATTTTGATTCACATATCCACAACAACTTAAAGTAGTCATTCTCTTGTTAGGCCTCATAAATTTATGTAAAATGTGGAATAGTTGCCCAATGTACATACTTTTTCCTTCATATATAGTACACTTATCTATAATAAAAAATATGTAGCTCTTGTCCTTAGTATTCTGATAATAGTTGTTTGCATATACTAGTAAAGTTGAATAATGAAATGTCTGCAAACAACAATGAAGCTCAGAGAGAGCATTCCACATTTAAGAATGTTCACCATTTTGCTGAAGAGATCCTTTTGCTATCCATTTTTATCTTTACTGCATTGAAAACTTAGTTACCTCACTGTTCCAGGTCATTTAATAACATTTGACACATCAGTTTCTATACTAATCCTTGGAGACTACACTTCCTGCATGCCGTTCTTGAAAGGACTGTCCATTTATTGCTATGTTCTTCCTGCTCTTTTTACAGTTACTGATTCATAAGAACTTCTCACATCCCATGGTCGAAAAGCTTGTTCGGAACTCTCTGGTGAAGCACATTAATAAATTACAATGACTTCTGTACTCTTAAATTTAACTGTCTATAAGCATAAAAACCTTAGACAAATCCTGTCCTTCTATATCAATTTTTTAAAAACGTTTAGTGTAATGTCTCATCAGATTTACAGAACTGTTCTTATTAGGCATTGGCAGACTGGGTAACATCCAGAAGCTTGTTTTCTAATAACCCCAATGAGCTTAAATAATGCTAAAAGATTGTGAAAACAGAATTTGAAGGTCACCGAATTGGTTATTCATGCAGTGTTATGATTCAGAGGAAGCTTATGATGAGACAGTTCTTATGCTGATTAATCACACTCTCTTTCACACTCTCTTTAAGTAACTCTTGTTCATAGTATGAACAACCAGATTCCACTTCTGATAGTAATAGTGTCATCACGCCCCCTTTTAATTATTATTTTTTGCTCACTGTTGTTATAAAATATTTAATGAATCTCTTGTTTAGGTAAACATATAGAAACACAACCCTTTGATTTAAAAAACAACGTAAGGTAACTTCGCTGTGTCTAAATCTCAGAAAGACTTAAAATGTGTAATATAGCTATACTTAATGTATAACTAATGTCCTTAAATACAGCACTTTTTTCCTTTTTACAATTTACCTTTGCCAAGAAAAGACAGCATACTTTGACACAGAAGTTAACAAAGTTTGGAATACATTTGAAGGATGTCATAGCAACGGAGGACATAACTTGCCATATTCAGCCCCTAATACATCCATCCCAAAGGAATTCAAAAGAAAAAGCTGAAAAAAATTGCTGCATGTTGCCTTGGGTTTTGCCAGTAAGAATTGGTGATACCAAGCAATATTGAACATGTAAAATGGAACTCTGTGTCTGTGTATATAGAGTATGTACATATAGTTATCTACAACCTAATATTCCTAGATGTCTTGAATGATAATTGGAAGATTAAAAAATATGATGGATATTATGTGTCTCTTGTTTCTGGATAAATCCATTTTGTTTGTTTGGAATTCAGACCTTACCTTTTTATTCATGCCTCACTGTTCTTTTGTAATTATCCTAACCTCAAACTATTTAACTATTAAAGCAACATAATAACCACAATTGGTTTCATGACTAACAAAAGAAGAAAAAAAATAAAGAATATATGAAGGATTCAGTAGATAGTTACTACTGTATTGTTACAGACTGCCTGAAAGGTAAGTTCTTCTACAAAATATTATTATTAATCCATTCAAGCACACGATAGTTTCTTAGCTAATATTAGCAATGAACATTCCAGATACTAATGTCAAGAACTGTGTCAGAAACCAGAATTCAAAAGTTATTTGGTATAATAATCTTTCAGCATTATTAATATAATTACAGTTATTGTCACAAGCAATAGATCAGCACTTGCAGAAAAATGCTAGGAAAAAAATCCATTACTTGAATGCAGTTTAATGTAATTAGAATTCTAATCTAAAGTTCCATTAAGGGGTAGTGTAATACTTAAAGTCAGAAATCATTTAAAAATTAATAGAATAATTAACCCCATATTCAACTTCCAAGGCTACCAATTACCAATTCAGCACTTCAACAGAATGATTATTAGTTGTAACTGTTATGTGCTATCATATAATGAACATGAGAGATGGGAAAGCAATGGGCACAGTGACATCATGACATCAAAGCATAAATAGATATGCATAAGCACACCAACGTGCCTACCGTCCCTGTCCTATTGTTTCTTTTTATTTTTCTTATATGTATCCATTTCATGTATTCCTAACTATGTTTATAATTTTACCTGTTATAATCACTTGATAAATAAATGAATAAATAAATAAATATCATACTATACTGTATATCATTTCATGACTGCAGAAATTACATAATTATATCATTTGTGTGCTGTCAAAAGAGCCATGATATATTGAACTGGATGTCTCTAATCTAATTCAGGACAAATATCCAGTGACAAACCTGAACAGAAGCTGTGGAAAAGTTATTTTCAAAATATTTGAAATCATTGTCCATTAAATAAAGCTTCAGAAGGTAAATACCCTCTCTCTATACTTCCAAACAACGGAAGGAAGATTATGATTCTAATTGTATTTATGTATGTCTCAATTCCTATGATATCATACTCCTCTTGGTTACCCTAATAACCAGATCTTCCACATGTATAGAGAACATCAGGTCTCACAGAAGTATGTCCACATTATCCCACAATAGGGATAGTGCCTAGGTTCTTCAAAATGCCTTGGATACATTTTTTAAAAAAGCACTAAAATCACTACATCAGTTTGATGTAGGAGCCACACACAGAAATCAGCAAAGATTGAATATGGCTTTCTTTGGCATGTAAACTGGCTGGATAACTGAACACTCTCTCTCTCTCTTTCTTTCCTAATTGTTGTGGGGGCAAATTCAAAGCAAAACAAAACATCATATATGCTACCTTGAGTTATGAAAAGTCAAAGGCAGGATATAAAATATAAAATGCTATTCCTTATTATGTATCTGATTACAATGGTTTATTGAATAATACACCAGCCCAAGGAATAACTGTTCTGTATAAATAATAGTAGACTCCAAATACTTCATTCCAATCGGTTAACAAAACCTAAAAGGGGACCAATCCACGAAGCTGTCCAAGGGCGCAAAACCAAATGCTTGTCATTGGCTACAGAAACATATAAAAGGGCTGTTGCGGCTTGAGCCAATGTTCCGTTTTGCAACTATAATTGAAATAAAGACTTTGTTGTTGGAACCCGGTCTACCTCACGTTTTTCCGGACGGAACAATAACCTTACAATGCTGTACATCTGGATTGTTATACAACAGGGCCTACAAAGATAAATGTGCTTATAGCCTTCCAAGAACAGTAATGGCGCTTGCCTAGAAATAACTAGAGCTACCTGGGAAAAATCCTGATGAATTTAAATTTAATAAAATAATAATAAAAGTATGCAAACACAGCAATATTCCTGGTGCCTGTATTATTGTCCCACCAGGTTTAATAAATCAATAAGACTGACAAGATCTTTTCTCCCCTTTTAATATTATCTTCTACAGCTGCTGGTCTACCCCAATTTGCCTGCTAGCAGTTCAAAGTTTCTCAGGAAATTTGAAAAATAAGATCTTATCTTATATTTCTATATTTCATACATTTTTGAAACCTAGATTCTGTAATGGCAAATGTTAACTTCTATCTTCCCTGGCTTTTTTATATCCTACAATTTTTTAAGGCTGAGAAAATTGGGAGACGATAGAGTAAGAATACAAACGTAGTTAAATACTCATTGAGATAAAGCCTGGCTAAAGTTCATAAACTCCACACAAAACAAAATGTAAACTGAACTATTATCTCCTTGTCCCTCTTTCCGGCCGAAGGTGAAACTCTTAGTAATCAAACCAGTTCTCCTGGTTTCATTTGGAAGCTCAGGTGAAGAGAATGGGCTTATGGGTAGTGTAGTTTAAGCTCTCCTAAACGCCTGGTTCATTGGAAGCTCGAAAACAGTTGTAGGACTCAATTTTCCAGAAGGCGTTGCCACCACTAGACGAGGTGTTGCTTCTAATTCGGAAGGTAATCGATTCCACATTTAGGAAACCCGCGCGGGATATCAATCCTGAATCACTCATAAATTTCTAAAGTGATGCTTCAGGATAATTAACCGCTGCAGATTTGGGGGAAGAGAAAGGTATGACTGTTTAAATTGCACGTTTTAAATGTTAAATGAGAAATAGCTAAGATGGGAGTAGACGGAGAAGAGTGTGGTGTAGCTCTTTCATGGGATGAGTGCCCAAGTCTGAGCTTAGCTTTTGGGAAACTTAGCTCACAGCTTCCGTCTTTCCTCGAGCATGTGTACAACCATATTATCCCACCCTAGTTTCTTCTGTAAAGACTTCTGTGTGAATCAAGCCTTGGTTTATACTCTAGGAGCTTGTGAAGTTATCAGCATTTAGCAGGAGATACTACGGTAGAGTTTGTGGATGCTCACAAATTTGAAATTCTCATCCAGGCGAGCGTGGGAGTCCTTTTTCCTTTATTTTGTAGAACTCATTTTTAAAACTCTATTATCCAGAATGGCATAATGCATTTAGTAGTTTATTTTCTCGTTCCAGTTTGAGCTATATTTTTATGGATCGTGTAGTGGATGCCGATCTATAGCATAAAGGACCTAATTTCTGCTTGCAAGGAAAAATAATACAGTTTTAATACAAACTGATTTCGTAGTCATATACATCCTTCTGGGTGCTGCCTTGCCACAAAGTTCACTGAGGAGCTGAACTAGTTATCAACTCTCGTCCAAATTCTCTGGTAATGTGAGGATCACATGGACGGGGCAGAGAGTGGGAGAGAACAATAACCGCCATTCAGAGTTTTTGGGAAACAAAAGTGAGTTAGAAATATAAAAAGGGCGTTTTCAGTTACTCCTGTTGCAGTTTTATTTTCTTGTACGTTTGTTTCTGTAAATCAGATTTTGAGTAGTTATTAACTGGTAGTATTTGCTTATCCATGGCTTACAGGTTATGATATTAAGTTTTTCAAGCCAAATATCACATTATAATATCCTGATTATGAGTTTGCTAGGCAGCCCAGAGCAAAATGTTAAATGCATAGTCAAGTGGTTCCCACTTGAAAGAAAAGTAATATTCAACTGTATCTTTCAGCTATGCATGTAGAGCTGTATGTCATAATAATTCATTACGGCCTATAGTATTCTGTGCAGGAAATAGATAAAATAAATATTTATTAAATAATAAATATTAAATATTTTAATATATTATTAAAATAATAATATATTGTTTATATAAATATAAACAATACTTTGTAGGCTGGGCCTTTCAACTGAATTAAGTTGAATTGATTTGTTAGAAAACATATTAATCAAGTAAATCTTTATTGCTGTATATTTGTATCTTTATTGATGTGTATTTGTATTTCTCAGTGCAGGAAGCTTTAGATAATGATCAGAGAAATAGCTGTCTAACAAACAGCATTTTGGCTTCTTAAAGATGGATACATTTATTAATAAATAATAATGAAGTGAATGTACTTCATAAAAAAACAAGGCATGTTTTCCTAGAAGATTCATTATCATTTGATAAACAAAGTAGTGTTTGCAAAAGCTCTAGAAACATTCAAAGAACTCTCATAGTTTTGAATTGCATAACTGAATATTATAAACTACCCAGAATTTTTTGGAATGACTAGCCATGTTAAATTGCTCAATAGTAACAATGTTCTGTAATATTTTTCTTGTCAATGCATATTCAACTTGATGGGAAAAAATAGAAATCTTCCCAAAGAAGGAGATAATCTTGATGAAATCTTTATAGAACATTCTTCTACTTAATGATGGGGCAGCAGCTGTAGGTTCTTATCTTTCATGGTACAATAATTTCTTCCTTGGCCTCTTTAACTTCCCATAATTTAGTTATATCTCAAGGAAGATTGATAGAAGATTGTATTAACTCCTGGGACTCCTGCCATTGGGAAATTGTTGGAGAATTCCTTCTTCTGAACTTTTCTGAAAAATTCAGAAAAATTGACCAGCCAATTCTTTGCTCACAAATTTATATATTTTTAGAAAGCCATTTGTTCCCAGCCTCCTCAATATTTGTCTAAGAAATGTTTACTTTGAGTTGAATGTCCTAAAAATCTATTTATAAATACCCAAAGAAAGTCCATTGTAAAAAAAGTTTCTATTTTAAATCAGTTACAATAAAACATCATTGCCCACCAATCCAATGCTTTGTAATGAGTTGAACTGTAACTCCTATAATTCACATGACGTGCTGATTGAGGTGTTACGATATATAGTCTAATAATCCGGAAGATATTATATTGTGGAATACTAAGACTGGTGCACTTACAAAATTCATCTGTGCATTTAATTTTAACACAAACAATGAAAAATGTTTTAAATAATAATATAAAATTTTGTTTTTGCTAGGTACAATATTGGGAAAATGTTGTTACATAACTTAAGGCATACAGAATTAATTTTTGTCTTGTAATCTGCTATACATGACAGTATGCTCTACCAGCTATTTTTGGTCCAATATGTTTCAAATAAAATGAAAGTGGAGATAATTTGAACGGAATGTTGATAACTGCAGAATAAATCACACTTGTAAATCAACCCTTCCTAAATTTTTTTGTCCTTTTCATTGTAACTTCCTGAAAAACTACTTTTGTGAGCTGGAAGATCTGAATGACATCAATGAAGGGGGAAATAGGTATTCACAAGTACCATTATGACTAAAGAAAAGTGAGCTAGCTTCTTCAGATTTAAAAATATATGAACTTGGGCATGCCCATATAATTTTCTTGGCTGGATCATAAAGTGATTTGCCATTGATTTAAAGTTTTTAGAAGGACCTATCTAGGTTCTAATCAGATACAAGACTACTTAGCTCTTTCATAAAATCACTTGGATTCTGATCTTATTTGTATAAAATATTCTCATACAACAATGTATGTAACAATTGTAGAATGCAATGGAAAATTCTAAAAAATCTTCCCTTACGTAGTTGACAAGGCCAGCATATTGCTGAAAGCCCTGGGCTTAAAATTTTGAACCATTTGTAGTCATTAATGTATTGTTGAATTATAACTCCTACCATTCCTTACCAGTGAATATGCTGTTGAAGTTTGGTAGTGTTTTAAGTGCCATAGGTAATCATCCTTGATATTGTCATAAGACAAGCAAAGTAGTGGATTCACGTGGTAGCCATTTTGTTTAAATCTGTATCCATTCAGATGTTAGTAGGTTTGCTATACAAGCTAAATATATAGGAACTTGGTTCCTTATGGAAACCCTGATAAATTGGTGATGGCATATAGTTAATAAAGATTTGAGACTGTAATAAACATAATTTCTTTTGGTAAATTGTACAAAATTTGATAAACCTAGATATTTTGCTGAAGTTAATTCAGTATCCTCTCTCAGTTAGTTCAGAGCAATAATAAAAGAGTTCATTAGAGTTATGATTATTACTTGTTTAATGTTTTCTATTTTATTTTGAATAGCATTAACAAAAATGCTGTTGAAAGAAGAGATGGGGATAAAATACAGTTGAGTTCATATAGTCCTTGTTTGAGGGATATGTAGCAGTAACTTTTTCTGTAGAGTTTTTAGGTCACTCATCATGTTTCTGGTGAGCAACATTGGAAAATGTAATTTCTTTATTCAATGTAACATTTTTACCAGATGCTTGTAAAATAGTATTTGTAATGAATGAAATCAAAAGCACAACTGAAGTTATATTATTATTTATATATGGCTATAAATGCAAAATTTCTATATCTAAAAAAATAGAGAGAACAAATAAAATATAGAACTGGTAGTTGCTTCCTGCAATGGATGCCTGGCTGGAAAAACTTATAAAACTAGCAGAGATGGCTGAATTAACTGTGTTAATCAAAGCAAAGAATACTTCTAACTTTGTTTCTGGATTTTTGTCCTTGAGATGGAAAAAAATGAAACTTTGACTTTGGGTTTTGCTATTACAGAAATGGCTAGTATATACTGCTGTACAATGTACAAGTAAAAAGTTGAGACTATATCTTATCTTATACTAATGCACTATTCTGATGCATCTCTTGTTATATTCAATCTTGGGTAGATCTAATAGATTACATGACAAATTTAAAATATATATTTTCTTTGTCAGTTATTACATTGGTTTAAATGATTGTTTTAGTGTATATATTATTCTATGGTTAAATACTTTTTTGGCAGATATATTCTTCTAAATCAAGATATAAACCATGTATTCATTTCTTCCATGATCCTTGTACATAATAAAAAGTGTGCCAAATGAACATAACTTTTGAATATATTTTGTTTTCAATCCCAAAATTATTTGGGCAGCTTTTATATTCTTAGTTGTTCACTTCATTTTATAACTTGATTTATAGGCTTATTCATTTTTTTTTACAGGTAGCGTTTCCCAGTTGTATCAATAGTGTATTGGTGGTACTTACATCCCAAAAATAAGACCCAGCATGCGTCCAGTGTAAGCCCTACTCCCAAAATAAGTGCTAGTTAAGACCTGGTTGCATGGGGTGGGTGAGGCACATGGGTAAAAATCAAGTGAGGTGGGAATGGGGGCGTTGGAGCTGCTTACCTTTGGATAATTGCAGCCAGGCCTCGCACACCTATCTTGCATTGCCAGCCCACTCCTTCTGTGATTGCTTGCCACTACAGTCACCCCATCTTCCATTTTACTGTCAAAGGCCTTCAGGAAAGGCATCTGCAGCCAATAGAAGCTCAGGATTGAGACATGTTTTGCCTTCAGAGACACCATCAGAGCTCGTTCTCAACTGCAGAGGCCTTTCCTGAAGGTTCTGATGGTGAAACAGAAGCTGGGGGCACCGTCCATGAGCAAGCAGCTGCTGAAGAAGTGGGCTGACAGTGGCCGCATGGGCTCCTATTGCGTGGGGCTGTTGATGCTGCCGCCATAAATTGAGTGGAATTTCAGTGGAAGGTATTTCCTGAAAATAAGACCTGGTTCCCCTTTTTGTGACAAAAAAAAATATTAGACCAGGAATTATTTTCAGGGAAACATGGTGTTTTCTTTTGTTGTGCCTTGTAGAGCTTTGCAGCAGTATGATAAAGCCTGTGACAGAATCAAACTGAATTGTTTCTAAAATGTTTTAAACAATCCCTGGTTGCCATGCTCTGAACTATTTAGTTCTCTTTTCTTTTTCCTCACCTGATTTTAATAGAAAGTTTGTCATCCTTTACATTAAAACCAAAAGCTTCCGATGACCATCAGGGCAGGGAAAATTTCTCTGTTAGCATTATGTTACTTGATTCATCATATTCTAAGCATTGCTTCAGGCCATGATGCTTGGATATAGCACCATTCTGCTCTTTAAAAAAATGTGTGAAATATAATTAAAGTTCAAATTTTTTTACAAAAAATGTTAATGCACTAAGCATTTTAAATAGACATTTTATATTTAATAATGCCCTGAAAATAGATACTTGTAAATTTCCTGATGAAAACTATTTAAATTTTAGATTAGCCAATATTCTGTCATTGCTGTTAGGAGCTACGAAAAATATCCAGTACTTAAAATAGTTGTAAAAACTATGTGACAGTCATAATTTAAATACAATAGGCATTTAAGAAGCCTGTTTCTCAATTCCTATGTAAATTAGCTAAATAATTTGGCTTTGGTAGTTGAACATTTTTGGCTATCAATTATATTTTTGGCTATATCTTACTGATTTTTGATTGCTAATCCCAAAAGAAGCCTCTAATTTAAGGCCAGGTCACATCGCCCGACAGATGCAAAACGTATGTAAAAAGGACACAGCGGACGAGCAAATTTTCCATCCATTGTTATCCGCTCTCAAAAGTGCCCCAAATTTGCATAAAGAGAACGGAAAAGAATGGATGGGGGGAGGACATATCGCGGATGTAAAACGGATGCTCAATGGAAGCCTAGCGGATGGAAGCGGATGGAAGCAGACGGCACATCCGCAGGTCTCCGGGGGAGCATAGCAAAGCGGACGCATAGCGGAAAAAGCGCATGCGTAGCAGATGCAGAGCGGATGCACAGCGAATGCAGAGTGGATGCGTAACGGATGACGTGGATGCGTAGCGGATGTAGAGCAGATGCCTAGTGGATGCCTAGCGGATCACTGCGCATGCAGGGAGGATGCATTGCATCAGCCCCACGGATATAAAAGGAGGCAGCTCACAAGCAGGTCACCATTCAGAGGAAAGACCTGCTGCCACAGACATCTTCATCACAGACATCTTCATCACAGACATCTTCATCATGGGGAAGAAGAGGAAGCCTGTGCCATCTTCTGCCAGCCCTGGCAAGAGGGATAGATCCACCATCCCACCCCCTGGCGCTGACTCTGCTGCTGCTGCTGCTGCTGCTGCTGCTGCTTCTCTTGCTGCTTCTCCTGCTGCTTCTCCAGCTTCTGCTGTGGTGGACCAGCCCCAAAGCCCTGAAAGCCCTGATGCTGAAGGCCCTGCCAGAGGGAGGAAGAGGCAAGGCAAGGAGAAGGAGAAGGGAGAGAGGAAGCAGTACTCCATCGCAGAGGAGCATGAGGAGGAGGTGCTGGAATGGCTGAGGGAGAACAAGTATATGTGGAGGAAGGGCCACAGGCTCTAACGAGACACCGAGTGGAAGCAGGCGGCTTGGAAACAAGGCGGAGAGCCTGGGCTACACTTCAGATGTCCTCCTCGGGTGGTGGAAGCATATGCACACCTGGTACAGGAAGCTGCACCTGAAGAAGTCTGGCCAGGCCGCGGTCAAGCTCACCGACCGGGAGACCGATGTCATGGCAAAGTGTAGCTTCCTGGAGGGTGAGGTCCACCCCAGGCGATGTCACAGCCCTTCCAAGGCTTTCAACAGCCCCTCTCCTACCAAGGCTACAGCTACCAGGAGTTCCAGCAGCACAGGCAGCCCTTCCCAGTCGAGGCACAGATACATCGTACGCCACAGGTGCCACCGATGCCACCGATACCACCGATGCCACAGACAAAGATGCCACCGACGCCACAGATGCCACTGTTGCCACCGATGTCACCGATGCCACTGACGCCACAGGTGCCACCGACGCCACAGATGTATTCTCGCACGCCACAGACACCTCACCTCGCGCAGCTGCACACTAGACATCCCCACTACACTCCTCCTTCCTCCACCCCACAGCCAAGCCCGCCCTCAGAACATCTGTCATCGGTATTGGGGCTGAAACCCCATGTCCTGGAGGAAGGGGCTCTCAACATCACAAGACTGAGCCAGCTCTCTGAGAGCTTCCTGCACACACCATCACCTGTTGTCCTCTTGGGACCAGGCACCCCAAAGGCGCCTCAGACCAGCACTCCAGCAGTAGCCACCTCCACAGCACATGGACCCTTCACCCCTGTGACTATGGGCATGCCTCAGAGTGACTGAGAAGAGTGCCAGAGACTGGGTTGCTACCTGTTGACTTTATCTTTGCTTGGGACACTTTTCTTGGTTCCTTTTGCTTTTTAAATAAAGTCCTACACTTTACTGTTATTAATAAAGTTTTCCGTTGCTTCACACACTTGGGTCATTTATTTTAGTTAATAAAGTCTTGGTGGAAACTTTTAGAAAATGGTGAAGCCTTTGCATGTTTATGGGATGGGCAGGGATACCTGTGGGATGGGTAATAGCTGTGGGATGG
>BLBF01000019.1:40358578-40372295 GCA_015471245.1 Laticauda colubrina
TGTGGGATGGGTAATAGCTGTGGGATGGGCAGGGATACCTGTGGGATGGGTAATAGCTGTGGGATAGATAAGCTTCCAGTGCAAGCATAGTGGGACTGTATGGTCCACCCTCCCAGGTGCCACACCTATGGCCCTTTATTATCAATAACAATTTAATCATTCATCAACACATTTCAACATAAACACAACTCTTTATTAAATGCCCTGTTCATTGTAGCCCAACCAAACATACATGGCCCAATCTCATCAGTGTGATGAGACAGGCTGAAGGAAGCATCCATTAATCATCTATCATCCTGTCTTGCCACTCCACTGCTCCAGCTGGGGAGTTGCACCAGTGTTTCAGGAGGTTGCGCTGCTTCTTCCCTTCACGTGAAGCTCTGTTTGGGCCTTGCACATCCACAGTGTCTATCAGGTTTCGCCCTTGCCTCCATTTACCAGGCTCCATCTTCCCATTGCCTTGTTGGTGGTCCACGAGCCTGTTCTGCAACACTGGGTAACGGGTATGCATGAGATTGTGCAGGATGCAGCAAGCTTCCACAATGCTCCTCACGGTCTGTGGATGATGCTGCATGGTGGTGAGAAGTACCTGGAACCTGTTGGCCAGGATGCCAAAGGCGTTCTCCACCACCTGTCTTGCCCTGGACAGCCTGTAGTTGAAGATCTTCTCTTCGTGGGTGAGGCATCTGGAAGTGTAGGGCTTCATGAGGTAGGTTCTGAGGGAGACGGCGTCATCCCCCATGATGAAGTAGGGCACATCTTGTGTGTTGTTGGGCAGGGGGTCTGGATCTGGGAAGCCCATGATGAGGTTGCGTTCCAGCCCCTCCTTGAGGTGACTGGTATTGTATACCTGGGCATCTGAAGATGACCCGTTGCCTGAAGCATCAATGTACATGAACTTGTAGTCAGCATCGACCATGGAGAAGAGGATGATGCTGAAGAAGCCCTTGTAGTTCAAATAAGTGGACCCTGACTTGACTGGAGCTTTGCAGGCCACGTGCTTGCCATCTATGGCTCCAACCGTGTGGGGAAAGTTCTGCAACTTTCCTCCCGCCTTGTTCAGTGGAGGGACACTGGAGGAGCTCCTGCAGGTATTCTTCGATGATGGCCTACACCACTTCTCTGACCACAATGCTGATGGTGTTGTGTGGCACCCTCCAGGCATACTGCATGTTTCTGTAGGTGTTCCCTGAGGCCAGGTTGTGCAGAGTCAGTGCCACCTTCAGCCCAGGGTCCAGGTTGGGACGGAAGTTGGTGCTCTGCTTGGTCAACCTGGGTCTCAGCCGCTCCACAAGTTCGTCAAACATGGCTGGTGGCATCCTCATGAAGTTCTGGAATGCACGAGTGTCTTCCTTCCTCAGCTCCACCATCAGCTTGTCATAGAGTCCAAACTCCGCTCTTCTGGCGATCCATCTTCGGACCCAGACACTTCTTGGCTGCCTCCTTTTCTTCCCGTAGAAAAGGTGAAAGAGCCTGAAGAGGGCTTGGTTCTGCTGTTGAATGATGGAGGCTACCAAAAGGAGCGTGCAATGATCCATGGCGGAGAAGAATGGATGCTGTGGAAGAGCAAGAGCAAGGCAGATGAGGTCTGCACACTAGGGCTGCTGGACTGAAAGTGAGATCCAGATGATTTCCTCCACCTTTTCATTGGAAATGTCAGTTTTATGCTCGGTGTCCTTCTGCATCCTCCAGGCATCCTCCAGACATCCTAAATATCCGAGATACGTCCCCTGTATGAACGTTGTTTCCGTTTTAATGCTTTATATCTGAGCTGCATCCACTTTCATCCTTTCTACGTCCATGCTACTACTACATCCATGCTGTGTGTCTGTTCCACGTCCGTTTCGCTTCCTCCCTGTATCCGTTTTCCACTGGAGTGGATTTGAGTTGCACGGATGCACAGCGGATGCCTAGCGGATATAGCGGACACATAACAGATGACAACAGACGTATAACAGATGTTCTCCGTATGTGTAGCGGATGTAGAATGGACGTGTTGGATACTTGATCCGCTCCAAAAGTTTTGTGCAGCTCAAAACTTTTTGAGTGGATGAAAGTATGGACGGATAGAGAGTATGAAAAATGTATGCAGTGAGTACACAACAGATGCATCGCGTTTTCCAATGGATGGCAAGTTTTTTTTTAACGTTTTACATCCTCTTTACATCCGTTGGTGCAGTGTGACAGGGGCTTTAACCTACCATGTACCATTTTATAGAAATATTATGTTGTTAATAATATATATTGCTGCACACATGAAAAAACATGAAATTGTTGATGCATATCCAACACAAAGTACAACTGAAAGATCCAAAAGAAGTGGTTTTATGCTTGGAATATAGTTTGGATAGACCAATTATTGTTTTACATAAGTGAATGGGACCAAGCCAAGTGCGACCATCACATTACATAAAAAATAATAATAGCCACTCTGAAAAAATTTGATTCCAGGATAGAAAAATGTGAGCCACTTTAACAGATTAACAGAGTTGGAAGTGACTTCGTAGTTCATCTAGTTCAAAATCCTCCCTCCTTGCTCAAGTAGGAGAATCTACACCATATCTGACAAATGGCAGTCCAATTTCTTCTTGAAAGCCTCCAGTGATGAAAACGTGAAGGCAAGATGTTCCATTGGTTGATTGTTCCAATGTCACAAAATTTCTTGTTTCTAAGTTGAATTTCTCCTTGATCAGTTTCTATCTTGGAACATAGTTTCACCTCTTCTCTGCGGTAGCCCCACAAATATTGGAACACTACTATCATGTCTGTCTTGGTCTTTCTCTTCACTAGATTAGCCATGCCCAGTACCTATAACTGTTCTTCATATGTTTGTCATTTGTTAACCTAATAGGTATCTTTAACTTTGCTTCACATAAAATTTGTAATAATGACATATTTTGTGAAAGCAATGAATAAGGAAGGTAAAGTTTTAGTTACTGGAGACAAATGTTTCCAAGAATAACTGATACTTAAGCCCATGTCACACTGCACCAACGGATGGAAGGAGGATGTAAAACGGAGAGAAACACTTGCCATCCGTTGGTTAACGTGATGCTTCCGTTCTGTACTCACTGCATCCGTTTTTCATCCTCTCCGTCCAGCATCCGTCTATTGACATTTCATCCGCTCAAAAAGTTTTGAGCTGCACAAAACTTTTTGAGTGGAAAATGTATCCAATGCATCTGTTCTGCATCTGCAACGCATACGGGGAACATCCGTTCTACATCCGCCGTCTTCCGTTACGCATCCGCTATATCTGCTAGGCATCCGCTGCACATCCGTGCAACTCAAATTCGCTCCAGTGGAAAACGGACACAGGGAGGAAGCGAAACGGATGCAGAATGGACACAAAGCGTTCGTAGCAGGGACGGAGAAAGGATGAAAGCGGATGCAGCTCGCATACAAAGCATTAAAACGGAAAAAACATTTGCAGAGGGGACCTATCTTGGATATTTAGGATGTCTGCAGGATGTCTAGAGGATGCAAAAGGACATCTAGCGGAAAATCTATATTTCCTATAAAAACGGAGAGGATCTCCTGGATCTCACTTTCAGTCCAGCGGTCCACTCTCACCTGGATCTCACTTTCAGTCCAGCAGCCCTGCGGTGCAGACCTCTTCAGCCTTCATCTGGCTCCTGCTCTTTCACAGCATCCAGTCATCTCCACCATGGATCATCACACAGTTCTTTTGGTAGCCACCATCGTTCTACAACAGTGCGAAGCCATCTAAAGGCTCTTTCACCTGTTCTACGCGAAGAAAAGGAGGCGTCCAAGAAGTGTCTGGGTCCGAAGATGGATCGTCAGAAGAGCAGAGTACGGACTATATAACAAGCTGATGGTGGAGCTGAGGAACGAAGACACTCGTGCATTCCAGAACTTCATGAGGATGCCTCCAGCCATGTTTGACGAAGTTGTGGAGCGGCTGAAACCCAGGTTGACCAAGCAGAGCACCAACTCCGGCACAGCCTGGACCCTGGGCTGAAGGTGGCACTGACTCTGCGCCACCTGACCTCCGGGACCACGTACAGAAAAATGCAGTATGCCTGGAGGGTGCCACACAACACCATCAGCATTGTGGTCAGAGAAGTGGTGTAGGCCATCATCGAAGAATACCTGCAGGAGCTCCAGTGTCCCTCCACTGAACAAGGCGGGAGGAAAGTTGCAGAACAGTGGTATCAGAGGTGGAACTTTCCCCACACGGTTGGAGCCATAGATGGCAAGCACGTGGCCTGCAAAGCTCCAGCCAAGTCAGGGTCCACTTATTTCAACTACAAGGGCTTCTTCAGCATCATCCTCTTCGCCATGGTCGATGCTGACTACAAGTTCATGTACATCGATGCTTCAGGCAACGGGTCATCTTCAGATGCCCAGGTATACAACGCCAGTCACCTCAAGGAGAGGCTGGAACGCAACCTCATCATGGGCTTCCCAGATCCAGACCCCCTGTCCAACGACACACAAGATGTGCCCTACTTCATCGTGGGGGATGACACCTTCTCCCTCAGAACCTACCTAATGAAGCCCTACACTTCCAGATGCCTCACCCGTGAAGAGAGGATCTTCAACTACAGGCTGTCCAGGGCAAGGCGGGTGGTGGAGAACACCTTTGGCATCCTGGCTAACAGGTTCCAGGTACTTCTCACTACCATGCAGCATCATCCACGGACCGTGAAGAGGATCATGGAAGCTTGCTGCATCCTGCACAATCTCATGCGCACCCGCTACCCAGTGTTGCAGAACAGGCTCATGGACCTCCAACAAGGCAATGGGGACATGGAGCCTGGTGAATTGAGACAAGGGTGAAACCAGATAGACACTGTGGATGTGCAAGGCCCCAACAGAGCTTCACGTGAAGGGAAGAAGCAGCGCAACCTCCTGAAACACTGGTGCAACTCCCCAACTGGAGCAGTGGAGTGGCAAGACAGGATGGTAGATGCTTAATGGATGCTTTTTCCAGCCTGTCTCATCACACTGATGAGATTGGGCCATGTATGTTGAGTGGCCCTACAATGAACAGGGCATTTAATAAAGAATTTTGTTTATGTTGAAATGTGTGGATGAATGATTACATTGTTATTGATAATAAAGGGCCATAGGTGTGGCACCTGGGAGGGTGGACCATACAGTCCCATTATGCTTGCACTGGAGGTTCATCTATCCCACAGCTATTACCCATACCACAGGTATCCCTGCCCATCCCACTGCTATCCTTACCCATCCACAAGCATGCGAAGGCTTAAACCATTTCTAAAAGTTTCCAACAAGACTTTATTTAATGAAATAAATGAAGCAAATGTGTGAAGCAAAGATAAACTTTATTAATAAGAAGCTGTTGAAGAAATATGACCCAAGTGTCCCAAGCAAAGATAAAGTCAACAGGTAGCCACCCAGTCTGTGGCACTCTTCTCAGTCACTCTGAGGCGTGTCCATAGTCACAGGGGTGAAGGGTCCATGTGCTGTGGAGGTGGCTACTGCTGGAGTGCTGGTCTGAGGCGCCATTGGGGTGCCTGGCCCCAAGAGGACAACAGGAGATGGTGTGTGCAGGAAGCTCTCAGAGAGCTGGCTCAGTCCAGTGATGTTGAGAGCCCCTTTCTCCAGGACATGGGGTGTCAGCCCCAATACTGATGACAGATGTTCTGAGGCCGGGCTTGGCTGTGGGTTGGAGGAAGGAGGAGTGTAGTGGGGATGTCTGGTCTGCAGGTGAGCGAGATGAGGCGTGGGTGGCATTTGTGGCCTGGGTGGCATCTGTGGCGTGTCTGGCATCTGTGGCGTAGCTGGAATCTGTGGCGTGGCTGACATCTGTGGTGTCAGTGGCATCGGTGGCACCGGTGGCGGTTGATGTTCCTGTGCCTGGACTGGGAAGGGCTGCCTGTGTTGCTGGAGCTCCTGGTAACCATAGCCTTGGTAGGTGAGAGCTTGTGGAAAGCCTTGGAAGGGCAGTGATATCATCTGGGGTGGAGGAGCAGACCTGGACTGGGTGGGAGCAGGTTCAGCTGGGTTTGGAGGGTTGTGAAGAAGACCGGTGATCCTGTCCTTGATCCCCTGGTAATGTGATTCGGACATGTTCAAGAGGGTCTGGTTGACGTATGTTATGAAGGGCTTGCGGTTGGAGGATGGGACGTCGGTGTGTACCAGCTGAGAGAGGAGATCTACGCTGCTTCTGATGGTGTCCCTGATCTCCAGCAGGACAGTGTGGCTCTGCCCCTCCGGTCTGCCTCTCTGCCTGCTTTCTGTGGAGGTGGAACTGGGGGTGGATGTGGGTTGTTCTCTGGTGGAAGTGTCCTCTCCTTGCTCCCACTGCTTCAGGGGGTCCTCCACGCGCTCCGCCACGGGGAGTGCAGCTGTCGGGGGGTCTCCGTCGTGGGACGCTCCACAAATACCTGCCTGGACACAGGAGCTGACTCTTGGCCAGAAGAGGACTGGCTCTCTGTGGGCTGCCTGAGAGAGAGGGTTGTCAGAGGGGCTGCTCCTCGGTGGCGGATCTCACCCTCCAAGAAGCTGCACTTGGCCATCACATAGAACTCTCGGTCCGTCAGCTTGACCGTGGCCTGGCCAGATTTCTTGAGGTGCAGCTTCCCGTACCTGGTGTGCATGTGCTTCCACCAGCCGAGGAACACCTCCGAAGTGTAGCCCAGGCTCTCCGCGTTCTCTCTCCAAGCAGCCTGCTTCCTTTTGGTGTCTCGATAGAGCCTGTGTCCCTTCCGCCAAAGATACTCGTTCTCCCTCAGCCATTCGAGCACCTCATCCTCATGTTCCTCTTCAATGGAGTATTGCCTCGTCTCCCGTTCACATGTATGCCTCTTCCTCCCTCTGGCAGGGCCACATGGGCCCTCATCAGAGGGGCTTTTAGGTTATAGGGGCTGCTCCTCCACACCACCACCACCAGCAGCAGCAACAACAACAGTAGCAGCAAAAGCAGGACCAGCAGCACCAGCAGCACCAGGATCAGCAGCACCAGCAGGACCAGGAGCACCAGCAGGATCAGGAGCCACCAGCAGGACCAGCAGGACCAGGAGCACCAGCACCAGCACCAGGAGCAGCACCAGCAGAGTAAGCACCAGCAGAAGCCCCAGCACCAGGTGTAGCACCAGCAGAAGCAGAGTCAGAGCCAGGGGGTGGGATGGTGGCCCTGTCCCTCTTGCCAGGGCTGGCATCAGATGCCACAGGTTCCTCTTCTTCCCCATGGTCAGCTGGCTGGCTGGATCTGTGTCTGGCAGCAGGTCTTTCCTCTGAATGGTGATCTCCTTGCGAGCTGCTTCCCTTTATATCTATGGGGCTGACGCAATGCATCCTCCCCGCATGCGCAGTGAACACTTTGCATCCGCTAGGCATCCGCTAGGCTTCCCCTCTGGATCCGCTGTATCCACTCGGCATCCGCTCTGCATCCGTTCCTTCCATTGTGCGTCTGCTTCGCTGTGCTCCCCCGGAAGCCCTGCGGATGTGCCATCCGCTCCCATCCGCTTTCATCCACTAGGCTTCTGTGAAGCATCCATTTTACATCCTGGCTACATCCTGCCCCGGTCCGTTCCTTTCCGTTGTTGTCCGCTCTGCTTATGCAAATTCGGGGCACTTTTGAGAGCGGATAACAACGGATGAAAGATTTTCTCATCCGCTGTGTCCTTTTTACAAACATTTTGCATCCCTCGGCCAAAGTGACAGGCCCTTAAGATCAAGGAAGCATCCTTGTTGATCCACAGATCAGATGGGTCATCAATGATAAGCAGTTCGAAGATGTGTTAGTGGGGCCAGTGAAAATTGAATCTATCTACAGAGCACCAATTCCATTCAGCTGGTTGACAAGCTTACAGCATACAAGACCACTGCAAGATATAACTAAAGATTCATATTCTGCATTCACACTTGGAATTCTTTCCCAAAGGGTTAGGGGCAATCAGTTTCCCCTGAATATTGCCATTATGGAAAAACAGTATCAGGGCTACTGGAAATCATCAATGTCAAATGACTGTTGTTTGGGTAATGCTGCTAGAAACATCTGACATTGACTACAAATGAAAATAGGCAGCAAATCACTTTTGGTTCTGTTGGACTCACTCAGCATGTTAGAAACAATGTGAATTAATACATTATAGTTATTAAAAGTGAATGTCATTTTTTTAAAAAAATTCCTGTGACATGGTCATTCTGAAATTAGATTCCTTTATACTAAATGCAAATATATTATAATTTCCAATGCTTTTTCAGGAAGCAAATTTTTTGAAAAAATTTGTCTCCAGAGATATTCCAAGAGAATAAACTGCCTGATTAGCACAATCAATATGTGTATTTTTCTGTGTATAAGACATATTTTCCCCCTAAAAGTGGGTCTGTGAGTGATACAGTGAATATTGCGGAAGCCCCCTCGCCGCCACTTCACTCTTTGGTCTCTGCCTCCCAGCAATTTGCCTCCTTGCAGCAAACAGCCTGGTCAGCTTTAGCACAGCCTGATTAGCACAAGCAGCTGATTGTTAGTAGAATCGGCCTCCTGGCAATCAGCTGTTTCAGGTTGCAGGGATTGACATCGCCTATTGCCATCTTTGTGTGCCCCATTTTCGGTTTCTGCATCCCGTTTTCAGCCTCCACGCTTTGTTTTCAGCCTCTGCATGCCCTATTTTCAGCCTGTTCTGGGCAGTAGGGATTGGAATGGGTGGAAAATAGGGTGCGTGGAGGCCAAAAAATGGATGTGGAGGTAAAAATGGAACACGTGGCAGTGGCAGTAGGCGATGGCTGTTTTCTGCGGGGAGGCACAAGCTGATTTTTTTTTCTTTGTGGTTTCCTTCCCAAAAGCTAGGTGTGTCTTATACTTCGGAGCATCTTATACTCCAAAAAAATACAGTAATTCTCCATTCGATCCAATAGAAGAGAACTAATATTAAGTGAATTAAAGAATGATAAATAAGAGAATTTGAGATTCACATTAGTTTTGTGGCATTGATATATGCACATCAATTTCATGTATAGGGTAACTTCAGAAGACTTTATTTTTCTGTATAATCCAAACTTGGCAACTTTAAGACTTGTGAACTTCAACTCCCAGAATTCTCCAGCCAGCATAGTCCACAAGTGTTAAAGTTGCCAAATTTGGAGACCTCAGGTGTAATACGTTATATCAATTGAAAGGGGTATTTTATCAAGCATGTTATGCATCATTTTGGACTTAAAATCCTTTAAAAAAAAAAAAAAAAAAAAAGTATTTTGTCTGATGTGAAAAAGGATGTGTGTCTGATGTGACTCTGCTGGCAGTCAACAATAGAAAGGGATTTTGGTTTATTTTTTTAGCTAAGTGATTAATAGTTGTCAGTGTTAGATATCTCCAACCTGGGGTTTCGTGGGTCCCTGGACAGCTAGTCTTGTAGCACACAAGATTGTAAACTTTAATATTGTTATGTGATTTATATATATTAACTATGTTATATGTATATTTTATAAGTGGCCCAAGACAATTCCTCTTCATTCCGTGAGGCCCAAGCAAACCAAAAGTTTGGACATCCATTATTTAGAATATCTACAAACCTTTTTATAATTGTTCTTTTTTAAAGTCTGCATTATTTCATTTAATCTCATACTGAAATTATTTATATTCAGATAAATATATTATCAAACTGCCAATAAATATTTTAGAGGCATTTGCTGACTAAATCTGTGTCACTGGCATTGTATACAAACATGTTTTCCATCTTGTTATAGCCCTACTCTAGAAATGCTGTTTTTTTTCTTACAGTCTCAGAAACTTTTTAAGATGTGTGCAAAATTTGCATCATTTAATAGCTGTGGGCTGTCTTTGCTCTTTCTTTGCCATCTCTATTTTAAATCATGTCAATTGGGCTAAGTATTGCTCAGCTGTGCTTTTGTTTTCTCTATATAGAGAACCCACTATTCTTCATTATTGGAATGTATAATAAGTAGCTTTTTGTAGAAATTACTGTACTATTCTAAATGTGATTTAAAAATAAATAACAGAAACTTTTTTTTAGTATATTTTCAGTTTAGCAAGACCACGCTGAAATGCTATTCTTCTGTTCCAATTTTACTATCCGCCTATGGTTCATCATATTGAGTTTTAGAAAAGTATTTTTAAAAATTATTAATTTATTTAAATTATTATTAATAATTATTAATTTATTCAAATTATTTGAAATATTTAATTTTAATATTCAATTGTTTTAATTATTAGTTTTCATTTCTCCTGATCTCCAATCTGAAGCAGGTACAAAGGTACAGAGAATGAAATCAAATAGCAAGTGAAAGTCTTCTTTGAGAAGAGCTGGTCTTTCAATGACAGGAATGAGGGGGTTAAAACTGAGAAAGGTTACGTCAGCAGATGGGAAAAGTTGTTACAGGTAGTCCTTGATTTATGACTACAACTGAGTCCCAAATTTCTGTTGCTAAGCAGTTACTGAGGTTTGCCCCATTTTATGACCTTTCTTGCCACATGTGTTAAGTGACTCACTGCAGTTGTTAAGTTAATAACACGGTTATTAAGAGACTCTAACTTCCCCATTGTGGAAAACAGCAACCATCATAAGTATGAATCAGTTGTCAAGCAACTGAATTTTGATCACGTGACTCGGGATGCTGCAATGCCGGTAAGCGTGAAAATCATAATTCACTTTTTTCAGTGCCATTGTAATTTCAGAGGGTCACTGACGACTCCCTATACAGACTTTTTTTTTTTAATGATTCTTAGCTTTTTATGAAACCAAACTGGGGAAAAGACATTGAAAAGTGTCAAAGAATTCCCCCACCTTAATAACATCATTAATAAAGGAATTATCTGTTGTCAAGATTATGTCTTTTAATCCTTAATTCTTGACCTTAATACCAGCTAAAATCCATATGAATTTTGCTTCCTAAATCATATTCTTCAGTTAAAGGAGTTGACAAATAGAGCGGGGTTTTTCCATTGCCACCTTCTGGGAAGTCACCATCATCAGGCCTGTTTAAGTTTCAGATAATGTCGGGCAGATGCTGCCACCTGCTGGGGTGAAGTGAAAGCACAAGGTATCAGTTGAAGTATTGGCACCTCTATCAATGGAAGGCATAATTTTTTTTAAGGATTAACAGTGTTTGAGCAATAAAATATCGATATAAAATCAACCAAGTATCCCTGGTTTTAAAAAATTGTTGGAAGATTTAATTGTTAATAGCATTTTTTATAAAATAAGCTAATACTGTAGTCAGAAAATAATATTTTGTTCATGACCACTAACTTAATTAAAAGTAGTTTTACATTGATGAGACAATTGTTGAAAATCAGAGACAAAAATAATTTGCATAGTTAACAGCACATCATCAATTTTTAAACCTTCCTATTTTTTTAATATTAGTGTCAACATTAATGTAATACATTAATATTATTCAGTGTATAAAGATTTCAAATGTTACCAACTTTTTTTTTTCCACTAGGGGACATATTTGGAATTTTGAGAATATTTTATGAAGTTTTACAAAATAATTGGTGTGGTAGAATGGCCAATCTCCAAATGCCCATAGAGCAGAGAGCAACACTCTAGTTATCAGACATCTTATTTTCTGTGAATCTTTTTAGGTTCATTATGGGGCTTAGAGGCACTAGGCAGCCAGAGAGTTTGTCAAGGAATTTGTAGATACACAAATGGCATCTGAATATCAGAGCACTTGGTTTTAGAGATAGGAGAAATCTCTCTATTAACTTCCATACTTAAGGGCAGCTTTGAATCCAAGACTTTAATTTTTGTCAATTATGCTAACATAACTCTGTGGAATTTCAACTAATAGCTACACATCTATTCTTAGCTTTGAGCAATTCTGTGCATTACCCATCAAAACAAATCCTGTTAAATTCATTTGTATAATATAATATACATAATTTTTTTTTCTAGTAACTATATAATAGTTACAAATAATAAGCTAATTAATAGTTTCCAGTTATTTTGAATTTCATTTTTTATTATCTCTTAAGCAATATAAAAATGTATATTTAAAAACTGTATTACCTGTACCTATCTGAAGAAATAAGTTCTCTCTTGCTGTTTTATTTACTGTAAAAATAAAAGTTTTTTATTGTTATCTTATTTTTTTTGTCTATCTTATGTACAACACTGTATAGCTTTGCTTTGTCACAAAGTGTTGGACATTTATGCCAGAAGAACATCTAGCTTATTAGAACAGACCATATGCAATACTTTAATATTACATGTAGACAGAATATTAAAAAAAAACAATTTAATTTTAATTGGATTCTTTGTTCTATGCACACAAAAGATTGCCTTAATAAAGAGGCTGGTTTGTTTGAAAACCTATGTGGTTTTCAGGCACATATATGCCTGAAAAATTCTTTAGATACTGATTCCCATGCCACATTTTAAATGATGTTTGCAGATTTAAGTTCTCCGTTTGTTTACAAATTTATCTTAAATCATCTAGGAAGAAAAATGTCTGTTTCCTGTCATTTAAAGGAATTTTCATGGAGTAAATCAGTAGGATCTTTGGTTGACTTGGAGGATGGAAGCCTTACAGGAAATGATTTGTATGGTAAGTAATTGACAGCTGTACTATTTGTGGTATATAATTGACAGCTGTACTATTTGTGCAGAAAATGTAATTTGCTGTTGAATTTTAAAAAGAAAATAAGCTTTCTGCTATCAAAGAAAAATGGAAAAGAGTGGAATTCCTTATATGTGATTTTGTTCTAGTTTTTGCTTTTTTAAAAAATGTTAAATGTGGTTCTAGGGAAAAGTATTTATCACAATATCACATTCCGAGGGATAATAGTTTGATTTTCTGAAGATACATTATATAAGTAGTAGTGGTGGTAAAGTTGATGTTTTAGCTAGATTTTTCAGTATTGGTGAGAATTTTGGATAACTTCTCCTTTGGCATGAATCTTTTGACCACAGTGAAGAGAGACAAATATAATTCATGTTTTTTTTTCTTTTAAAATACAAACAAATAAAAATTGTCAAGAGTATTTAGAAAATAAATGTATAGAGAAGGATCAGAATGAATAATTCCACTGTGAAGAACAATTGTAACAGTTGGAGCTTTTAGTATTAAAAATGATAAAAATAAAAATTTTATTATTTAGTATTTTAAAAGAATAATGTTTAAAAGCCTCCTATATATTCATTTTGCTTTCTGGTGATTTCATGGATACATCAATGTAGCTTTCTTGGCAGAAGTACACAAGGTGATTGCAACTACCTTTTGGATTTTTTTAATTTCCTAATCTTTCTGGTAGTCTCTTATTCATATTATTACCAGTAGTACATGTAGTCCTCAATTTATCATTATAATGGAATATAGCAGTTGAAGCACTCTTTTAACCAGACATAATTTTGTGACTATTTCCAGCAGCAGTTGTTAAGCAAACACCATAGTCATTAAGTGAATGTCATGGCCATTAAGGAAACCAATGCATTCCTATTTTTTTTTTGCCAGAAATTAGCAAAAAATGTCATAAATTATATTCATGTGACAGCTTTATGCTGCAACCAGCCATAAAGGTGAACCAAGCATCCAAAATATGGTCATGTGACTCTGGGAATGTGTGCAGATGTCAAAACTTCAGAACACGGTCATAAGTGTTGCTGGAGATTCTCAATCATCCAGTTCATGGTTGTCCCAATGGTACTTTTCCCAAAAAGGTAATTCCTTCCTTCCTTCCTTCCTCTCCTTTCTCTGTCTCTCTCTTTCCTTCCTTCCTTCCTTCCTTCCTTCCTTCCTTCCTTCCTTCCTTCCT
>BLBF01000019.1:40376619-40400205 GCA_015471245.1 Laticauda colubrina
AGAGAGAGAGAGAGAGAGAGAGAGAGAGAGAGAGAGAGAGAGAGAATGAATCAGGAAGGAAGAAAGAAGAAATGAAGAGTGCCAAGTTTTACAAAAGAAATAAAAAATCTGTGCTGTTAGCAAAGTTATACAACCCATATAGCTTAAAAGTAACAAGCACCGCTTTTGTCATCGTCAAGGGATACCAAAGGAATTCTCATTAATTCTCTGCAGATATAAGTAATCGCTTAACAGGAAACACATTTTATCTCATAACTTTCATTCTTTAAGAATGTGTCATCCTTTTAATTAGACGAGCAATCAAACTAAATCATATTTATTTTAAAAATGGGAGTCTTTTAAATACTACATTTCTAATAAATATAACAGAATGTTTTCATATCATAATTAGCAAGGTTCAATTGCTTCTACTTTTTCTCTCAACCCATAGGAATGAATAAGCAGAACACAGTTAATCATGGCATACAAGCCATCATCCATGGCATCTGTCTGTCAAATAAGATGTGACATGGATATAAACCATGGTATTTAACTCTTTGGAGGACAGGACAGGATATTTAGATGCAAACAGTACACTAAACTATGAAAATACCTTCCCCAATCTGTTTAACCCAATTCCAAGGTCAATAAGAACCAAGCAAGATATCTGAGTCAATTTGGCCAAGATATTGGACTGTGAACGGGAAGATTCAGATTGGAGTCTGCCTCTGGCTACTTAACCTTACTTTATTACTTTGATCTTTGGTCTTCTTTTCTGCTCAATCTATCTTGTAGGGTTATATTGAACGGAAAAAAGGGACTTTGGGTACACAGTTTTCCCTGCACATATGTGGGTAATATAAAACTAACAGAAATGAATTTTAATTAATCATAATGCATAAGTTATGTCTATGTAACTAACAGTGCTATTTTCTGTGTTAATGGAATAGTAATATTGGAAATCATTTGGCCTGGGGCTTTCCAATATGTCCAGAAAATGGAGAGGGAGCAGAGAGAAGCTCTTATATTTCTATTGTCTGAAATCTCACAAAAATTGTTTTCAATCTCTAGACCTATTTTCTATTTTAAAAAACCCAGATTCATAAATAGTATGAAAAAAAAAATCTATACAGTAAAAAGATACAATTCTTCCTTAGTTATGCTTCCGAACAGTTAACATTATAATTGTACTTATAATGTACTTATAATATTATAATAATTGTACTTATAATAATCATATAAATTATTATTTAAATATAATAATTATATAAATATAATTATTTGTTATTAAAAACTGTTTGAAAACATAGGCATCACATTTATGCTTCCAGGCACTTTTAAAGCTAGACTGCCAAGGATTAGTAGCCCGTATTATCCAGGATACAGTTATTTTTACTGCAGCAGTAAAACTTGGGAAGAATTGGAGAGAGTTAGCAGAAAAATTAGCACGACTTACGAAACAACAAATTGATGCTTATGAAACTCCCCATCATAGCAAAAGTGGAGAAGTTGCTCCAGAGGTAAGTCTCACCATATTTCTATTGTATTCATTTCCTATAAAAGGTACAAGCCATCTTTAAACTAAACATTCTCACTGTAAGAGAAACTTGAGTAAAGGAGTCAACTTTCCATGGTAAATTCACAGGTTTCTTGATCCCTTTATTACAGTATCTACAATACAGTAAATTTTTGATCTCACTATTAACAGTATCTGTGGTTAAATAAAAACAAGTGTTGAAAAGAGATAAAAACTCCAGCACTTTTGATAGAGGTACGAAAGTCCATTGTCTATACACCCCGATTGAAGGGATTGACATAATCCATACAAATCCTAGGTGACTGACAAAATGGATGGTTTAAGTAACATTGGTTAAATTTCAACAATATAGTTGTTTTTAATTTTGATCACCCAGTTATTTTTCTTTTTTCTCCATGTAAAATACCTTTTCACTTCTCATTTAATTCTTAGAATATAGTGTATCATTTCTTCTCGTTACAGTTTTCTATATCTGTAGAAATTCCTAAAATTCTTCAGCTTTAGTATAAATTTAAGATAATTCTTTGCTTTCAAATTTTTACTGTAGTAAATCTTTTTGTAAAATCATAGAGTTGAAGTGGCATGTAAATACTGAATCCAATCCTTTGCTCTGTCATGGAAATTAAAGCATCAGTAACAGCTATAATTTAAATTATAATAATACATGAATAAAAAAATGTTTTCAGTTCCTATTTTGCTTGGATCCAGATTAAGGCTGGAGAATCATATTAAGTATGTATTGGATTGAATCTTAAACTGTCAGTTTCTGCAGATATAATATGTGCATAATTCTGTTATTTGAATCAATGTGTAAAAAGTATTATGGCTTAATTTTAAGAATGCATGAAGTTATGTATACATTCCACCCACTTTCCACTCATAATAATTTCATAGCTTTGGTAATTATAGTTACCAATAAATAATTATTCTGTAAAATATACTAGATATTAGTATAATATTATGTATCAAGAATTTTTATTTTGTTTCTGGTATACTTTTAATAAAGTTTATCTAAAGTAATAATTTTAAAAGGCAGTATAAAACATTGAAAAGCCATGAAATCATAAAAATATAAAGGATCAGCAAAAATACTAGATAGCTTAATCATGGTTAAGTGCCAGGAATTGTGCATGATGCACAATGTACAATGAGAAGTACACACTGTATCCTGCCACATTGTATTCTGATTTAGCCTGTTTTTGTTTTGAAATTGCAATGAATGCAGAATACACTTGCTGGGTTTTGTCACAAGAATTAGGGATGCTGATGGGATTTATTTATGTATTGTGCTGTCTCTTCTAACTCCAAGTTTGGATTTGCTGTGTTATTTGCACTGGTTATCCCTATATTTCTGGGTCCAAATAAAAATATCACTTTGATGCTTAAAGCCCTTTTTAGGATGGGACCATGGTATTTGAATGCCTGCCTATGTCTGAGTATATTCGCTCACACATTTAGCTTATTGTGTGTACATATTTTAAGCTATGTTGTTGCCTATATTTTCCAATAGGGTTATTAAGTAGTTAAACCACTACAATTGGACTGCTTTTTTAAAAAAATGTTTTTCTATTTGTCTGTGCTATTCTTGGCCAACCTAATATGTAAAAACAAAAAGCAGTAGTTAATTTCCTTTCTCAAATGTGTATAGATGCTGAAATACTCCTATAACTATATATTTTCAGTTGGGAATGGATTCATGTTTTTACATTGGGAATAAAGAAAATACAGTTTTGCATTGCCTGTGTCTCCCCTTTTCCATATTTGTCTTTCCTTATTCCTACCTAAACTACTGGGGGAAAAAAAACTTAGTTTTCATTTGTACTGGATCAGGGATCCTCATCTCCTGATCCATGACCAGTACCGGTCTGTGGCATGCCAGAAACCAGGGTGTGCAAACAAGTGAAGCCCTATCTGCAGGGTGCAGGCAGCATGCGAAACCAGGCCCCTCCAGTTTTTTCTGCGGAAAAACCTCTCTCCAAGTTTTTGGTCCCTGGTTGGGGCCCAGTTTACTAGATGTTAATAAATAGGAAGAAAATGAGTGGTTAAACTAGAGATTCCTAAAAGGCAAATGAATGGATGACAGATAAAAATCTAGCATATTTTGTTCCATTTACTCATGGATTTTAGGTCTTTTGTTCAAAAAAATAGTCACAATTTCCTTTGATAGTTCTTTTTGCTTCTCATAATAGATTTGCTAAACAAGAATAATATCCTATTCAATGTTAAATTGATATTAGTCTAGCAGATTATGTTCACACTTTTTAAAGAAAGATTTTAATTACAGGTATAAAAACATTCTATATATATCCTCCAAAAATGCTTTCTCAGATAATTTGCAAATATTTTTAAAGTCTCATATAAATTTTAAACAAATTAAAATAAAATAATTATTTCTTAGAAATAACAAAATTTGAGATATACAGTTAATTTTTAAAGTTGTTTAGCTAAGTTAGTATAGCACATTAAACAGTTTGGGAGGATAAAAATTTAGGTATCAAGATGAAATTGTTGTTATGTATCCCTCTCCAGGGAGCTGAAAACAGATCCTGACCTCATTTTGGAGAAATTCTCTAATTGAATTGTGTAGGAATTTTTTAACATACATTGATCAGTGATCATATTTGGAACTAAGATGCTTTAATATCCATAATTCACGGAGTTGTAAAAATCTTGGTTATATAGCTGACTGTAATTTAGTATAAAAGCAAGATAGTTGATTGTGTTTTTTGATATTCTGTACAGAAGACCAGATGTATATATGAAAGACAGTGGGCAGACACAATTCAGTATCTAACTGCAGATGTTTGTATGCAATTTTATCCATTTATTATTGAACTGTTTTGCATCTAAACATGACTTTGTTAAATTTCAGATGATGTGGAAACCAGCTTATGATTTTCTCTATACCTGGAGTGCTCATTATGGAGACAGCTACAGAGATATGTTGCAAGACCTGCATTTAGCTTTGGATAAAATGAAAAACCCTATGACCAAACAATGGAGGGAAATAACTGGAGCTCTGATCCTAGTCAATTGCATGGAGGTTCTCCGGGCCAGTGCTTTCTCCATGTTGGATGAAGAATAAAATTCATTTTCAAATTTAGAAAGATATTCTACAACCAGCCTTCTTGGAATATTAAACAGGAACATTTTCACCAAGAAATATTTAGAATCTTTGTGAAAATTAATTCCTATAATGTATTCCTTTAACTTGAAAAAAATTTGAGTCATTAATTTTCAAGCACCACCAATTTTACCTCATTTTTATTTAAAGTGATTTAGTAAACATTTGCTGCATGATTTGAGCAGAATGCTGAAAGAGTGCAGAATACTGTATTCAGGGCAGGAAGCACAACACTGATGCTAAGAAGCAAGTTATGTTGCTAGAGAAAAAATATTTTTTCCTAGAAATTGAGTCATAGAGCTGTATTGTCAATTCTATCAATAATACATTCATGTATATATATTGCTCTGTAATAGACGATGTGTTTATAGTTCTATATAAATATATTTGAAACTGCAGCTCCCAGGATTCCCAGTCCTCATAATCAACCGCATAGAAAAGTGTTTCTCAACCATGGGATATTTAAGTTGTGTGGATTTGAACTTTCAACCATGCTAGCTAGGGAATTCTGAGAGTTCAAGTCTGCACATCTTAAAAGTTGTCAAGTTTAAACTTGAAACTCAGATATAGAACCAGGAGACAAATTTGGGAAAGGTGCTTTATGATAATCAACCACACTATTTCATTGTATGTATTAATTGAATATATTCCCTTGGATACAGTATTAACTTGGCTATTGATTTCCAGTAGAAGTTAGGCACTGAGCCATGTATCTCCATAAACTGACTCATGAATTTCTTAATGGGAGCTAAGCATGAGATACTGTAAAGACCATGTAAATTCAAGAAAGCCTTCACTAATTCAGTTATTTGTAATCTGCCTGCAGAAAAACCAACTCCTTCTGTCATTATGTACAGGTTTATCTTAATTTAGAGCATTTAATGACACTTGTTTTCCTATCAACCTGCATGTGGGCTTTTTTGGGAATGGCAGTTCATTCCTAGAAAATTAGAAATGTATCATCATATCTTTGTGATTATCCCATCTGTTTTTTAGGTATAACATAAGTGTTGTGTAAGATTGGTCATATTTATGAGTAGTTTCTTTTTCTTTTTCATGGGCAGGATGATTCTTCTAATGAAAACTGCTTTTTGGCAGAAAAATCATGACATAAATGCTTGTTTTTTTAAATTTGAAACATGGGAATTTCAAAATTCATATTATATATCACTGTTTTTTCATAGTTTTCATTAATTAATGCAAATATATTGTGACAAAAAAGTTTGAATTAATTCCTCTATTTCCAAACTAGCTATTGTTGCATAAAGGCATTTATATGTTATAATTTACTCTGTAAATTAGTATTTTTCTGTATTTTTTATTTATGCTTGAATCTTACATTTAAGTGAAATCAAAAAGATGAATGCCCATTAACTTATCAATGGTTGTTACATTAGTTACTATTTTTTCTTTCATGTTTAAAAATTACACAGTAACATAATAGTTAGAGACTGAATTTATCTGCTATTTCAATTAATATTGTTATGTTTGTCAAACTGTGGCTACTACTGACAATATTAAAGCCAAATGCATCTTAAGAAAAAGACTTCTTTTGGAATTCATAGAGGCCTTCATTATTTACCTCTATTAGTTTGTTTTTTTTAAAGTGGGACATATAATAAAATAAATGGAAAACTAATCTGAAATTACAATGTATGAATTACAATCTTAACTCACTTAACATTTTATTAAAAATAATACTGCCAGGAATGTGCTAATTATGCTCTAGTAGTACTTGTCATTTTTAATATTACAATGAGGGCTTGAATTCAGCTTGGTGAATTATTAGACATATCCACGAGTGGATTCAACACTGTGGAAATGATTTTCTACTACATTCTTTCAGGACCTCCCAGTAGAGCATGTTAGCATTTCTGGTAATCTGCTATTTCCTAACTTGATAAGATCAACCAGATTCTGTCATCTGTTGTATTAGCAGACCTATATGCTAGTTTATATTATCACAAGATTGAACCCTGTGTTTATCTTTTTGTTGATTCAATTGACATAACATAATTAATCATAGGTAAGTTAAAAATCTCTTTGTTGTATTTATATAATTAAACTTGGTTACAGCTTGGGTACGGTTTGATAACTTTAAATCAGTTGCTTACTCCTAGCGATTCCTTGGACTAATCCCTACATTTTTCTAGACAAAATGTTAGAAGTGGTGTGGTTTGCCATTGCTTATTTTGTTTTTAACCTTAGTTATTTTATATAGCACAAACTAAGCTGTTTAATTAAAAATGCAGTGTATTATGAGTACTCAGAAAAAGTTGATTTGGAATTAAGGTAAGCATGTTGTATGAATCCTATTGTTGAGAAATAGAAGGGAAAATTTGAAAAATTGTGAAATAAAATGAAACAATAGGATTTTTTTCCTTGCTATTTGCATTTCAAGTTTTCCAGCCATATTTGCTTACTATAGCCTCATGTTACAAAGCATTTGAGAGATAACATGATTTGATTCTCTCAGAAATATCAAGCTATAATTCTAAATAGAATGTTTTTTTTAATGAAGTTTTTTTTATTTCTGGATTTGTGCAAGCATATGGGTAATCTAAGCATTAGTTATTGTTATGTTAACACATGCACAAAGAATAGCAATGTGAAGTTAATATATGTACAAAGGGAATAATCATAATTTGTTTAGCATTTTACATATTTCAAATAATTTCACGATAGTGTACATATTACATATAAAAAAATTGGGTGATGGTTAAATATCTTGTTGGGAAAGGCCTAATTTGGTGATGAAATATTGGAAATAACAACCAAAGAATTATCCTTATCTAGACTTCTCCTTATCAGTTCAAGAGATTACACCATTCTAAGCAGAGATTCTTCCATTTGTTAATGTATCACAATTGCTAATACAAGCAGTACTTGATTGTGTTAATTGCTTCTATAAGGAATTCCAACTATAATATTTCAAATTCTGGATGAGATGAAAATTACACTGATGTGTACCTTAAACTGGGGAAAGAAAAGTAAACAATCCTTTCTGAAGGAATATCTGATTAAAGAAAGATACAATGTTTGAAACGTATGCTAAGATTGTTCTTAAATTGTTTTTTAAAAGTTTGTGCATTTTGATTGCATTGATTTGGTCCATACTGATTTTTAGTATATTGATACTATAAACAGCCCTTTCTTGTGTAATTTTCTTCAGTTTCTCTTATGTTGAAATATAACTGTAGGCTGCATACCAATGCCTGTATTGAATGCAAGGGGCTTTCTTCAGTATAAATATGCATCAGGTTGGATTGATAATGATATGCTGTTTTTGAAGATATATTAATCTAGAACAGGTTTGCTATTTTTCTGAAACTTGTGCATAGTATAGCACAAGTTTTCATACTGTTCATACTGGGCAGGGAGAACAAGTAAATATCTAGAAGTTCCAATTCAAGAGATTACACCATTCTAAGCAGAAATATTATATTAAAAAGCTATTGGGTTCAAATTGCAAACTTCACGAGATAAAATGACACATGAACTGGGAAAATATTTTGTTTACCTTGTCTTGTATAATATAAAATGGAAACCAAATCCCCTCCCCCTGTCTTTAATTATCCACATTTGTCTATTTAGATTTAATTAACAGCAATCCGATAATGAGTGATAGAATTGGGGATTAACATCTGAAATACTGAAGTAACTGGTCACCGTGAGTTAAGGTGTTATCAGCTCTACAGCTCTATATGGCTATCTGAATGATGCTGTCTCTGCCTCTCATGATCCCTGGAGGCTGTAGGTATCTGAATAAGGGACCAGATTTAGAGGAATCCTGGCAATACTGGGTGCATTAAGCATCAGGATTTGAGTTGTCATCTCTAGTTGGACAGGGCTGTACTATCTCCAATTGGAAAGGGTTGCATGATCCCATGAAGACCCAATTCTCAACCTAGTGGTTCTCCTGGACTCACATCTGTTGCTCAAAGTGCAAATGGCAGGCATGACTAGGAAAGCTTATACATAACTCTGGTTTGTGCACAAGTCCTGACCATTCCTGGATCATGACTTCCTGCACTGATTTACTCAAGTCCTGTTTATCTCACCTGGATTGTTGCAATGCACTCCACATGGGGCTACCCTCGAAGTTCAGCCAGAAGCTTCAGCTTGTGTAAAATGCTGAAGTGAAAGTAGTCTTTGGCACCCTCTAGGATGGCCCATATTACACTCTGTTTCACAAACTTTACTGACTATGGGTCTTCTGAGTGTAGTTCAAGGTGTTGATTATGACCTTCAAATCCCTTAATGACCTAGGTCCAGGCTTCCCGATGAAACACCTCATACTGTCAGGACAAGCCCATCCTACTCGTGCCAACAGAAAGGCCCTACTTTGGATGCCATTAGTCAAAGAACTCAAGAAGAGCTTTCTCTGTTGCTGTGTCTGCCCTTTGGAACACCTTACCTTCTAAAGTAAGGTCTGCCCCTACCCTCCTATACTTCTGCAAGAGCTGAAGATCTGACCACCAGTTGCCTGGCAACCAAACGGAATTCCACACTGGTGATGGCTGCAGGATTGATGGCAAACTCCACCTTCCATCCTTGTTCTTTGCTCTTCACCCATCCATCTTTTTGGTTATTATTATTGATGTATTCCCATTGTGTTTCTTTTTCATTGTTTATTTTATTATATTTTACTTCTGTTTATACTCCTTTCATTTTCTTTTTATTGTAAGCTGCCTAGAGTAACCCTATGGCAAAATAGGCACCAAATGAATTGAACAAATAAAATAAATAAACTTAGATAAAGTCTAACCTGTGTAATCTGGTCATTAACAGCATTGGGAAATCTTAATTCCACCACTACAAATGCACAGTAAAAATCAAGGATTTTACTATTCGTTTTTGGATCACTATATATAATCTATATGAGACAGCATAGAATAGAATTCTTGATTGGCCAAATATGATTGGAAGGAATTTGTCTTGGTGCATATGCTCTCAATGTACATAAAAATAAAGGAGTCAAGAATCATAATGTACAACACTTAATAGTCATAGGATACAATAAGCAATCAAATCATTAGGAAATAGTCTATAAATCGTAAGGATACAAGCGACTAAGTTACAGTCATACAGTCACAAATGGGAAGGGTGGGTGATAAGGGAAGATTAATAGTAATGCTGACTTTGTAAATAGTTGGACAGTGTTGAGGGAATTATTTTTATAGCAGAGTGATGACGTGAAAAAACTTGTGTCTAGTTCTGGTGTGCAGTTCTATAGTGTCATTTTGAGGGTAGGAATTTACATACAATTTAGTGAATATAATTTACCCATAAGTACATACTTCTGCACCATGAATATCAATTGGAAATAAGTAATTGAACTCTGTGTTAGGCTCAATCCTACATAACTGAAGTCAATGAGAACACAATACCTATAGACTTTATTATTTATATCCCGCTTTTACTCAAAGCGGTGTACCCAGATCCTCCTGATTTTGTTCCAGCTGAGGCAATTCTTTGAAATTGGGCTGAAAGTGACTGGAATTGGGCAAAACAGTCATTCAATGTGCTAAGTGGTCAAATAGACATTTGTACTAGTTTCTCCCTGATTTAAGACAATTACAATGCAGTAGTTCTGTATTCACTGAATTGCCCTGGAATGAGTGGATAATTACATTGCTACCATAAACTCCTATTGAAGGCTAAAGTTATCCAGAAGAATGATGAAGTGCTTTTAGTATGACATAAACTATTACTGTGGAACAGGAATATCAGCTTAGGAAGGAAATATATGAGGGCAGAAGGAGAAGAGAAATTGTAGACATATTTCATGTTAACATGAAGTTTTCATTTTAATCAAGACAGTTTTTCTGGGCCATCATAGAATGACTACTATTAAACACCCAAAGTTACTATGTGAGCTTTAAGGTAGATTATCAGTTTATCTGGGGGAGAAAAGATGGAACTTCTTGCAGGAGCACTATCCTTATCCTCAAAATAAGCAAATACATCGTGAATTTTACTGTCATGGATTATTTAGCTCATAAGTCTTCAGACAGAATAGAGATGTGGGAGACAACTGATGGAAGATGACAGACATGCTATATTTGCATCACAGAATGTCAGAAACAGCTTCCTTTCCAACTAGCTTGAAGAAATGTAGTTGGAAAGGAAGCTACTGTATATTTCTGATATTCTAACAACTATAAAATGCTTTTGATTATGTGATTTCAGCTTTTAATTATATTCAGTCCTAATTATAAATCAAAATTATTTTTAGCAAAGGTGTAACTACAGCAAAATAATATAATTATTTTTGAGGGGAAGGTGTCTAGTAGAAGAGCAGCAAAGATGATTAGGGCACTGGAGGCTAAACATAAAATAGAAACTGGGCATGGGTTACAGGAACTGGGCATGGCTAGTCTAATGAAGAGAAGGACCAGTGGAGACCTGATAGCAGTGTTTCAATATTTGAGGGTCTGTCACAGAGAGGAGCAGATCAACCTGTTTTCCAAAGAACCTGAAGGTCAGACAAGGAATAATGGATAGAAACTGGTAAAGAGGAAATATAACCAAGAAATAAGAAATTTTCTGACAGAACAATCAACCAATAAAAAAAGCTTAAAGCTTAAAATAAAAGAAGTTGTGGGAGCTTCATCACTGAAGGCTTTCAAGAAAAGACTGGATTGCCACCTGTCAGAAATAGTATAGGCAGGGTGTCCTACTTGGGTAGGGGGTTGGAATAGATGACCTATATGGTCCCTTCCAACTCTGTTAATCTGCAGGAGTAGATGCCTTGAGCAGTCTAACATCTAAAAGATCTGGTGATGGTGATTAAAAAAAATTATAGCTCACCATTTAGATTTATGTTTCATATGTTCTTATAAATCAAATTTTTGTCATTCACAATCTCTGGTTTAATGTGGTTGACAGAACATATCAGAATTATGACAGAATGGCTACATATATCTTTCCCAATGAATATGGATTTCACTGCTAACTTTCCAGCTAATACAAAATGGATGTTGTAGTACTTTTTTGTCCAAGCTTCCCATTTTATACTATATTCAAAAAGAATTCTGCATGTTACACTTAATAATTTGTTTTATACCAAAATTAATGGTGTAATTAAATTAAACTGTAATTAAATTAAATTAGAATTAAATTTGGGACAGATATTGTCCAGAAACCAATTTTCAAAAATATCTCTTATTATCTATCAGAAAATATGCTACCTGAGAATTTTAGTAAAAAAACCTGAACTACTCTAAATGGAGTTACATGAATGATATCAATGACATAAAAATCTTTGTGTCATGCTTAAAAATTGTTATGTACCTCATAGAAAGAAGTAGATACTTTTGATTTCAAAACCTTACACTTGCACTTTTATTTATATATAAAAGGAATTATTCAGCTGTTTAAGAGGATGAAACCTTTGAATGTCATAACCAAGATTTAATTACAGAATTCAAAAGGTATTCATTTTATCATTAGAGTATGGCTTGTTGATTTTATTAACTTAATTTTGGCATAGTTAGATGGTTCACTTCTAATAAGTCAGTAGTTAAATACAAGCTCTTCATTTGGTATGATGGAAGATTGCGGATTTGAAGCACAAAACTTTTCCACCAATCATATATGTATTCACACACATTTTAAAAGTCTGCTTGTGCAGATGCATGAAACTCATTACACATTATGTTAAGGTATCCATATTTTATAATGAGAGGAGCTTCAGTATTAGTCAACACCTCATCGTCACTCGAGAGGAATGCAGAGCTGATTTTTTAATGTTATTTCCTTGAGTAAGCAATGTAAAGAAGGTGGCAACTCACCATCCATTCAAGATTTGTTACTTGAACAATCCAGGAATAAATGAGGTGTATATGAGCAGTGGCTTCCCCTTTCTAAATGCAGGTAGGGTGGAGTGGGAGGATGTTACATGATTCAATTCTTTCTTCTAATATTATTGGGCAGAAGCCAAAAAATTCAGGGAATAATGATTGTTTCATGATATTGGTAGGAAATGTGGTTTTCTGTAGTATGCAATATGTAGGTACAACAAGAATTGGAGACTTGAAAATATTATTTCTGTGCTGCCTTTATTTTTGTATTCTTTATCTTTTCTTAAAGCCCATGTCACACTGGCCAACGGATGTAAAAAGGACACAGCGGACGAGCAAAATGTTCCATCCGTTGTTATCCGCTCTCAAAAGGGGCGAAAATTTGCATAACCAGAGCGGATAACACGGACGCGGGGAGGACGCAGGGCGGATGCAAAGCGGATGCAGAACAGAAGCCCAGCGGATGGGAGTGGATGGGAGTGGGTGGCACATCCGCAGGGCTTCCGGGGGGCCTCCGCAAAGCGGATGCGGAATGGATACAGCGGATGCAGAGCGGATGCACAGCAGATGAAGCGGATGCAGAGCGGAAGCCTAGCGGATTCACAGCGGAAGCCTAACAGATGCCTGTCATTCACTGCGCATGTGGGGAGGATGCATTGCGTCAGCCCCGTGGATATAACGGAAGCAGCTCGGAAGCAGGACGCCATTCAGAGGAAAGACCTGCTGCCGGACAGATTGGCTGCCTTCCCTGCCCTGCCTGCATGTCTGCCTGCCAACCTTGCTGCCAACCTTACTACCAGCCTTGCTGCCAGCCTCTCTGCCAGCCTTGCTGCCAGCCTCCCTGCCAGCCTTGCTGCCAGCCTCCCTGCCAGCCTTGCTGCCAGCCGGTCTGCCTGCCAGCCTTGCTGCCTGCCTTCCTGCCAGCCTTGGTTCATGTCTGCCTGCCAGCCTTCCTGCCAGCCTTGGTTCATGTCTGCCTGCCTGCCTGCCAGCCTTCCTGCCAGCCTTGGTGCCTGCCTCCCTGCCAGATTTCTTGCCAGCCTTGGTGCTAGCCTCCTTGCCAGCCTTTCTGCCAGCCTTGGTTCCTGCCAGCCTCCCTGCCAGCCAGCAACCCCACAACCATGCAGAAGCACAGCAACCCTCAGCCATCTGCTGCCAGCCCTGGCAAGAGGGACAGGGCTACCATCCCGCCCCCTGGCCCTCACTCTGGTTCTGCTGGGGCTTCTGCAGCATGGGCTCACTCTTCTGGGGCTGGCGCTTCTGCTGCTTCTGCTTCTGGAGGAGCTGATGACAAGCACTCCAGCACCAGCCACCTCCACAGCACCTGCACCCTTCACCCCTGGGACTGAGCGACCAAGAGGAGTGCCAGAGACTCATTTTTGTCTTATAGCTTGTTGTTAATAAAGTCTATTTATGATTCACACACTTGCTTCATTTCTTTTTTTTAATAAAGTCTTGCTGGAAACTGTTAGAAACGGTTTAAGCCTTTGCATGCTTGTGGGATGGGTAAGGATAGCTTTGGGATGGGTTAGGATACCTGTGGAATGGGTAATAGCTGTGGGATGGGTTAGGATAGCTGTGGGATAGATAAACCTCCAGTGCAAGCATAGTGGGATTGTATGGACCACCCTCCCAGGTGCCACACCTACGGCCCTTTATTATCAATAATAATGTAATAATTATCCACACATGTCAACATAAACACAACTCTTTATTAAATGCCCTGTTCATTATAGGCCAACCAAACATATATGGCCCAATCTCATCTGTGTGATGAGACAGGCTGAAGGAAGCATCCTGTCTTGCCACTCCACTGCTCCAGCTGGGGAGTTGCACCATTGTCTCAGGAGGTTGCGCTGCTTCTTCGCTTCATTTGAGGCTCTGTTGAGGCCTTGCACATCCTCATTGTCGATCAGGTTTCGCCCTTGCCTCCATTCCCCAGGCTCCATGACCCCATTGGCTTGTTGGAGGTCCACGAGCCTGTTCTGCAAGACTGGGTAGCGGGTGTGCATGAAATTGTGCAGGATGCAGCAAGCTTCCATGATCCTCCTCACGGTCTCTGGGCAATGCTGCATGGTGGTGAGAAGTACCTGGAACCTGTTGGCCAGGATGCCAAAGGCGTTCTCCACCACCCATCTTGCCCTGGACAGCCTTTGGTTGAAGATCCTCTCATCACGGGTGAGGAGTCTGGAGGTGTAGGGCTTCATGAGGTAGGTTGTGAGGGAGAAGTCATCATCCCCCACGATGAAGTAGGGCACATCTTGTGTGTCTTTGCGCAGGGGTTCTGGATTTGGGAAGCCCACGCTGAGGTTGCGTTCCAGCCCCTCCTTGAGGTGACTGCCGTTGTATACCTGGGCATCCGAAGATGAGCCGTTGCCTGAAGCATCGATGTAGATGAACTTGGAGTCAGCATCGACCATGGCAAAGAGGATGATGCTGAAGAAGCCCTTGGAGTTGAAATAAGTGGACCCCGACTTGGCTGGAGATTTGCAGGCCACGTGCTTGCCATCTATGGCTCCAACGGTGTGTGGTAAGTTCCACTTCTGATACCACTGCTCTGCAACTTTCTTCCATCCTTCTTCAATGGAGGTGTACTGTAGGAGCTCCTCCTTGTATTCTTCGATGATGGCCTGCACCACTTCTCTGACCACAATGCTGATGGTGTTGGATGGCACCCTCCAGCCATTCTGCATGCTCCTGTAGGAGGTCCCTGAGGCCAGGTGGCGCAGAGTGAGTGCCACCTTGAGCCCAGGTTCCAGGCTGGGCCGGAAGCTGGTGTTTGTCTTGGTCAACCTGGGTGTCAGGTGCTGCACAACTTCGTCAAACATGGCTGGCGGCATCCTCATGAAGTTCTGGAATGCCCAAGTGTCTTCGCTCCTGAGCTCCACCATCAGCTAGTTGTACAGTCCGTCCTCCGCTCTACTGGCGAACCATCTTTGGACCCAGACTCTTTTTGGGTGGCTCCTTTTCTTCTCGCAGTAGTGTTCACAGAGCCTGTAGATGGCTACACACTGTTGTAGAATGATAGTGGCTGCCGAAAGGACTTTTTTACAATCCACGGTGGACATGACTGGATGCTGTGGAAGAGGAAGAGGCAGATGAAGGCTGCAGAGGTCTGCACCGCTGGGCTGCTGTTCTGAAAGTGCAATGCAGGCGAGTTGCTGCCCCTTTTTATAGGCAGTATAGGTTTTCTCCTAGGCATCCTCTAGGCATCCTCTAGGCATCATCTAGACATCCTTAATATCTGAGATAGGTCCCCTCTGCGAATGTTTATTCAGTTTTAAATGCTTTGTTTCCATGCTGCATCCGCTAGGCATCCGTTCTGCATCCGTTCTGCTTCCTCCCTACGTCCGGGCGGATGGAGTTGTGTGGATGCGTAGCGGACACCTAGCAGATATAGCAGATGCGTAACGGATGCGTAGCGGATGCATAGCAGATGCAGAACGGACGAACTGGATACATTTTCCGCGCAAAAGTTTTAGGCAGCCCAAAACTTTTGGAGTGGATGAAATGTCCATAAACGGATGCTGGACGGATAGAGAGGAAGCAAAACGGAGGCAGTGAGTACAGAACGGATACATCACGTTAACCAACGGATGGCAAGCTTTTTTGTCCGTTTTACATCCTCTTTGCATCCGTTGGTTCAGTGTGACATGGGCTTAACATATCTATTTACCAATGTATGTATGTTTGTTGTTCCAGTTTGATTCTATTCCCATCTTAGTACTCTCCAAACATTACTAAGCTTGGAACATCTGTTATAAATTGGCTGGAAAATTTTGGGTGTTGAAACCCAACTTTATGTTAAAGTTGCTAAGTTTGAGACACACTAAGTGATTAATACACCTGTTAACAATGCTAGAAACCAAAGCCTAGGAAATAAAACAAGGAAATTTCAAGATGCAGCCCATAATAGTACTCAGTAGTATAATACCTCATCCTGAAGATGCCATGAACTTGTTCAACTTGATATTCAAATATGGATCTTTTAGCCAAAATATAACAATATAGAAGATAAAAGTATCAACAGGTTTAATAGACTCAGCTTTGAAAAGGTTAAATTTAGCCAAATTTAGAGCAAGAAAAAAATTAGTGAAAAATTAGTGAAAAACTATAGATTTGAAATAATAGCTCAATACAGTTTATTCAACATTTTTGGACCAACCCTCAAGTCAAAGATGGAGAAGCATCACTTGTAGTCCTTGATTATGAAGTTAAGACTCATGGGAGCTTGGAGAAAGACTGATCCAGTGATGGGGATTCAAATAATTTAACAACTGGTTCTCTGCCCTAATGATTTCTTCCAACAACTAGTTCACCAAACTCCTCAGAAAGTTAACAACTGGTTTTCCTGAACCTGGTGAGAACTTGCTGAATCCCACCCCTGGACTGATCCTTCTGGAACCATAATAGTGAATATGTGCCACATATGCTGGAAGTGACATCCAAAGCCATTTTTCTAGCATGCCAGCTGTTGCCCTTGCTCTTCTGGGTTCTGATGTGCATGTGCACATCAGTCAGCTGTTCTTTGCATGTGCTGGAGCACCAGAAACCGGAAAAGCAGCTCCCCCAGCATGCATGGTCTTCACACATGCAAACATTAGAAACCAGAAGATCAGTTAACCAGTGCACATGCTCATGCTGGGAAACTAAGCTTCCAGTTTCCAGTGCTCCCATGCATATGCGCATTGGGGAGCTGTTCTTCGGGTTTCTTGTGTGCATGCGCATGCACACATTCATGTTTTGGCACTCTGTGCCGAAACGGTTAGCCACCACTGCTCAAGAGAAAGTTTTTACACCTGTGGTCTATTGAAATTGTCAACAGAAAGGAAATTTCTGAACTTGTAGAGACATGCACATTATATTAAATTGATGTTTTAATAAAACCAAAACCCCATTTCCACCCACTTAATACAAATGTGTAAGATGTTTATTTATCTCATTATTTTTAGATTTTCAGTACAACTAGTGTGAGAATATATTAATTTCTAAATAAAGGAAGAAAAGATTACAAATGTAGCAGTTAAGACAGCTCACTGAAATGATTGAATGTCGATAAAAGTAGTTATATAAATAAAGCACTTTCAAAATGTTGCATAGTTCAATTATTAAAATAATCAGTTCAGAATGACTAATGACATTTCCCAAAAATGTCAGAAGTTTCCTAACAGGTCCATCATAATCCATTAAATTTCATAAACTTAAATTGTCCTTCATAGCACAGGACAAATATAAAATTGGATTATATGAATTATTTTTGAAATAATAGATTTCAAAGGTTAGTTAATTCATTTTTTTAATGTATGGTGAAATTTAATTAAGTGTTGTAATCCCCTTTGGTTAATCAAGTGATGTAATTATCTTTGGTTAAATCGAGTCAATGGAGATTGCCAATTCTATTTTTCAGGTTTTTAGTTTCTGGCACTTCTATAAAAGAAGCCAGTTGAAAGGCTGCCATAGGGATCATCGTTCACTAGAAAACAGAACTTAGCACCTATATGAGCCCTTCTGCTCTGATTGAAACTTTCTCAATATCTTGCTTATAGTTATATGTAAATACTAATATAGTTGGGCATCATTTTTATTTTCTACAACAGCTTATTGGGATCATTTGACCAAATTTCTTTGTTTTCAACTAACCTTTGTATCAATGTAAAATATGTGGTGGGGCAAAGAATTTGATATCTACTACACGCTGGTATCTGCAGATCCCATGATAGAAAAGCTACGCCTGAAAAGTTTGTATGGCTAGCATGAAAAGCCATAAAAATCCCTGGTCAATTTGCCTTGGCTATTTGTTTATTTATTTCTTAAATTTGCTTCAGTAACTAGAGCAACTTTAGGCAGTTTACATAATGCATTCCTGGAAAATTGTGTGGTCTCTTGAAATATCACAAAGCCCAAATTTATAACCTGGCAATTCATTCAAAATGGGAGTCTATTGTTTTTTTCATAAATGCTACATGTTAACTCATGGTAGCTAATTGCACCGTGATTAACATGACATACCTCTTGCACAGTCAATTGAACCATAAATTAAATGGATTCTCAAAATATTTTCTGCTAAAATGTGGTTGGTCATGTTATGATTCAGTATGTGTCATGTGATCTTGGCTGAACAGTCATCATTTGCCATATTGGTATTAGCAGTTGGTATTTTTATGCCTTTTAAAATAAATTTTCACCCAGAATTTAACTGACTGACAAAGTTAAATTTAATCTGTTAAATTCAACTGACTACATTCCTAATATTGTATTTGCCTAATTTTGATAATTTTGATTAGCTGTGAGCAGCTAATTATCTGGAACTGAAAAGAAAATAAGATCTTAAATTTCTTGGCTTATTCTTTAAAGCTAAAGTGAAATAAAAGAGGAGAGGAATGTCCAAAGGAACAAAGTTCATCCAAAGACCATGAATGTTAAAATAGCTTCGAGTAGAAGAACATCTGCACAATGGTTTTCTCCTCACCTTAACTTCTGGAAAAATTATAAAGGGTGTCGCTGAATGAAAAGTAATGCTTCAATGTTATGTTACCAACAGATGGCAGTGCTGATGTATAAGCTCTGATGTTTAATATCTGTCTTTTGTTCTGACATGCCATGTACTGTGGTACTATTATTTTAAAATGGAAGTTTGCTGTAAGTACTTATCAGTGATAAGTACTAAGTTATATGCTTTATAGCTTTAAGTTATATGCTGTGATTGATTTTGCTGATTTCAGTATTGTGTATAATTGCGCCAAAAATGTAAACTTGGCAAATTGGTTTGATTCGTTTCATCAACAATGAAATAGAAAATATGTGAAAGAATAAAGTATATAATCTTTGAAAAATAACAATAAATAGGGATAGACAGCATCACCATGAGATGAATTTATAATTGGCTGACAAGCCATACTCAATGAGTCATCCTTAATGGTACTATATTGACATGGAGGGAAGTAAGCAGTGGGATGCCACAGGGTTCTGTCTTAGGTCCAATACTCTTCAGTATCTTCATAAATGATTCAGATGAGGGAATAGAAAGGGAACTCATCAAATTTGCAGGTGATAGTAAGCTGGCCAGAACAAGTAACACCCCTGAAGTCAAGCTCAGGATCCAAAAAGATCTTGACAGATTTGAACAATAGACCCTATCCAACAACATGGAATTTAACGTAGATAAAAACAAGATTTTTCACTTAGACAGGAAAAACCAAAGGTACAAGTACAGATTTGTACAGATTAGGTGTAACCTAGCTCAAAAACAGTAACTGTGAGACTGATCTTAGAGCCCAAGTAGACAAGCATTTAAATATGAGCCAGCAGTGTGCAGCAGCAGCCAAAAAGGCTAATACAATCTTTGGTTGTATAAATAGAAGCATAAAATCAAATTCATGTGAAGTATTAGTATTGCTTTATAAAGCCTTAGTAAGGCCACATCTGGAACACTACATCCAGTTTGGGTCATCACGTTACAAAATAGATGTTGAAAGAGTACAAAGAACAGCAACCAAGATATTCATCTTAGGCCTGAAGATTAAAACATATGAAGAATGGTTGCAGGATTTGGGTTTGGCTAGTCTAGAGAAAAGAAGGAGTAGGGTAACATGGTAGCAGTATTCTAGTATTTGAAAGGTCTTTCAAAAAGGAAGGGGTCTACTTATTTACAAAGTACTCTTAGGCAGGACAAGAAACAATGGATGGAAACTAATCAAGGACAGAAGCTAATCAAGGACAGAAGCAACTAAGAAGCAACTGGAACTAAGGAGAAATTTCCTAACAGGACAATTAACAGCTTGCCCTCAGAAGTTGTAAGTGCTTCATCATTGGAGGTTTTTAAGAAGAAACTGGACAGTCACTTGTCTGTCAAGGGTCTCCTGCTTGAACAGTAGGTTCAACTAGAAGACCTCCAAGGTCCCTTCCAGATTTATTCTGATTAAATTTTACATGTTGGTGAATGAAAATGTTGGTGGATAATTAAGAACAATCAGCGCATCACTTAAAGGGAAATTTTTCTAAAGCTTGGCATTTCACAGAAATGTGTAGATCATCTTAGTGATGTTCTTCAATGTTGAAAATTTTGTGCAACATGGGTTTCTTGAAGGCTGTTAGCAGAAATGAAGTTACAACAGTTGAAATTTGCCCACAAATTGATTATGATATAAAGATAAAGATTGGGAATTTCTTCATAACGTTGTGATCAATGACAAAACTTTGGTTATCATTATGATCCAGAAATGAATCTTCACTTCATAGAATGTCAATATAGTTTAATTGCAGAAAAAAATTCAAAATCCAGACTTCAACAACAATCAAAAAAACCTGTTTGTTATAGGTCGGGATGATACAAGTGGTATTATTCATGTGATTTTCCTTGACTCCTGGTACTGATATCAACTCAGATAACCATATTGGAACCTTTAAAACTATGATTAAAGAGATTTTGGAAGCACAAGAAGGGAATTTTACTGTAACACAACGTTGGGCCTTATATCTCACAACTTATAAGCAGGGATGGGATTCAAAAATTTTAACAATTGTTTCTGTGGGCATGGCTTAGGTGGTGGGCATGGCTTGGTGGTCATGTGACTGGGTGGACATGGCTTGGTGGTCATGTTATTGGCCAATTCAATATCACATCGGGGCACGCGTCTCCTCGCCTGGCCTCTCATGACTATAGGGATGCTGCAACAGTGGTAAGTGTGAAAAATGGTCATAAGTCACTTTTTCCAGTGCCATTGTAACTTTGAATGGTCACTCCACTCAATCAAAGTACCAGCAAAGGAAGGAAAAATAATCCAGAGAAGTTCCTGACTAGACAGGAATTGTAGTCCTGCCAAGAATGTAATAAGGGTTAATGGAGAGGCAGTTTCTGTAAGCAATACCAGAATGTTTCCTTCCTGCCTTCCTTACAGGATTAGGCCAGTAATTTCTTCTTATTACTGGTTCTCTGAACTGCTTAGAATGTTAACAACCGGTTCTAGCAAATAGGTGTGAACTGGAAGAATCCCACCCCTGCTTATAAGCCACCCTAAAAGCAATTATCAGTTGGATTTCATTGTTTATCCATTTGCCATTGATTGTTGGCATTAAGCTATTTCCATCTTTCCCCAAAAATTGAAGAAATATTTTTGTAGGCATCTCTTTGATTTGGATCAAGAGGTAGAAATAGCCATCAGTATCTGATTTAAAATGAAGAGTTATTTCCTGATGGTTTTCAGAAGCTTGTTTATCATTGCAAAAAAGGACACAGTTGAATGGTAGTGATTATGTAGAGAAATAATGCATAGATAAAGAATCTTTCTTGAGTAATTGTTTTCCTGTTTAGTTTTTAAAAACAACCCGATTTAAACTAAAGCTATGGTGGTGAAGACATTAACTTTGTTTCAGTCTTTATAATCCAGTTGGTTGTACAGTTTATAATCTCTAAACAATGTCTGGAATTAAATGCAACTAAGATATTGTAGGGTACACATATAGGATTAAATTAATGTAATAGAATTACTCTAGCTAACAATTTATTTTTAAATTGAGATGTGTATTGAATGGAATTTCACTTTTCCCCTCTGGAGTCTATATTTTGAGCACATAGCAAAAAGTCTAATTTGAAGAATGCGCACACTTCAAAAGGAATGAATGTATATCTTTGAGATTCCCCCCTAATAACTTTCACTTATTCATTTGGAACTTTTGATTTTATTGAATAGAAAACACAACTCAAATTGTATAAGTTAAACCCTGCACACGTCCACTTGCATTCATCTGTTCCAAACACATTTGAGACAATGAGTCACAACAATGATTGGAACCATTTCACAACTAATGGACTGCTGTTTTTTGTTGGAGCTAATGTTCTCAGTTTTATTACCAGCTATTAAGTTATAATGATAAGGGGTTTGGTTAGATCTCTATATTCTGATTTTAATTTTTTAAAAAGTTATTAAGATAGGAGCTTTTTCCCCTGAAAGTAGATCTATAAAGAAGAATATGTGGGGAGCAGAAAAGCAAGTGGGAGCTATTTTTGTATGACATATGCACAATATATTCACTCTTTCATGTAATTTCAAAGATCTTTTGAACTATTAATATAATTAATGATATCATATAAATAGCATATTTATTAATTAAATGGATTTATAAGGCTCAACTCAAACAATCTGACATTTTATTTAATTAGTTTTAATCAACAAGTCAATCTAAATTTCAAACAATATTAAAATTACAATAACAAATACAAAAATTAAAATACAGCTGCTGCAAAAAAACATCCCAATCATTAACACATTCGATGGTTTCTTCACACTCTTGGACCTTAAGCCTTGTCAAAGAAGCAAGACAAAAGGAAAGCAGGGTCAGGACCAACTTGATCACTAGAGGGACAATTTATTTCTTATTTTTTATGAGTATAATTTATTTACATTTATTGGCATGGGTGAAGTGAGCAGGGCCTTCTGTTGAGCAGAGCCAGCTATCTATTTACTAGAAGTCAGACAGCATATATATTTGATAAATTATTATTATCTCAACACCTGTGGAGTTTTCTCTTTTAAAGACAGGCAGAGTTGGGACATTTTGTATCTCTGGTGGTGGCTGAAGGTGAAATCATTCTAGAGAATAAGGGCAGCCACTGAAAAGACAAGCACTGTCTTTAGATGGCGGTGTATGGAGAAAACCTAGAGCACGGTTTCCCTATGGGAGTATGTGAATCAGATAGATCTTCTTGAAATTGCACACCAAGTCTAAAGAGGACAGTGCCACTCTGCCCAGAACCAGGTGGTAACAATTTAGCTCTCAGATCTGAGGGACATAGAATCTGTAGTTATTTAGTTTTTGGCAAAATAGCAATGCAACTTGTTCTTCACAATCAAGACCTTCATAGCGTCCAGATACTGGGACAGAAATTCAATAGTTTCATTTGAATGGCCTAGGACAAAGATATATCATTTGGTAACATGAAAATATTGAAAATATTTGTCGTCATAATAAGAAGTTATTTCATGCATGGCCTTATATAATAATAAAAAAAGGAGAGAGCAGGTAAAGTCCCAAGGCACCCTATAAAAAAGAGATTGATTGAAAGTTGGAATTAAAAATAATAGAAAATCTGAGTGATTTTACCCACCAAATTGCGGTATCTGCTATCCCGCATCAGATGGGCG
>BLBF01000019.1:40410205-40446846 GCA_015471245.1 Laticauda colubrina
TGAGCAGCAAAATCCACCCTCTACTTTGGGATAAGATCAAACAACTTACAACTTGGAGAGCTGAAACTGAAACCAGTTACAAAAATGAAAAACTCTCAAAGAAACTAAAGAAATTAGAACATGACAAGAAAACCCCCAACAACTCACAACAACACCTGAAACAATTAGTACATAATGTTTTCAACAGAGAACTCACCAAAACAGAAACAGATGTCCTATCCAAAGGATTCAATTATGCCATAGCACCCAAAAAATCCCAACAGAATCCATCATATGTGCAGTAGAATCCAGCCTATCCAAATTAAATACAGATGAAGCTGACAGAATAAGACACCAGGTTACAAACATCTTATGCACAAGCAAACCACCCAAAAGCAACTTGCAAAAAGATGAATTCAGAGCATTATAAACCCTGAAAAATGATAACAGCATAATGATACTCCCAGCAGACAAAGGGAATGCCACAGTAGTAAAGGATAGAAAAGACTATGAAACAAAATTGACAGACCTACTCCAAGACTCCACATACAAACCTTTAAACACAGACCCAACCACATATCTGGAAAAATTAACCAAGAAGAAAATTATAACCAGCCAAAAAAGCAAAAAAATCCAACAGACGATCATCCCAAGAGAAAAATCTTCTAGATGCCCCAAATTATACGGCCTCTCAAAAATACACAAAGAAGGCATACCTCTCAGACCCATAGTCAGCTCCATAGGAGCACCATTACAAAACCTAGCTAAACACTTAGCAAAACAACTACAGCCTCATGCTGAAACCGCAGCTTTATATGTACAAAACTCAAACCACTTCTTAGAAATGATCAAAGATCTATACGTGGAACAAGAAGATCTGCTTGTAAGTTTCGACGTGGTTTCACTATTCACTCAAGTCCCGATAAAAGAAATTCTGGAAATCGTTTAAAATAAATACCAACCAGCTAAACACCTCATGGAAGTAACAGAATACTGCTTAACCAACACATATTTCATATACAAAGGACAAAGATACAAGCAAATTGAAGGAGCCCCTATGGGATCACCACTGTCACCCATCATTGCAAACCTGTTCATGGAAGAATTCAAATCTAGACCCCTGACTAATGCCACTCACAAACCGAAAGTGTGGCAAAGATACATCGATGACACATTTGTGATATGGCCCATGGAAAAGAAAACCTAAACAATTTCCTAACACACCTAAACCGCACACACCCCAAAATCAAGTTCACCATGGAAACGGAAATAAACAAACAACTACCATTCCTAGATGTACTAATCTACAAAAGAACAGATGGCACACTAGGACACACCGTATACCAGAAGAAAACACACACCAACCGCTACCTCAACGCCCAATCCCACCACCACCCAGCACAGTTAAATTCCGTGGCCAAAACACTAATTACCAGAACTAAACGCCTGGCAGACAAGCCACATATAAAGACTGAACTATGCACCCTGACTAAAGTATTGACATCCAACGGCTTCCACAAAAACAAAATCACCAGCTTGATCCACAAAAACACACCAAGACATAACAGAAACCTAGAAGATCAACAGACCTATGGAACAGCTGTCCTGCCCTACATAAGAGGTACTACAGACAAAATCAGTAAGATACTAGACCGGCATCACATCAAGACTGCCTTCAAAACAGACAAAAAAATAGCAGCCATCCTGAGAAACCCCAAAGACAAAACTGACCTGGAAAACCAAGGCACTATACTTTTACGCATTCATGTTTTATAAAATAATCATATTTTACTTAGTTTATTTTATAACAATTCATATTATCCTCCCAGATCTATCCTAGAATCATTTTGTAGCTATAATTAAAAAAAAGAAAAAAAAGAAAATACATCTTTATATATTTTCTAAAAATCTACATATTTCATTACTATGTTTTGTTATCTAACAATTGATAGAATAGATCCAAAATTTTATAAAATTGTTTATCATCTTGTTCTCTAATTTCAAATGTCAATGTGCTCATTTCAGCACATTCCAACATTTTCTTAATGATCTCCTCCTGTGATGGTATCTTCTCATTTTTCCAGTTTTTAGCAAATACAATCCTAGCCGCTGTTAATACATTTACAATCAGATATTTCAAATCTTTACTATATATTTCAGGCAAAATTCCCAATTAAAAAATCTCTGGTTTCAAGTCTATATCTATGCTATATGCTTATTTGTCATTTTTTCCAGCCACATGTGGATTTTAGTCTAATATTTTTTCGCGTCCAAACATGTCCACCACATGTTCTCATGACATTTCCAATACTTTTCAGACTTATTCTTGAACATTCTTGCTATTCTTGTCGGGGGAAAGTGCCACCTGTAAAACATCTTATTCAAATTTTCTTTATATGCTGTTGACATTGTCATTTTATAATTTTGAGACCACAATTTTTGCCATTTCTCTAAATCAATCCAAAATCCAAAATTCTTTCCCCAAGCAATCATGGTTTCTTTAACTTGTTCTTCTAATTTAATTTCTAATAAATATCCATATAATTTGTAATCACCTTTTCATCAGCACCTGTCAAAATTTTATCTAAATCAGTCAATTTATCATAAAAACCTTCTGTTTTAAATCTTTATCATACCTTGATTGTATTTGCGCATATGAAAACCAATTCATCTTTATACCTTGTTCCTCTAATTTTTGCATAGATTTAAGTTCACCCTTTTCATTCAGTATTTCACCATATCTAACTGTTTGTCCCTTTTTGTATATTATACAGTAAGAAAATGCTTGAGAATATCCTTTTAACTATAAAACAGCTGCTTCAGCTTCTAAGAGATGCAGTTCCATATTGCTTCAGCCATTGGAAACCAGCAGGAACACAATTACATAGGAGTGTGACTTTCACAGTTCCTGTTCATCTAAGTTTTACTACACACACTTCTATACTTCCACATTTTTCAACTGTCTTCTAAAAAGTTATAGATAGCACTTTTAAAAAGCTAATACTGAAGCTTGAGACCCAGAGGAGGCTCTGATAAATAACTGATAATCCATGCTTTCTGCCAAAACATCTGCCAATCCCATCATATTATTTGAAAACTATGATTATAAAATATATGACATCAAGCAAGGCTGATATGAATGGTAATTTAGATCAGCCAGGAAAACAATAAGTTGCAAAAGGAGCCAAAAAGTTCTAAATATAGAATTTGCTGCTCTAAGCCAAAATAATGCTGATGTTTCAAAAAGTTGCATATCTCAACTTTTTCCCATAAATTTGCCATGTCAATTCCACCCTACTTATTTTTATACATACTAAAATATGTTTGAGAAATCATTTTAATATTTACTCTGATTTAAGTGATAATTTATGTAAATTATTTTGAAAATAACTGACACATGAGAGAACATCAAGTTTACAATGTTTAATATTTTGGGGTGTTATATGGTATTTATAGCACCCTGCTGTCTTCTTATTTTCTTGGAAGGGCAAGAAATAAAAACTATAGACATAGAAGATTCAAAAATAATACAGTGGAGAAGGAACCATTATTTATTTACAACATTGAGTATGTGCTTTACAAGAAAGTATTACCCTGAACAATGGGAAAACAAAGTGTTTTTTTTTGTGGGAGGAGTTAAGGGCTATAAAGCAGGATAGGATACCCTGGGGATATGATTGGCTGACATCTTTTGAGGAAACTAGGCATCTCCTTGTTCGTGTAACTAGGTTTATTAGAGTGCAGGAATGTTATAAATCCCTTGTTAAGGAGGGAAGAAATTTAATAATCAAGCGTCTCTATTGCAGATGGAGTGGTGAGCTACTCCCTGTGCAATTCCCTTGATAGTGCTGACCTGGGACTGACTATGAACTGGTGAGTGAGGCTTCTATTCCTCAATTTAGGTGGCTTGATAATGTAGGAGGCTTTATCTGAGACAGGGAGGTCAATTTGTGTATGATAGGATTAGGCAAAGAGAAGATTTGACTTTTATCCTGATCATATTCAAAAGACAGAAAAAGGGTACACCCTTTATTTTGTTTCTTATTTTTATTTATTTATTTATTTGTCAAGCAAGTGTTAGATAACAGATATAAGTATAAACATGGTTATGAATACATGAAATAGATACGAATGAAAAGATACAATAGGACAGGGATGGTATTTAATTATAATTGTTTTCACCACCAAACTATGCCATACTTATCAGAGAATGAGATGAATCATCCCACAATCTCTTTAGTGCCATTTTTCAATTACTACATTCCAAGGAAGAACAAGTAGATAAAACCAGAATAGTTGTCAGGTGGTTCTCCAAAAAAGAAACACTTCTCCCCCAAGTTATACAGTTCTATTCTCCAAACTTCCAGCACATTTCCCATACTCACAAAACCCAATTATTTCACCCCTCCTGTTACTATGGCAGCTGAAAGATGCTAAGCAAAGGAAAGGATATTGAAGGCTGACAATAGTGGTTTAGCATGAAAAGAAAGTATTGCAGCAAGCAGTTAAAGCATCACAATGAGTAGTATCTAATCCTTGCTCTTGACAGATATGCATAACACCGAGCTAAATGAATGATTATGTGGCATCAAGTTTGTTCTGTCTGGAACTTGGTAGGCTCCAAGTTCCCTATTCTGATTGGCCGAAAAGGCCATTCGCAGATTGGTTGTTAGAGAACCAATCTGGTTAGCACGCCAAATGGCGGGAACAGTTAAAGCGGTGTCATTGGCCACAAGCCAGGGGCAAACCGCTATAAAAAGGGCTGCTGCAGCTTGGGCTATTGTTCCGTTACTATTGCTTAGCGAGTTTAATAAAAGAGTTTATTGTTTATTGTAGAGGTTTCACATGCTTCTTTCTGGACGGAACAAAGTTGTTTTCAAATCTTAACAAACGCATAGATAAATATTCTACATAATTATCTTTCTCTAACTTGGTCTTTATTTCATCAGTGAATCAAACCAAACCTCAGGAAGTTAGTTACAGTTCTGTACAGTATCATACACTTTCTTCATAGAAAGTAGAAGAAAAATATAAACAAGCTTTTTAAATAATCTTTGGTCTTCTGCATTTATTTTCTTAGATAGCAAATTATCATTGGAAATGTCAGTTTTCAGTAAATCAGCCAGAAGAACATCAAGTTCCTGAATTAGAAATTATGTATCGGTTACATAAAGTATCCATTACCTAAAATTCTAATAGGAGTTTGCAAAAAGTGTTCTTCAAGTTCATTCATTCATCTCTCATTAATAGACTGGGCTTGTTAAAATTAATTTCTTTACAGAAATGAAAGTGCCCACTTCATTTTTCTCCACTTCGTTTCTTACAAGTCGGTGAACAAGTCCTTGATGCTGTGGCAGTTACTAAATGTTCAGTATTGAAATTATGGCAGATTATCCTTGAGTATCAATATGGTCATATTTATAAGGCAAAATGAAACAGATGGATTTGTACTGTAGGATTTGGGTGCATACAATGAATTGTTTGTTTAACATTAAGTGAAAGCTAGAAATATGTGCATGCACACAACAGAAGTAAGTTTCTGACATAAGATGATGTATGTATACATGCAGGTAAACTGAACATAAATTACAATCTAAAAGAAAATTGCTACATTAAGTTGAAATGTAAGAATTTGTATCCCAAACTGTCAATTGTTTCATATGCTATCTGAAAATTACTATTCTGAGTGGGGTATAATCAGAAATGGAATCTGATGTGGAAGAAACTAAACCAATTTTAGATGTGCTTGTCAAGAGACAGGCCTAGAAACCACTGTCATGCAAAAAGAGTTGCATCAGAACACTATATAACAAAGTGAGGATGCACCATAGCACTTGGCAAACTAAACAACTGTAGAGAAGGTACCTGGGTGAACAATTCAGGCAGAATGGATACCCACAAGCATTTATAACAAGATGCCTATGCAACATTCAAGAAAGAGAAAGGAAGAAAGAAGATATAAGACCAACTAGCACAACCTGCCATACAGCAAAAACATTTTGGAAGTAGTAGAATGCAACTTCTGAAATCTGCAAGTGGTTATCACACACTACCCAAGAGACTTCCATACAAGGATAAATCATACATTGCAAAAATTGTTTGGAGGTAGGAGTTATTTTTAATGTAAGAGGGAGAAGAAGTTAGCTACCAGATTGCAAGAACACAAGCAAGCGGTCAGACAAAGAGACTGAACTCATTGGTAGCCTTACATTACAATGAACATAGATATAAATTTGATTTCACAATTACTATGATTGTTTGCTGAGTAGGTACAAAGATAGTCAATGAAGTGATTGAAGCCTCGGAAACGAGCCTTTTGTCAGTCAACATGAGTGCTTTATTAGGTACTTAGGAGCCAAAGACTTGGCAGCACAAGGAAACAACAGCCAACAACTTAATAGAGGGCCATCAACAATCCAATCAACCAAGAGAAACCATACCCAACCAGGCACCAAATAACTACTATGTATAGAATAGCCCAAAGCACATATTCCAATAGAGAGAGGCTCTAGCATGAATCTGAAAGCTCGTAAGAGTAAATATTCCAAGAAATTGACCTAGATTGGATCCTGCAACATTATCTTGGAATGTGTATATTTGCATCCATCTGCAATAAACTTTAAGCACAGTTCAATTCCTATATTCAAAACAATTTCCTAGATTTAAAAAAAATATTTTAAATCTTGCACTAGATTCTGGTTGATGAATCTTATAAAAGCAACAATAATAAAAGCAACAATAACCTAAAACCTCATCCCCACCTCATCTAAAGCTCAGATGTTCTAAATAACTGGGATATTAATAAATTTCTTGAGTTATTTCATCAGTAAATCCAAATACTAAATACCTTATAGTATTTCTTAATTAGAGGAAAAAAATAAGCTTTTGTTAAAATGATGCATTTTGTGTGTCACTGTTCTGTGTGACTCCTGAAAATGTTGGCATATAGTGGACGTGCATTCTTTCCCGGCCTAAATTAATTGCAAATTCAATGTGACAGTTTGAAAGCCAAATGTACTGTGTCAGCTTTAAATTTAATATTTTTATTAGCATGGAGGTTAATACTAAGAATCTCATCTCTTATTCAGTGATGGTTGCTATTCTATATGATAGCATTCTTCTAAAGCTAGAAATAGTATAAAAAATTCAAACTTCTACCCTAAGATATGCTTCGAAATATTCTTGTTCTTTCTATTGCAACAGCTGAATCCTATTTATTGTTCCAGTGATTCCTTTTCAAGTTTTCTTTTGGCCAACAGAAACAAAGGTTAATTTTATTTTACATGACATTATTTTCAAAATACATGCTGGCAATATGACATTTATTTCTTATATATACTTCCTGCTTTGTAACTCCTCACATTCAGAGATATATCATTCAGTAGCACACACAGACAATGCATTTTATGGCTTATTATATCCTAGGAAAACAAAAATGGAAACACAGGGTAAGTAAAAGGGTAAGTGCCTTGTTTCTCCAAAAATACAACCTACCCCCAAAGTAAGTCCTAGCTTGATTTTACATGTGCACCCAATATAAGCACTGCCCCCAAAATAAACCCTAATTAAGACCCCATTCATTCTAGAGTGCATTGGTAAAAATTAAGCTAGGGTGAGGATGGGTGGTGGTGGAACATTCGAGTACTTACCTTTGGAAAGTTGTAACCAGGCTTCGCACACCCGAACATCTGCCTTCCTGGCTCAATTCTTCTGTAGCCAGCAAGACTGGCAAGGCTTTTCTGAAGGCCTCTGTAGCTGATAACAAAGCTCCAGATCAATCTGGAGCTCTGTTAACAGCTGCAGAGGCCTTCAGGAAAATCTTTTCTGTTGCAGAAGAAGAAATTCCCTTCTCCCCCCCCCCTCTCATGCTCCCATTCTCTTTTGTTTCTAATGCCTGCCTGTTTCACTCGTCCACTTTTTAAGTGTGCCCTGAAACATGAAGCTTTTTGTTGTTGTTGATAACTGAATTTAATAGCATATGTGTTTGTTCTGGTCAGAATACAGAGATTAATTGTGAGTGTGTTGGATGCAAATTAACTTTTATAGTTTGAGGGTAAGAGCTGAGCAGCAGCAGCAGCAATCAAAAAGATGGTACCCAGCCCATCAATTGCCTAACAGTACAATCAGTTATGTGGATTAATATGCCACAAATACACTTAAAGACCAGAGGCTTTTTAAGATTTATTTGTCCCATCTTTGTTAGTTTTATAAGTAGTTCAAAGCAATAAATATACCTACTCCTTCCTTATCTTTTTTTTCCATAATAAGGATCTAGTTAAATTTGGAATATTGACATTTATTATGGCCTTGGAAATAATTACAATTATTACAAAAATTAAATATTTATTAGTTTATGCTTGATTCTATGATTTTAGAAATTAGCACTAGAAGAGACAAAAATTCTAAATAAAAGAGAAAAAGAAATACAATCAAATTTTGGTGGCAGTTAATTGACACTTAAAACTGACAAAAATATTATCATAATAAAAATATTAAAGGAGATCTTTGTAGAGCCAGAAATTAGTACCCATATCAACTGTGTCAGTATTGATGTCTGATTCAATGGATAGATTACATCCAAAAGATCTCAATGAGTTAATGACAGATGTGGAACATATTTTGTCTGAAAAGACAAAGTACCAAAAATGGAACTATAAATGACAGGCCACAAGAATCTTTTGGAAAATGAATACAAAAGAATCTGCTTGAGGATATAACAATTAAAAAAGAAACACAAGTGACAAACAAAGAGAATTACCTAAAAAATATTTTCTTACGGGATCTAGAAAACAGTCTTGAAGAAATCTGTGAAATGGGATAAAAAAGAATTGAAGATAAATCAAACATTATTGAATATTTGAATAAACTAAAGATTAAGACTATTGGAAGTAAAAGAATGAATACAAAAAAGACTTACTTGATCTAGGTTAAAATAAGATATTTATTTGCAAAGTTCTGGCAACCCTTTATGGACTTTTTTTGTAAAACTAGGATTGAAAGTTGATGTTTTATAGATTTACTAATACATAAAGGATGAGTTATGGGATCAAGAAATTGTTGGCAATGTTGGCAATGTTACAGTAGGTGAATTTGTTTGTACTTGTAATGAAGTCACTTTATATATTTATTTTCTTCTCCTTTAGTACATTCCTTTTCACTGTTCACCTTTTCCTTTTTTGCATTTGTTGTTTTTTATTAGTATTCTTTCTTCTTTAAGTTTAGTTTGTACTAATTTTTACTATTGTAATTGTCAGAGTATATTCATGAATTGAATAGAACATGGTAACAAGGTCAGCCAATGAATAGGCATGGCAACTAAGTCAGCCAATGAGGACTGTTTTGGAAACTGAAACTAGAGTAGCTTAGGCGTGGCTCTATATTAAGCTTTGCAGTTCCGAAGCTATGTTGAGCTCTGAATCTGTCTATTGAAAATGAAACTGCTTCTCTCCTGTTGCTTGCCTACTGAGGCCCAGTCCCACTGCACTTACGGATGCAAAGAGGATGTAAAATATTAAAAAAAGCTTGCCATCCGTTGGAAAACGCTATGCATCCGTTGTGTACTCACTGCATACGTGTTTCATATGCTCTATCCGTCGAGCATCCGTCCACTGCGATTTCATCCGCGCAAGAAGTTTTGAGCTGCACAAAACTTTGTGAACGGATGAACTTTCTGCTGCGTACGATGTACATCCGTGACATATACGGGCAACAAATGTTCTATGTCTGTTATCTTCCATTAAATGTCCGCTATATCCTCTCTGCATCCTCTGGCCATCCCCTCAACTCATATCCGCTGCAGCTGAAAATGGAAAGAGGGAAGAAACAAAAGGTACATGGAACGTCTACACAGCGTTAGTAGCACGGAAATAAAAAGGATGTAAGTGTATGCATCTCATATATAAAGTATTAAAAATGGACAAAATGTTTGTATCTGGGATATATCTCGTATATTTAGGATGTCTGGAGTATGTCTACAGTATGTAGAAGGACACCTAGTGGACAATTGATATTTTCTATAAAAAGGGGAGAAAATCATCTGGATCTCAGTATGAGTCCAGTAGTTGTGGTGTACAGATCTCATCACCCCTGGTCTTGGTCTTCAACATCATCAATTGTTCTCCACCATGGATGATGAAACAGTCCATATGATAGTGGCGCTCATTCATCACCAGAGCCAAAACCTGTTCAGACTGTGTCAAGTTTTACACAGGAGAGGAAGGAGACATCCAAGAGCTGTGTGGGTCTGAGGATGGATCGTGAGAAGAATGGAGTTTGGACTGTATGACCAGTTGATGGTGGAGCTGAGAAATGAAGACCCTTGTGCATTCCATCACTTAATGAGGATGCCACCAGCCATGTTTGACGAACTTGTAGAGCGTCTGAGACCCAGGTTGACCAAGCCTAGCACCAATTTCCATCTCAACCTGGACCCGAGACTGAAGGTGGCACTGACTCTGTGGCACCTGGCCTCTGGAACCACATACAGAAACATGCAGCATGCCTGGAGGGTGCCACACAACACCAACAGCAAAGTGGTCAGAGAAGTGGTACAGGCCACCATTGAAGAATACATGGAGGAGCTCCTCAGGTGCCCCACCACTGAACAAGGCTGGAGAAAACTTGCAGAAGAGTGGTATCAGAGGTGGAGCTTTCCCCACACTGTTGGAGCCATAGATGGGAAGCACGTGGCCTGCAAAGCTCCAGTCAAGTCAGGGTCCACTTATTACAACTACAAGGGCTTCTTTAGGATCATCCTCTTTGCCATGGTTGATGCTGACTACAAGTTCATCTACATCGATGCTTCAGGCAACGGGTCAGCTTCAGATGGCCAGGTATACAACGCAAGTGACCTCAAGGATGGGCTGGAACGCAACCTCTTCATGGGTTTTCCAGATCCAGACCCCCTACCCAATGACACATAAGATGTGCCCTACTTCATCTTTGGTGATGATGCCTTCTCCCTCAGAACCTACCTCATGAAGCCGTACAGTTCAAGATACCTCACCCATGAAGAGAGGATCTTCAACTACAGGCTGTCCAGGGCAAGACGGGTGGTGGAGAACGCCTTTGGCATTCTGGCCAACAGGTTCCAGATACTTCTCGCCACCATGCAGCATGACCCAGAGACTGTGAGGAGCATCGTGGAAGCTTGCTGCATCCTGCAAATCTCATGTGCACCTGCAGTGGTGCAGAACAGACTTGTCAACCGTAAACAAGGGAATGGGGACATGGAGCCTGGGGAATAGAGGCAAGGACATAACCTGATAGACACTGTACATGTACAAGACTCCAACAGAGCTTCACATGAAGGGAAGAAGCAGCGCAACCTCCTGAGACACTGGTGCAATTCCCCAGCTGGAGCAGTGGAGTGGCAAGATAGAATGATAGATGATTAATGGATGCTTCCTTGAGACTGTTGCATAACACTGATGAGATTGTGCCACATGTATGTTGGGTGGTCCTACAATGAATAGGGCATTAATAAAGATCTTTGTTTATTTTAAAATGTGTTGATCAATGAATAAATTGTTAATGATAATAAAGGTCCATATGTGTGGCAGCTGGGATGGTGGACCATACAGTCCCACTATGGTTGCACTGGAGGTTTATTTATCCCACAACTATCCTTATCTATCCCACAAGCATGCAAAGCCTTAACCATTTTTTCAAAGTTTTTATCAACACTTTATTAAGTAAACAAAATGAGCCAAGTAAACTTTTTTAAGTGTCTTAAGCAAAGATAAACTTTATTAAACTTTATTGCCTGACTGACGAACCATGATGTTCCTGCAAGATGTATCTGGCAGCACGTCTTTCCCCTGTATGCTGACTGCGTGCGTGCTGCATCCTTTTTTATCCACGGAGCTGACGCAATTCATACCCCCCGCATGCACAGTGAACGCATCCGATATACATCCGCGTGGCATCCCCTTTGTTTCCTATAGGCATATGTGATGCATCCGCTTCATCCGCTATGCATCCGCCCCTTCCGCTATGCGTCCACTTTGAAATTCTCCCCCGGAACCCCTTCGGAGGTGTCATCCGCTTCCATCTGCTTTCATCTGCGGATGAAATGAAATGAACATCCATTTAACATCCCCGCTACATACTACCCACGTCTGTTCTTTTCCATTCTGTTTATGCAAATTTTCACCATTTTTTGGAGCGGATGAAAATGGATGGAGCCACCCCCGAAATTTTGCTCGTCCACTGTGTCCTTTATGCATATGTTTTGCATTCATTGGCCAGTAATAAAAGAGAAACTAATTTGCTTGCTCAAGACTGGAGCTCTGCTATTAAGGTACTTGCAACATGTTTCATGTTTGCTCCATGTTGAAGAAATCTACAACTGGTTTGTAAAATATACTTATTCTGTTTATAAAGATATTAAATGAAGCATCAGCCATCTGTGTTTATTTTTCTGGCACTGAATTAATGCTGCAAAACTCCAAATAGTAATAAAAATTAATTAAATAAAAATATATGTGTGAAAAAAGCTATTGGAGAGTTGGGATGTGGTGCCATGTACTGCTGAAGATAGAGTGGGGGAAATTGTTTTAGTGGGGGGAGATGAAAACCATGCTTGGCCTTTAGGCAGTATTCAAACTATGCTTGGCAGTACTCCAATAAGAAAAAATAAGTGCCAGACCAAAACAAAATTGTATTTTATAAGATATTTAGTGCCATTATTTCTCAGATATTTAACAATGCTTCCTTCCTAGTGCATTACAAATTCCAATTTGGTAATAACCAAAGGCATGAAGGACATGTCTATTTTTAAGCTACCATATGATTCTGATACCTTGGATTGTGTGTCTCTAAAATAGGGAATATCAATTTCCAGTGTTTATATTTCACGGCTCATTTCCCACTCTAAACATCACAAACTTCTTAATTCTGGAAGATTTATGCTTGTAATCATCTTAATAACTAAGCTGCATATGGATTTAGCTTGAAGTCTGAAAAATTAAATTAAATCAACCTAAGTGATCCTCTCTTGCAAGATACTCACTGGAATGTTATAATTTAGATGTCCAATCAATATTTACTAGAATTCTTAGGCTGGTATCACTTTTATTGCTATGGTACTCAAAACTTATGGAAACTAGACTAAAGCTTCATAGTCAATGAAAATAATGCTGCCCCTTCTCTGAATGGCGAACATTATTTAATAACATAAAAGTGAAAAGAAAAAAAAGTGATTACTACTAAGCAGTAGGCTACAAAGGATCTATGAATTTCTTTTTGTTTCATAGATATGAGTGCATCTGTTGTATTTTCAGTTTTAACAGTTCAAATTCCTTGTTTGAGATAAAGGACCAATTAAAATCAAAATTATAACTCTTGTATTTTTTTTCCTAAGGTTCAGATTTAATAATTTCTCAACAAGCATGAAATAATTACACCTGATTATTATGTTTTATATGTAAAATTTATATGCATGTCTCAAGTGGTGAATATGAACAGTCCGGTTTGGCATTTCTTCGAGATGTCCACTTTCCAACTCAATGGGAAAGGCATCTTCAGACACCTTCTGCTGGAAACATTCCCAGATTGCACTCTGGGCAACTGAGACATAGAAGACAGTGTTCCAAATTGACACTTGGATTGAAATACTATAACTTAAATACTATAATTTAGTTATGGGGGGGGGAACCCAGACCATGATCACATGCTACTTGGCAGCCTGTCTCTTAGATTTTTGCAGGTTTGAGAAACTTCAAGGGAAAATCAGATGCCATAAGTCTTGCAAGTATTTAACAAGCCCATGATCCAAAAGAAAGTCAAAAGTAGGACTTCCTGGTTGTTCCTCATTGGAGCAGAATCTGCAATCGTGCAATTTCACCCAAGCTCACTTGCTGGAGGGTCCCAATCAAGACCAGAACCACCCTAGTAGGGTGGTGAAGAAGGGGAAATCGCCTGGAGGGCCAAGGGGAGTCGCAACTCCCCTCCCTATCAGGAAAATCCCTGCCAAAGGCAAGCTGTAGTGATGGTCCTAAAATGGCCACCACGAAGACAAAGAATACTCCAGGAAACTAAGTTTTGTGCTGGAGCACAGAAGTAGTGAGCAGAGTGTGAACCAGGCAAAGGACATTGCTTTTGAGGTACCCCAGTATTATAATAAAGGGCTATCTTGGAGGGAAGTGTGTGGAAGCAGCAACCGGAGAAAGTGAGAAAGAAATTGGATCTTATAAAATTTGGATTGGATTAATTTGGAGGAGAAAATTTAAAGGAAAATACTTTAACACAACAAAGGTTTAGAAATTAAACTGGATAACTACTGAATTATGGGCACTTAAGGGGCATAATTAAATGTTGAAATTGAGTGTGTTGAAAAGAAAAGAAATACTAGCTAATGATTGAAATTAGTGAACTTAGTAAAAGTATTATATTCAATAAAGAAAGTTAAAGGTCAAAAGACTCAAAAGTACCACCTGATGGTACAGGAAAACTTCAGTACATTTTAAAAAGTGTCTGGTCTTCTCAAGAGTTTGGATTTTGGACCTTAAAAGAAAATAAAAGAACCTTTATTGTTATAGAACCATCTGAACAAAGACTCTAGTATGGATTGTTGAAAATAAATTCAAAAGATATTGGTTGAAATAATATACTGAACTCTGGGATTGAATATATTTATTAAAGAAGAGAATTTTAATTGTTAAGGAAGAGGAAAGAAAAGGAAAAAAGGAGAATATATAATGGAGAAACTATTTGTTGATATAAGATTGGACTTACAAGAGTCAAGACTGGATTTGCAAGATATAAGGGACATGATAAAAATTAAACTTGAAATGTGCAATTATGTACTACAGAAATTAGAAATTGTGACTCAGCATACACAAGAACAAAATAAACCAGAGGGAGGGGGAGTTCTATAAAGAAGAAGCCAACACTGAAGGACAAAACGAACAACAAGAAAAAGGAAGGGCAAAAGAAAAATCAAAAGAAGGAGAGAGAAAAGTTTAATAACTGGAATGAAAAATGGGAGGGGGAATAAGAATGGGAAAAAAGGAAAATAAGAGAAAGGACCAGAAAACAAAGAGTCAAGACTGGATTTGCAAGATATCAGGGACATGATAAAAATTAAACTTGAAATGTGCAATTATGTACTACACAAATTAGAAATGGTGACTCAGCATACACAAGAACAAAATAAGCCAGAGGGGGGAGTTCAATCAAGAAGAAACCAACACTGAAGGACAAAATGAACAATTTAAGCAGGCAGGAAAAGGAATTAGAATTAAAATTTTGTGGTCTGATGGGATGATAAAAGAGAATGATTCAGAAAATGGATAAAGGGAGAGGGAAAAAGCAGAAAAATGAAGGGCAAAAGAAAAAAGAGGGAGAGAGAAAAGTTTAATAACTGGAATGAGAAATGGGGGGGGAATAAGAATGGGGAAAAAGGGAATTAAGAGAAAGGACCAGAAAACAAAGAGGAATAAGAAACAAACAAGGATTAAAAGAAAGAACATTGTTCAAAGAGGAGAGAGAACGGGTGGAAAAAAAAGGATAAGGAAGGAGATTCCAGAAGGTAATATGTTGTGATGCACAAGAATATATTGAAAATAATATTTTGTAAGATATAGATGATTCACAAGGTGCTTGAGAAAATATAATGCGGAATCTGAGAAAAATATATATATTTGTGTTATATACTAGATAGTGAGATTGATATTAAGGTAGAATGAAGTTGGTTTGCTCAAATTATTAACCAGAAGGGACAATTATATTTATAGATAAGGATTGATAAAATGACAAATGTGACAGAAAAAAGTAATATGAGAAATGACAACAGAAATGAGATGAGAATTTTAGATAACATTGTAAAATAAGACATGAGAATGTATTAATATAACATGAATTAGATAAGATAAGCTTAATATTTAATAATAATAAGGATGATGCAATATGAAACTAAACAAATATAATGAACAGGTAACTATGGTCATGTTTGTATTGAGATGTGAAACCTGAAACCACACTGTTTGCCAGATGAGAAAAAATAAAATAAAAAGCAGGGAGAAAATTGAGAAATGGAGTTACTAGGTATGTTTAACTGATATGGTGGATGGAGTTTTGAAAGGCTGAAAATAAGCATTGAAAGATTATGAATTAATGTGAAATATATGCATTGAGAGATATGATTGATATTATTAATTTTGCCTATACTAAAATGTATGATATATTGATGCCACACTATTAATGTATTGTTGTGCATATGCAAATTGAAATAAAAAAATTGGGGGAAAAAGAAAGTCAAAAGTAAAGTTAAGGGGAAATATGAATCATAACATTCTTTCAGATGTTAGTACTGAATTGGGCTACGCATGCATTCCAACCTGTTCCATGTCCCATGGGAGATGATCTGGCCAGGATTGAAGCTGTGTTGCTTCATCTCACCTTATATCCCTAATAAGCTTCAATGGGTTCTTGTTGGCAGACATATTTGCTAGGTTCTTACAGTAGGTGGGTTGCATGACTATTGTTTGGATTCCAACTTCCTGCATCTGGAACTCAGCATGACCTGCACCATGATTAAGGAACCCGGATTCAAGTCCCCACTAATTCTTGAACTCAGTAAATATCTTTGAACTGATCACTTTGTCTCAGCCAGACTGTCACAACATTCTTATTATGGAAATAAAATGAATAAAGCCAAGGGACAAGCCACTATATTTTAGAAAAGGTGAACTAACAGTAACATAAAACAGACCTGTCAACCCCTGATAAAGGAAAATCTGGAGACCCATGAAAAAAAATCTGGAGATTCTATAAAAAATAGTGAGATTCTATTTTTTTCCCGATCAAGATTAAACAAACCCCTTTTCCTTTGGGGAAAGTCATTAACAGTTTATTTAAATGTTTTATTTGTGTTCCCTGTTGTAGGAAGATGCAGCTTTCTTTCTTCTATTGAAAAACCGCCTTTTTTCGCCATTTTTATACAATTGCGATTGCTTTACCGCACTGAACTTACAAAGACTACTGGGAAACTAGCCTCGTTCCCAGGGCCTACTCCCCTTTCAAAATGACGGACAGACACAAAGAAAAACGATTACTGCATATACTCGCATATAAGCCGACCCCTAAATTTGAAAAAAAAAAAAAAGCATTTTAAATTTGGCGTGAGATTGAGGAGCCTTGTTGTGAAACCATGAGAAATGACAAAAAATTGTGAGACTCACAGCAGAACCGTGAGAGTTGGCAGGGCTGATAAAATACAGATACATCAGCTTCTAACATCTAGATTAACAGATAAAAGTATCTCCTAGTCATTCAATTGATTTTTAATTTCAAGATCATCTGGCATTAATAATATTTGAACTGTATTTACATTCTTATGAACTAAAAAATATTTTGTAACTGCTTTAGTTACAAAACGTAACTACATTTAATTACAAAATGTAACTGCAGTCAAATACTTGACTGCAAACTAAGTTTTCTTATTATATATAAAAAAGTTAATATGCCTGATCAGCTAATCTCATTAAGTTTGCTCAGAATAGAACTAACCAACCCAATTATGTTGGAAACATCAGAAGTCAAATGTCAGTAGTAAACCAATCATAGTTTTATTCATTTAAGCTGTGATGCTAGTCTTTGGAAATATTGCTTGGAAACTGTAGTAACAATGCAATATGTGGGTTGCATAGCCCACGCAAAAACATTGCTCTTTACGGTCTGTGTGGTCATCTTTTCTAATTGTTACTGGAAAATATGACAATATTTTCCTGCTTGCCTCCCCAAAATAATTATGTGATTTCATTGTACAATATAGTAATTGATGTCAACATAACTCTTGCTAGAGCTTGTAAAAGAAGATGGGGAGAAAAATCCCCTACCCTAATAATGAAATGTTAACAAATTAATGCCAGATTTGATTTAACTTTTGCCAATAAACTTTTTAGAAAGACAACATCCATCAATGTTTCCTACCAGTAAAAGAGGATTTATCTTTCTGTACTGCCAAAGCATTTAACTGAAAAGTTTTAAAACAAGTCATTTTATATATACAATTTTCTGTAGATCTTTTTTTAAAAAACATTAGGAAACATCTGTCAGCCACAGTCTAAAATTAAAAAGCAAACAGATGGGCTTTATTAGTAATTTTCTTACCTATCTGCCCTTCTATTCCAAAACTTCATATTATTAGCCAAAGTTATTTGGGGGATGGTTAGAGTGCAGAGAAGAGCAACAAAGATGATTAGGGGATTGGAGGCTAAAACATATAAATAATGGTTGCAAATACTTGGCATGGCTAATCTAGTGAAGAAAAGGCACCAGGGGAGACATGATAGCAGTGTTCCAATATTTGAGAGGTTGTCACAAAGAGAAGGGGTCAACCTGTTTTCAAAGCACCTGAAGGCCAGACAAAGAATAATGGATGGAAACTAATCAAGGAGACATTCAACCTAGAAATAAGGAGAAATTTTCTGAAAATGAGAAAAATCAACCAATGGAACAGAAGTTTTGGGAGCTTCATCACTGGAGGCTGTCAAGAAAAGACTGGACTGTCATCTGTCAGAAATGGTGTAGGGTCTCCTGCTTGGGTAGGGGTTTGGACTAGATGACCTACAAGACCCTTCCAACTCTGTTAATTTGCTAGTAATATGAAAGCATCCAATTTTGAGTTAGATCAAGCATAATTTATAAAGATAATAAAAGTAGGACAATCATAAATAGTTTAAATCTGGTTAAGACGACAACCTAGATCAGGAATTGCCAATCTTTTGTACCTCCTTTTGGACCAGCAAATTCATAATTTTAAATTCCAGGGACCACTAATATGAATTTTGACTGACGGTGGCTTGCTGACATTGGTGGAAGAGAGAAAGAGAGAGAGAAAGAGCTCATCTAGCCTGCCTCCCTCCCTTCCTCTCACACACGCACACACAAACATAAAGGCAGGAGTGAGATTCAAATTTCTTAATAGCAGGTTCTGTGAACATAGCCTAATTTGTGGGTGTGGCTTGGTGGTCATGTGACTGGCTGGGCATGGCTTGTATGTAAATATTATAAATAGTTATATAAAAATTGAATTTTTTTTATAAAAAAACAACTTTTTACCCAAAATCAGGCAAAGCAGGAAGGCAGATTGAGATCCTCACAGTATCACAGATTCATTCTGAGATCTGTGAGATTGGCTATCTGAGCCTATCACATAAAATATGCTTATAAGCAAAACCATAAAATTTACTAACAAGAAAACTCACAAAATTAACTCTCAACACACCATGTATGTAAATATTGATTTTTTTATTTAAAAAAGAGCAACTTTTACCCAAAATCAGGCAGAGCAGGCAGGCAGACTGAGTTGCTCACAATCACAGATTCAGAGACCTATCTTTCTGCCATTGGCTATCTGAGCCTGTCACATAAAATTTGCTTATAAGCAAACCCATAAAATTTATGAACAAGAAAACTCACAAAATTAACTCACAACGTACCATGTATGTAAATATTGAATTTTTTATTTAAAAAAAGAGCAACTTTTACTCAAAAGCAGGCAAAGCAGGCAGGCAGATTGAGTTGCTCACAGAATCACAGATTCACCTAGAGTTCTGTGTTTCTGCCATTGGCTAGCTGGGTCTGCACTGCTTCAGTCCTAAAGAAGTTTCAGCTCTGCTTAAATAGCCGAAAATCTAAATATTAACTGGAAAGCAAGAAATCCAGTGATTTTCTGCTTTCTAGCTAATCTAAATCTCCCAGCACAGCAGAACAGCTGAAGGTCAGGAAAAAGAAAAATAGCAACTTAGCAGGCAAGTTTGCCAGGTAAGGAGTGAGTGGGTGGGGAGGGAGGCCATGTGGGCAGCACAGCCTTGTGTTCCTAAATGGCCTGGATTAATTGCTTTGGAGAGTCCTCTGGGAGTAACATTTCGCTGTGTACCACCAACATTTTCTCGAGGACCACCAGTGGGCTACGGCCCAGCAGTTGGCGACCGCTGATCTAGATCATTTAAGTTCAGCATTCCCCAATACAAGATAATACATATAGTATTTCTACATAAATTTCTATCTTTGCACCCCTATATAAACACAAACATAGTTTTTCTTTTCAAAAGGTATTATTGATGAGGATCAGGGCGCATAAGAAATCATGCTAACTGAGAGCTAACTTTCTAGGTCTATAATTTTGGCTATAAATTATTTTTAAACAGTATTCAAGAAATGTTGCAATAGCTCAAACTTACTGTATATTTTTTACCAATGTTTTTCATTCAACTTTTCATTTTTTGTTCAATATTTGAGAGGGTAAAAGCATAACATTTCTCAACTGTTTTGCCCTGCCCCTAAATCTAAACTTTCAATAGCTATAAAATGTCTCCTGCCTTATCTTTTGCCCTAATTTGTTCATACTTGTTTCATATGCTCATTGACTGGCATTTAGGCAGAAACCAGATGTTTAAGTCCTGAGACAGGAAGTGCTAAGTGATAGCATGTACCTGACCTTTGATGAATTTGAAAAGCTAGTGTGTAGCTATATGTGTAGAGACTAAGCATGATAACATTGATGGAAATTTGCAAATACCATTATGAAAGCAAGAATGCTGAAATATTTTTTAAGTCCAGAGCAAGAAGCAATTGAAAGTGGGCTCAGGAAAAGTATAAGAAGAGTGAGATGGAACAGCAGATTCAAACTTGAAATTCTATTACTACAGCCAATCTCAATTAAAAATTATTTTTGTTTCCCTATAGCATTGATTTATCTAAGACATTTTGTATTGATTTTCTTTATAGACCACTAATTCTGTTACTTTATAATTTTGCTTCCAAATTTTTCCTAGTCTTCCACATTAATGTTATGCCTACATTCCTAGTCCATGCGATTGTGGGGCCCTTCACTATTTCTTCTGCCTTTTCAAATTCTCCATATCTTTAACGGATGGACTCATTAAAGAAAGGATACAAAAAAAAGGTTTTGACTGAAGCTGCTGAGGAATATAAAAAATAAGCAGACAAACATAGATCCCTCCAACCACAAAGTGTTTTTGTCAACTAAATATTTCAAATTGAAACTGCCCAGTAGAAAGTTGGGCCCTAAATTGTTAGGTCCATTCTCCATATCAAAAATAATTAATCCAGTTACAGTCCAATTAAGGCTCCCTTAGCTATTGGGGAAAATACATCCAGTGTTCCATACCGGTAGTAGTTTATTGAAACCTGCTGTAGGATCAAATCTAAGGCCGATACCAGCAGCTCTCCCCAAACCTTTAATCATACATGGTGAGAGACATTATGAAATAAAGAAAATCCTCAATTCTAGATTACACTGTGGGAGATTACAATATTTGGTATTATGAGAAGGTTACCCTTTGTCAGATGCTACTTGAGTAAAAAGTTGGGATGTACATACAGATAGATTGGTTAACCAATTCCATGAAGAGTTCTCTGACAAACCAAAGGGTCCCCTTGGGGGGATGTGAGAGGGGGGTTAAGGACATCACATTAACCCCCTGGTTATGTTTTGTTTATTATATCTTTTAGGAGGTGAATTTCTCAAGGGGGGATGCCTGTCAGCTTTGGAAGCCATATTTCACACTGCCACATAGCCTGAGAAAGTGGGAGGTGATTTCAATTAAGTAGCTCAAAGCAGACAAAATAAAATTCTTCTGTTAGTTCAAGGTCATTTAGTATAGCGTAGGATGAAATAAGCATCTTACTTTTCGATGGATCATGATTGGGCCATGTGGTGTGATGATGACTAAGGGGGGATGGATTTGTAGTTTGGGAATTTGTGGAAAGCCTGAAAACTTTTAGATTTGGGGTCCCACAGATGTGCCAGGTGCTATTTTAATAAAGGTACTTTTGAGGTCTGTTTGTCTCAGAGTTATTGGTTGGAATGGAGGTTTGCTGGAATGCTGCCACATGTACTGATCCAGGTGGTCTGGATCCACATGGCCTAAGAAGAGAGACACCTTATCCAAACTGCCACTGAATGTTACTCACAGTGCTGGTGGGCCTCATGATTGAAAGGGTCCTTATCTGATATCCACCACCAAGCATGTGCTGGTGGTAAGCTGGCAACACTGAGAGGTAACCATTACTCTTCCCCTTTGTTGTTTCCCCTAGGTAGTAACTTGGGTGTCCAGCAGTGAAGACAAGCTCTGGTGGCTGTCACCTCATGGGCTTCCTAGTGCGTCCTTGATCTGCCCCCACATGCAACTTTGGGCTAGTCAAGCAGGAACATCCAGGTAGAATGGTCAGTTGTTGGGTTGCCAACGATGGCTGCCTCGGTGAAATGATCTCTAATGGTTTCTTTATTCCTTATTATTATCTGCAATTCACTATGGATTTCATACTCATGAGACTATCTGCTAAGAATTAGGCAATGTTTCCTTAAGGTGCTTTCTGATTCCTCACCCCCACCTGTCTTTGCAAATGCGGAAGAGATTCTAACTATTTCCCCGGTGCTATGGTGCAAAGGAAGAAAGCGGCAATACCGAAAAAGAAGATGAGGTAAACAAGCGGGAATTTTAAACAGACTAAGGAATAGGGTGGGGAGGAACTGCGCTCCCTTCAAACTTTCTGACTAATTTAGGCTCACTTGCTAACAAGATGGATGAAATTCATTTCTTAAATGGATGGAATTCTGATTTCTATAATTCTGCAGTTCTTTGTTTTACTGAAACCTGGCTTAATCCACAAATTTATGTACATATATAAAAAATTTTATATATATCCCAGGATTTCAGACATTTAGATCAGACAGAATTGAAGAGACATCAGGTAAAACAAATGGTGGAAGATTATGTTTATATATCAACAACAGCTGGTCTCAGGATATAACTATTATATATAAGTTTTGTGATGAAAACTTTGAGTCTTTACACATCAACTGCGAGCCATTTTACTCTCCATGTGAGTTCTCCTTATTTGTCCTAATAACTGTGTATATTCCTCCACAAGCCTGTGTAAACAAGGCATTACAAACTCTTGCTGATCAAATTATGGAGGCTAAAGCCAAACACCCAGGTTCCCTTCCCATCATTTTAGGAGATTTCAGTCAGGCAAATTTAAGGAAAGAGCTCCCAAAATATTTCCAGCATGTAAATTTTCCCACCAGAGGAAAAATACTTTAGACCACTGCTACACAACAATAAAAGATGTGTATAGGTCTTTACCATGAGCAGCTGTGGGACATTCTGACCACTGCATGATTCACCTTGTACTTTGTTTTTAAGACAAAAACTTAAAACCATGAAACCAACAATTAAATCAGTGAGGACTTGGTCTGATGATGCAAAGCTGAAACTCCAGACCTGCCTTGATTGCACAGATTGGAATGTTTTTGAAGATGCCTCTGTAGACCTAAATACTGTAACATCATATGTCAGTTACTGCAAAAACTTATGTGTACCAACAAGGAACCTGCAAATATATAGTAACAATAAACCTTGGTTCACAGCACTTAAGCAGCTACATCGTTCCAAAGAGGAAGCCTACGGAAAAGGTGACAGAATGCTATACAAGCAAGCCAGAAACATATTAATAAGAGAGATCAGAGCAGCAAAAAGAAGCTCCTCAGAAAAGTTAAAGAATCAGTTCTCAACAAATGAACCAGCAAACATGTGGAAAACTCTGAAAAACATCACTGGCTTCAGCAAACCTCCTTCCCAGGCAGAAGGAAATCAACAACTAGCAGATGACCAGAATGTGTTTTACTGCAGGTTTGAAAAGAAACTACAGCCACCTATCTCCACAACCCACGTCTCAAACACACCAACAACAGCCCAAGACTCTTACAACTGGCCCCAATCCATTGTGTTCACAACCTCTGGTGATCACAGAAAAATAAGTGCAAGATCTATTACACAGACAGAAGTCAGGAAAAGCACCAGGGCCAGATAAAGATAACTCCTTCTTGCTTAAAAGTCTGTGCTGACCAATTGGCAACCATTTTCACCTGAATCTTCAATAGATCACTAGAGATGTACCATGTTCCTTCATGCTTCAAATGCTTTAACATCATCCCAGTACTAAAGAAGCCCTCTATCAAGGAACTGAATGATTACAGACCAGTTGCTCTAACATCTGTAGTTATGAAAATCTTTGAAAGGCTTGTGCTGTCCCATCTGAAAACCATCAAGGATCCATTGTTAGATCCCATGGAGTTTGCATAACAAGCAAATAGATCAACAGATGACACTGTTAACATAGCTCTGCATTACATCCTACAACACCTTGAATCTCCAAATACCTACACAAGAGTCCTCTTTGTAGACTTCAGTTCAGTATTCAATGCCATCATTCCAGACATTCTTCTAAGTAAATTAAACCAACTAGCGGTATCTGAATACACTTGTAAGTGGATCATAAGCTTCCTAATAGACAGGAAACAACAGGTGAAGCTAGGCAGTCACATCTGATACCTGTACAATCAGCACAGGTTCCCCCAAGACTGTGTGCTTTCTCCACTTCTCCCTAAACGACTGCATCTCAAACGATCCATCTGTTAAAATACTGAAGTTTGCTGATGACACAACAGTGATTGGTCTCATTCAAGACAACAGCGAATCTGCATACAGACAGGAGGTTATGTAACTTGCCTCATGGTGTAACCAGAACAATCTGAAACTGAACACACTCAAAACCATAGAAATGGTGGTAGACTTTAGAAGAAACCCTCCCAAACTATTAACTCTTACAATACTAGATAACACAGTATCAACAGTAGAGACCTTCAAATTTCTTGGTTCTACTATATCACATGACCTAAAATGGACACCTAACATCAAAAATGTCATCAAAAAAGCATAGCAAAGAGTGTTCTTTCTGCACCAACTCAGAAAGCTCAAACCACCCAAGGAGTTGCTGATATAGTTCTACAGAGGAATTATTGAGCCTATCATCTGCACCTCTATAACTGTCTGGTTTGATTCTGCAACCCAACAGGACCTAACAGGACAGACACAGATTTCAGAGGATAATTAGGACTTCAGAAAAAACAATTACTACCCACCTGCCTTCCATTGGGGATTGCATGAGTCAAAAAGAGGGCTCACATCCCGGACATAAACTGTTTCAACTCCTTTCCTCAAAATGACGCTATAGAGCACTGCATGCCAGAATAACTAGACACAAGAACATTTTTTCCCAAAAGCCATCATTCTGCAAAACAAACAATTCCCTCAACTCTGTTCAACTATTACAAAGTTTACACTACTATTACTGTTAATCTTCCCATCACCCATCCTCTCCCACTTGTGATTGTCGGACTAACTTTGTCACTTGTATTCTTATAATTTATATTGACTATTTCCTAGTATGATTTGATTGCTGATTGTACCCTATGACTATAAGTGTTGCACGTTATGATTCTTGATTCTTAATTAATGTATCTTTTCTTATATGTATCCTGAGAGTATTTACACCAAGGCAAATTCCTTGTGTGTCCAATCACACTTGGCCAATAAAGGATTCTATTCTATTCTGTTCTATTGTATTCTATTCTGTTGCCCAGCTGGTCGGGCCCACTGTTCCAGGACCAGACATCTCGAAAACTGGCCTCTCCAAACCTCTCCCTCAACCAGTCCATGGTTGGCTGCCAAATGCAGTGGAGTAGCTCCATTACCCTTCATCATCCTCAGTCAAGCATCTCTCCTGCCAATTTGTTAAATGCTGCCAGACAGGGTCAGTGTCGGCAATGACACCCCAGAACCTACAGTCACCACCCAACTCTTCCACCACTCCCCTGCAGGAGCCACCATCTGACCTGTATCCTTCATGGACATAGATGGTTCCTGGCAAGCTGTGGGATTGCTTGAATTGGCCTGCTCCTTGGGATGTGCATCCAAGGCAGGGGCATCTTGTGGTGCTGCTCGGGCTTCCTGGGTGGATGGTTCCTCCAGCACTGCAGCGTTCCCTCTGGTCTCTGTTCCCTGGACCATCACCCATGGCTCCCCCTCATCCAAGGGAAGAGGTACTGGCTAGGGATGAATAGAAAATGAAGGAAAATTGACTTTCTGTCATGTTCCGGTGTCACACGTCAAGAAATGCCAATAACGCAGTTCAGTGTAGTAATTTTTTTCTTGCAAACGTGAACCCGGCACGGAATGACCAACAATAATGTAATCAAACTCAATGCTACCATGGTTTACTTCTCCACACCTTCAATTGTGCTCTACCCTATCCTGAGGCTCCCCGCTCCCCCTCCCCAACACATGCTGCTTATATGTCCTCTGTGCTCCTGAAGCATCCCATCTGCTTTTCCTCCAGTTCATCTGTGTGTGCTCTAACAGTCAGCTGTTCTACCATGAATCAATTGTTCTTAAGGTCTATGGCTATCTGATTGGTCCGTAGATGCAGGGTCCCCACAACATGCCAGCTGTAAGGAAGACAGGTGTTTGGCGGGCGTAGGCGGCCATGGACGTGTGTCCCAGCTGGCAGCTCTCCTCCCTGCCTGAATGGCAATCCTGGGCCATCTGGTGAACCATGGGCTGACATTATATAGATTAAATATTATTATTAGTACTGAAGAAGGATGACCTCTGATAGAAAATTATGTATTTATTTATTATGTTTATATGACAAATATGAAATGAAAAAAATGAAATCTAAACAATATTTGTTCACTTCTCCCAGTCTTGAGAGCTGTGATTTAAATTAATTTAAATTTCATTTTGTGATTTTCCAATTTTTTATTTTATTCAAAAACTTTAATAAAATACAGCACAAAAGAAAAAAAAATACAGAAAACAAAACAAAACAAGACTGCAAAAATGAATGCTGTTGTGGCATAGAAAGAAAAAACAAAACAGACACATAAATAAATTGTTTTTCTTAGTTTAATACTGATAACTATATTTCAAAGACAATAACGCATTCATTTTGTGATGAAAAGTTTACTATGCATTTGGGGACATTTGAGATTTTAGGTAGAGTTATATATCAATAGATATAAATAGTCATATATCTCTCTCCACAAAGCTATTGGGTGTTAGGACCTAGATAGCTCCTAAAACCAATTCACTCAACATAATTAGCTAGAGTGTAATAGTCAATTAGTTCAATTCTCTGAACAGTAGAGAGTTTGTATCTCAAAATTGGTAATATGCACCTCAATAAAGATGAAACTGGTCGTATACTGTTTCCTGATGATCAGTATAACTGAAATACCCTTAACTGCAATGTCTTACTTTGTCTTATATAAAAATCAGTGTTTTTACAGAACAAAAAACACTCTACGTGACAAGTTGAACTAAAATTCTACCCCTTAGTTGAACACTGGCCAGTATTAAGAACAGGAAAAATGGTGCTACTTTGGATCCTTAATATTGATAGCATTTCCATAATTATCTAGAAATTCATTTCTTTGTTAATGCTATAAATTATATTGGAAGAACCTTGAATATTACTACTATGGGCAAACATACTAAATTTCAGCTTTTTGAAATTCATCCATGAAACACAGAATATTAAAAACAAAAAGATGGTAGTAACTGGCAGTTCTCCATTTATTGGCACATCAGCATCAATCTCAATCTTCATCTTCTTTACTTCCTCTTTTACTCCTCCCTCCCTCCCTTCCTTTTCTCATGCTTTCTTAAGATAAAAAGTAAACATGATCAAGCTTTTTGTTTATTTCATCCAAAATTCAGTTATGCTGATTAAGTATTCTGATTTTTTAAAAAAATCTATTGATTCATTCTGAATGCTTGGGATGATTTCTTGCATTCTCTACCCTGCTTGAAGCCTTTCTTAATGAATATATCCTTGGATACTTCTGTAAAGATGTCTCTATGCATCTACCATATCAAATGTCACTGTCGGCGGCAGTTGAAGAGTTTATTCCTAATTCAGGTGCTGCATATTCCAAGTTGCACTGAACACAAGTTCCTTCTTACAATAATAAAGCTTTTGAGCCTGGGGGTCATGTGATTTCCCATTGATGAAACTTCAAACATCGCTTTATTTCCCAAGCCAACTTGGCCTGTGCCCAAACTCCCTATTCCCAGTATTCAATTGTCATTGTGTTTCCCAGCTGTTATGTCATAAAATCACGAATAGAATTCAGGAAGTTTGAAGCCCAATTTTTGCCATTCAATTTTTTAATTGTATTTTTTTTCTTTCTTTCTTTGCAAATCTAGTTTTCTGTTGCTCAGCTGAAGAGAATATTATTTGGCTTGTATTTTCTAGTCTTTTGAAGCTGGCAATAGCTTAGAAGAGTGTAATACAGTTTCTAATTGCTTTTGAAGAATTCAGAAGTGGAACCCTTGTGGTTTGGAGTGCCTTTAATTTTGATTAATACTCTGACACTTTCAAAAGATTGGTTAAATCAAAACAGACATTTTCGATAAAGATTGACTTTGGAATATTTTAGTACAATTTTCTAAACAATTTCATTTTTTGATAGTTCTGAATTTTCTTTTAGTGATAGAGGTTCATGAATTGTTTTGGTGCTTGTGTATAATTAGGAGATATCACTCCCTCCAGCAATTGCCTGATAATATGGAGAATGAAAAAGAAAGAAATAAAATAAAAGAGATAATATTTTCCCCAACACTAAAAGAACTATTTAGAATTTAATGAAGAATTACTTTCTGCTATTGAGAACATAGTAAATGTGAAATGTATAATATTTTACACATAAAATATGTAAATTTTCAAAGTACACTAATGCCAAATGCCATTGCTTTCAAGTAATTTTGAATACATTTTGCTGTGGGTTTGCAAAGGAAAAAGTTCTATGCTATAAAAAGAAAAAACTGTTATGACTTTATTTAGAACAGGAACCTAACATTTGAACCCTAGAAAAAACCTTTATCTTAACAAGACAGACAGATTATTTAATTCTTCTTTTGCCTTTAGAATAATAACATTCAACACATCTGGGGATGCATATGCTAAGGAGTAGAGCTGTGCAGTTCTTTAAATTGGAGGAGAGAAAAAAGTGCTTTGGAGCATGCCAGAATACAAATGGGACATCTGTGTGTACATCCTTAAATGAGCTGTACCTTTTCCAGGATTTGTACTGCTATTCTCTACAGATCAGGTTCTAGGTCTATGTGAAACCTTTTGATCTTCAAATTCAAACCACTGAATGCTCCTAGTTAGGGTTCAGAATAACTAAAGAGACTTTTTTTCATACACATACATTATATTATATAGTTACTATATAACCTATGGCTTAGTCTCAGTTTATATACTTAGTATGAGCTGTTTTGCAGTACTATGGCCTAAGATTTATGGTTTACACTAAAAATGGGTAGAAACCACATCACTCAGTTGAGGGACTAAATCTTCTATTGGTTGCTAGATCAGTCCTATTTGAAATAGGAATGAATGGACTACAGTTCTTTTTAGGCACAGCCACTAAAGTATTACCTTGGAGGAATAACTAAGTGGGCAAATCTGCTCAGGATTTTGCTGATAGTAAGCATTCTAAATAGAGCACAAGCTGTTTCTATTTCTGTTCTTAGGAGTTCTAAAATTGGAGTGTATTATACTTGGCTGAATGATCAGCTTGACAAATGAGAGAGAGGAAATAATGTGCAGCAAGAGTGAGCAACTTAAGGGCTGCATATAGCTCCCCATTCCATTTTTAGGGTCACATAAGATACCAACTACCTATAACATGTTGATTTTATATGTCGAGGTAGTACTCGCCACCCTCAGGCTGGTGCTTTCGTTTTCGTGCAAGTGCAAGCAGTGTGTGATCGGAGCTGCCGTCTCTCTATAAATACTAGTGGTGGGGGCTGGTGTGCTCGGCTGGTTGGCTGCACTGCTGCATCTTGATTGGTTGATGGGGTTGATGTTGCTATAATGGGCTGTGTGATGGCCTTGTGAGTTTTGTTGTGGAGATATCCTGGACCTTGTGCTGTAATCTCCTGGGTCGTTTGTTTTGTAGTGATGTTTTTCCATTAAGCCCATGCCACACAGCACCAACGGATGGAAAGAGTATGTAAAATGGAGAGAAACACTTGCCATCTGTTGGTTAATGCGATGGATCCGTTCTGTACTCACTGAGTCCATTTTTCATACTCTCTATCCGTCCAGCATCCGTCTACTGAGATTTCATCTGCTCAAAAAGTTTTGAGCTGCACAAAACTTTTTGAGCGGATAAAGTATCCAATGCGTCTGTTCTACATCTGCTACGCATATGGGGAACATCCGTTATACGTCTGTCGTCATCCGTTACGCGTCCACTATATCCACTAGGCATCCGCTGCACATACGCGCAACTCACATCCACTCCATCAGAAAACAGACACAGGGAGGAAGCGAAACGGATGCGGAACGGACACACAGCGTTAGTAGCACGGACATAGAAAGGATGAAAGCGGACGCAGCTCATATACAAAGCATTAAAACGGAAAAAATATTCGTATAGGGGACGTATCTCGGATATTTAGGATGTCTGCAGGATGTCTAGAGGATGCAAAAGGACACCTAGCGGAAAACCTATATTTCCTATAAAAAGGGGGAGAAATCACCTGGATCTCACTTTCAGTCCAGCAGCCCTGCTGTGCAGACCTCTTCAGCCTTCATCTTGCTCTTGCTCTTCCACAGCATCCAGTCATCTCCACCATGAATCATTGCACACTCATTTTGGTAGCCGCCATCGTTCTACAACAGTACGAAGCCCTCTACAGGCTCTTTCACCTGTTCTACGCGAAGAAAAGGAGGCGTCCAAGAAGTGTCTGGGTCCGAAGATGGATCGTCAGAAGAGCAGAGTACGGACTGTATAACAAGCTGATGGTGGAGCTGAGGAACGAAGACACTCATGCATTCCAGCACTTCATGAGGATGCCACCAACCATGTTTGATGAAGTTGTGGAGTGGCTGAGACCTAGGTTGACCAAGGAGAATACCAACTTCCGGCCCAGCCTGGACCCTGGGCTGAAGATGGCACTGACTCTGCACCACCTGGCCTCTGGGACCACGTACAGGAGCATGCAGTACAGCTGGAGGATGCCACACAACACCATCAGCATTGTGGTCAGAGAAGTGGTGCAGGCCATCATCGAAGAATACCTGGAGGAGCTCCTCCAGTGCCCCTCCACTGAAGAAAGCTGGAAGAAAGTTGCAGAGCAGTGATATCAGAAGTGGAACTTCCCCTACACCGTTGGAGCCATAGATGGGAAGCACGTGGCCTGCAAAGCTCCAGCCAACTCAGGGTCCACTTATTTCAACTACAAGGGCTTCTTCAGCATCATCCTCTTCGCCATGGTCGATGCTGACTACAAGTTCATGTACATCGATGCTTCAGGCAACGGGTCAGCTTCAGATACCCAGGTATACAATGCCAGTGACCTCAAGGAGGGGCTGGAATGCAACCTCATCATGGGCTTCCCAGATCCAGACCCCCTGCCCAACGACACACAAGATGTGCCCTACTTAATTGTGGGGGATGACGCCTTCTCCCTCAGAACCTACCTCATGAAGCCCTACACTTCCAGATGCCTCACCTGTGAAGAGAGGATCTTCAACTACAGGCTGTCCAGGGCAAGGCGGGTGGTGGAGAACGCCTTTGGCATCCTGGCCAACAGGTCCCAGGTACTTCTCACCAGCATGCAGCATCGCCCAGAGACCGTGAGGAACATCGTGGAAACTTGCTGCATGCTGCACAATCTCATGTGCACCTGCTACCCAGTGTTGCAGAACAGGCTCGTGGACCTCCAACAAGGCAATGGGGACATGGAGCCTGGTGAATGGAGGCAAGGGCGAAACCAGATAGACACTGTGGATGTGCAAGGCCCCAACAGAGCTTCACGTGAAGGGAAGAAGCAGCGCAACCTCCTGAAACACTGGTGCAACTCCCCAGCTGGAGCAGTGGAGTGGCAAGACAGGATGGTGGATGCTTAACGGATGCTTCCTTGAGCCTGTCTCATCACACTGATGAGATTGTGCCATGTATATTGAGTGGCCCTACAATTAACAGGGCATTTAATAAAGAGTTGTGTTTATGTTGAAATGTGTTGATGAATGATTAAATTGTTATTGATAATAAAGGGCCATAGGTGTGGCACCTGGGAGGGTGGACCATATAGTCCCACTATGCTTGCACTGGAGGTTTATCTATCCCACAGCTATTACCCATCCCACAGGTATCCTAACCCATCCCACAACTATTTCCCATCCCACAGCTATTACCCATCCCAAAAGTATCCTTGCCCATCCCACAGCTATTACCCATCCCACAGGTATCCCTGCCCATTCCATTGCTATCCTTACCCATCCCACAAGCATGCAAAGGCTTAAACCATTTCTAAAAGTTTCCACCAAGACTTTATTTACCAAAAGAAATGAACCAAGTGTGTGAAGCAAAGATAAACTTTATTAATAACAAACTGTAAAAGCAAAATGACCCAAGTAAAGTGTCCCAAGCAAAATTAAAGTCAACAGGCAGCAACCCAGTCTCTGGCACTCTTCTCAGTCACTCTGAGGTGTGCCCATAGTCTCAGGGGTGAAGGGTCCATGTGCTGTGGAGGTGGCTGCTGCTGGAGTGCTGGTCTGAGGCACCATTGGGGTGCCTGGCCCCGAGAGGTCGAAAGGGGATGGTGTGTGCAGGAAGCTCTCAGAGAGCTGGCTCAGTCCTGTGATGTTGAGAGCCCCTTCCTCCATGACATGGGGTGTCAGTTCCAAGATCGATGACAGATGTTCTGAGGCCGGGCTTGGCTGTGGGGTGGAGGAAGGAGGAGTGTAGTGGGGCTGTCTGGTCTGCAGCTGAGTGAAGTGAGGCGTCAGTGGCATCTGTGACGTGGGTGGCATCTGTGGCGTGGGTGGCATCTGTGGCGTGGGTGGCATCGGTGGCATCAGTGGCGTATGATGTACCTGTGCCTGGGCTGGGAAGGGCTGCCTGTGCTGCTGGAATTCCTGGTAGCCGTAGCCTTGGTAGGTGAGGGCCCGTGGAAAGCCTTGGAAGGGCTGTGACATCACCTGGGGTGGAGGAGCAGACCTGGATTGGGTCGGAGCAGGTTCAGCTGTGCCTGGAGGGTTGTACAGAAGACCTGTGATCCTCTCCTTTATCACCTGGTACTGTGATTCGGACATGTCCATGAGGATCTGGTTGACGTAGGTGAGGAAGGGTTTTCGGTTTGAGGATGGTATGTCGGTGATTACCAGCTGAGAGAGGAGATCTATGCTGCTTTTGATGGTGTCCCTGATCTCCAGCAGGACAGTGTGGCTCTGCCCCTCCGGTCTGCCTCTCTGCCTGCTTTCTGTAGAGGTGGAGCTGGGAGTGGATGTGGGTTGTTCTCTGGTGGAAGTGCCCTCTCCTTGCTCTCACTGCATCAGGGGGTCGTCCACGCGCTCCACCATGGGGAGTGCAGCTGTCAGGGGGGTCTCCATTGTGGGACGCTCCACAGATACCTGCCTGGACACAGGATCTGACTCTTGGCCAGAAGAGGAGTGGCTCTCTGTGGGCTGTCTGAGAGAGAGGGTAGACAGAGGGGCTGCTCCTTGGTGGCAGATCTCACCCTCCATGAAGCTGCACTTTGCCATCACATAGGTCTCCCGGTCGGTGAGCTTGACCGCGACCTGGCCAGACTTCTTGAGGTGCAGCTTCCCGTACCAGGTGTGCATGTGCTTCCACCACCCAAGGAGGACCTCCGAAGTGTAGCCCAGGCTCTCTGCCTTCTCTCTCCAAGCTGAAGGGTCTCCAGGCTCTCTTGGTGTCTCGATTGAGCCTGTGTCCCTTCCACCATAGGTACTCGTTCTCCCTCAACCATTTGAGCACCTCATCATCATGTTCCTCTTCAATGGAGTACTGTCTCCTCTCCCTATCGCGTGATTGCCTCTTCCTCCCTCTGGCAGGGCCTTCTGGGCCCTCATCAGAAGGGCTTTGAGGTTCTAGGGGCTGGTCCACCACACCACCACCAGCAGCAGCAGTAACACAGCAGCAGCAAAAGCAGGACCAGCAGCATCAGCAGGACCAGCAGGACCAGCAGCACCAGCAGCACCAGCAGCACCAGCAGCAGAGTAATCACCAGCAGAAGCACCAGCACCAGGAGCAGCACCAGTAGAGTCAGCACCAGCAGAAGCACCAGCACCAGGAGCAGCACCAGCAGAGTAAGCACCAGCAGAAGCCCCAGCACCAGGAGCAGCGCAAGCAGAGTAAGCCCCAGAAGAGTAAGCACCAGCACCAGGAGCAGCGCTAGCAGAAGCTCCAGCACCAGAAGAGTCAGCGCCAGGGGATGGGATGATGGCCCTGTCCTTCTTGCCAGGGCTGGCAGAAGATGGCACAGGCTTTCTCTTCTTCCCCATGGTTGTTGGCTGGAGATGTGTCTGGCAGCAGGTCTTTCCTCTGAATGGTGACCTGCTTGTGAGCTGCATCCTTTTATATCCCCGCATGCGCAGTGAACGCTTTGCATCCGCTACACATCCGCTAGGTGTCCGCTCTGCATCCGCTGTATCCGCTCAGCATCCGCTCTGCATCCGCTCTTTCCGCTGCGCGTCCGCTTCATTGTGCTCCCCTGGAAGCCCTGCGGATGTGCCATCCGCTCCCATCCACTTCCATCCGCTAGGCTTCTGTGAAGCATGCATTTTACATCCTGGCTACATCCTCTCCCCGTCCATTCCTTTCCGTTGTTGTCTGCTCTGTTTATGCAAATTTGGGGCACTTTTGAGAGCAGATAACAACAGATGGAACATTTTCTCGTCCGCTGTGTCCTTTTTACATACTTTTTGCATCCATCGGCCTATGTCACAGGCCCTTTAATCTCTAGTGTTTTAAACAGCTTGGGTAAGGGGTTGTGTGATGGGCTTGTGAGTTCTTTTGCTGTGGTATCCTGGGTCCTGCATTGTAATCTCCTGGGTCATTTGTGTTTTGATCTCTTTTCCATTAGCCTCCTGTGTAGTAACGACTTGGGTAATGGGTTATGCGATGACCTTCTGAGATTTATTGCTGTGGTATCCTTGGTCTTGTGCTGTGATATCCTGGGTCAACGTCTTGAGTTCTTGTGGTGTAATTTCCTGAGTTTTCTGATGTGATGTCCTGAGCAGGTGCCTGTGATGTAGCATTCTGGGTTTTAGTCTGGCTTCAAGTTTGGGGTCTGTGTCTGTGCTCAAGGCACTCGCTTCCTTGGCCAGAGCTCCTCCGCCGGGCTGGAGGGCCCGCCTGTCAGCTGTGCTGGGCGCCCCAGCTGAAGCTCTTCGTGCTCTGCCTGGCGCCAGGAAGGGATGGCAGCTGGCCACTTCTCTCGGGGCGGGCCAATCCTGCACTGTGGCCCCAGGAGATTCACCTCCTCACATGGGGTTGGGTTGCCCTCTCGGGCAGGGGAGGCTTTGTCGTACTGGTAGTAGGGCGTTGTTTTTAAAAGAATGGACTTTGCCTTGGAATGATGCTTGGGAAGGCGACGACAGAAGCGCCTGAAGCCGAGTGTCTCCACCGGACTCCAGTTACAGGGAGGAGCCCTGGCCGGCCCCGCACGGTTGCGCCAAATGCCATGTGGCTGCACCTAGTGCTCTGGTGTTGCTCCAAACGCTATGGCAGCATGGGGAGAAGGGAAAGCAACGGTGGTGGAAGGTTTCCCAATACGAAGTTCCCCACCAATGCTGAAGTCAACATCCAAGCCATCGCCACCCACCCGCCTTTGGATTCAAGGGGGGGAATTAAGTCACCCTTAAAAAGATGGCCTAGCCATTTTTGGGGGGCTCAAAAAAAAAAAAAAGATCCGGTCTTATTATATGAGAAACATGGTATATATATATCCGGCCATTCACCAGAAGCCAAGCCTCTCTAAAAGCCCCCAATACATAAAACACAATTTTACCAGCTAATCAAGACAAAAAACTGCTACAAAACAGACAGAAGATATTAGAAATGCCAACCAAGCAGAACACAACAAACTCTAAGACCAATAAACAGAGAACAAGACTCCCAACCAATCAGGATGAAGAAAAAAACCATTCTAACAAAGCACGAGGCTAGTACCAAATTTAAAACAAACAGCTGCAAAAGCCTGACACACAGACAAACCCAATACACAAGCCTGATGATGGCAGATGAGATTCTGCCGAAACGTCGCTTCAACTTTAAAAACACAACTATAATGATGTGGGAAAATACCCAAACAAAGCTGAATATCATGCATGTACATACATACATACATACACATACACACACACACACACACACATTCCCATACACTCAAATTACATAAAATTTGTCCAGCCTACTTTTAATAACTATGTATTTAAATTCTGCTTATTTATCTAAGATATATCTAGATAGCCCTAAGCTCAGATAAAGTATTGCCTCCGGAAACCATCAAATGCACTGAGAAAACACTGCTATTTATAACATGTAAGCTTCCAAAAGCATCTGTTCTGATTCAGATTGATTTATCTTGCACCAAATAGACATATAAATCTTTATATATTCTTAGAATATATTTTATGTACTCCAAAACATGCTTTCAAAATTTAATGCATTATTTTGTCGCCTGTAATCAGCTTTAATGGCTAGAGAAGAAAGATTTGATTTCTCAGTTTTAAATGTATATATATATGTTGTTGGTTTTTTTTATATATATATATATATATATATATACACACACACATATATGTTTTCTGAGGTTTTCGCGGGTATTTGACTTTAAAAATACCGGAACTATCGCCAAAACCGAACACTTCAACAATAGAATAATCAGAGAAGCCATAGAGATAGAGAAACGACCACACAGCATGAATAGACGAGATGATACCTCCCGCCTACCAACCAT